>CM077467.1:18304989-18853929 GCA_039654755.1 Calcarius lapponicus | reverse complement strand
CTTGTGTTCAGCTCCTTGGAGGTGTGGCTGCAGACAAGGATTCCTGAGCTGCTCCTGAATCCAGAGAGGGATTTCCCTACATGTTGGACATGGTGATGGAGTTGAAGTAGCTCCAGCAAGTCCTCCATGGGTGAAGTCCAGAGCAATCCCTGCTCCTGCATAGCAGCGCTGGGATGAGCTCCTCAATCTCTCGGGTACTGCGGATGAATCCCTGCTCCATGGCCTGCCACACCACCTGGAAAACCAGAAACCTGCTCCATGGCCTGCCACACCATCTGGAAAAGCAGAAAACCCTGCTCCATGGCCTGCCACACCACCTGGAAAACCAGAAACCCTGCTCCATGGCCTGCCACACCACCTGGAAAAGCAGAAACCCTGCTCCATGGGCTGCCACAACCACCTGGAAAAGCAGACACCCTGCTCCATGGGCTGCCACACCACCTGGAAAAGCAGAAACCCTGCTCCATGGGCTGCCACACCACCTGCAAAAGCAGAAACCTGCTCCATGGCCCACCCACCACCTGGAAAACCAGAAACCCTGCTCCATGGCCCGCCACACCACCTGGAAAACCAGAAAACCCTTGCTCCATGGGCTGCCACACCACCTGGGAAAGAAGAAACCCTGCTCCATGGGCCTGCCACACCACCTGGAAAAGCAGAAACCCTGCTCCCATGGGCTGCCCACACACCTGGAAAACTAAAAACCCCTGCTCCATGGCCTGCCACACCACCTGGGAAAAGCAAAGCTCAGCTCCTGCCCCTGCAGCCCCCCAGGCAGTGCAGCCCTGAAGCCCCAAACCATCCCAGTGTCACACCCATCCACTCCAGTTACCGGCAGAAGATTTTTCTCAGGGGACAATGGTTGTGGATTGTCCTGTAGAGGCTCTCCAGGGCCCTCTTGACTTCCTTGCCAGGATATTTTTCGATGACTTTCCGGAGCTCCTGCTTGCTGTAGGCCAGCTGGAAGCTGAGCTCCTCTTCCTTCACCCCCTGAGCCAGGAGGCCTTGACCCCCTCGAAGAAATGCTGGGAAGGTTTGGGGAAGGTTTGGGAAGGGAAGGTTTGGAAGGTTTGGGAAGGTTTGGGAGGGGAAGGTTTCGGAAGGTTTGGGAAGGGAAAGTTTGGGAATGGTTTGGGAAGGTTTGGGAAGGTTTGGAGGTTTGGGAATGGTTTGGGAAGGTTTGGGAAGGGAAGGGAAGGGGAAGGGGAAGGGAAGGGATGGGGAAGGGAAGGGAAGGGGAAGGGAAGGGGAAAGGGAAAGGGAAAGGGAAAGGGAAAGGGAAAGGGAAAGGGAAAGGGAAAGGGAAAGGGAAAGGGAAAGGGAAAGGGAAAGGGAAAGGAAAGGGAAAGGGGAAAGGGAAAGGGAAAGGGAAAGGGAAAGGGAAAGGGAAAGGGAAAGGGAAAGGGAAAGGGAAAGGATAGGGAAAGGGGAAAGGGAAAGGGAAAGGGAAAGGAAGGAGACATTCCATGAGGAGGCATCCCAAGATAGATTACTGCACCAGGGCTGACACCTGAGCGCTGCCCTCAGTTCCCATGTCTAATTCAGTTGAAATGAAGAATTTAAGATGATTTATGGAGTGTTGGAGATTTTTATCCTCCAGGAAAGCAGAACTTAAGGAATTTGATGGTTCTTTCCCCTCCCTACTCAACAAGCAGCATCCCTAAGGGTTGCAGGCCCATGGAGCAATGGACTGCTGGAAAATCCCTCCAGTTCCTTGGTGCTCCCCCCAGTTTCTCCCCACGAGGATTTGGAGCCAGAGGTGGGGAAGGTGAATCCCAGAACCTGGAGAGGTGTAAAGCAAAACCGGAATTTTCTCAGTTCTCCTGACATCTCTGCCAGAACTGGACAGGACACTCCACATCTGCTGTTAAACAAGAGCACAATCCCTCCTTCATCCTCCTGTCTCTTCATACATCCCAAGAATCTGTTTGGGTATTTCTGCTGCAATTTGGCTGTGAGAAATACCCTAAATCCCAAGATTTTGAGTTCCCAAATGTATGAACTGTTTCCAAGAACCAGGAATTGGCCTCTGCATTACTTACACCTCTTTGCCCCTCCTCTTGGTGAAGAGAAACTGGGAGAGCTGGAGAAGGCCGTGCCAGGATTTTCAGGTACTCCTCATACCCCACCCACTTGTAGTGAGCAATAAAATGATCTTTTCCCTTGGAAAAGGGAGGATTTGAAGCCGTAGCAGAGCTCAGGTAGCACAAGACATGGAGCTGATTTTCCAGCCAAGCCAACAAATGTTTGACAGCAAGGACTGGAAACAAATTGGAAGTAACAGGTCCCATAAATAATTCCAGCTGAGCTCCATCTGCGAGACATTTTAGGGAGAGGGAAGGAGCGGAAGAGCTGCAGCTGGGGAAGGAGGGAATGTCTGTTTGAGTTTAGCAGAGCCAGATGCTCTTAGCTCAGTTAACAAAGCAGCCACTTGGAGGGTTTGATGGATCAGCCCAGGCAGCTGTGAAAAAAAGGGCTGGGGATCTGCCAGATGCCGGCACGCAACCGGAGTGGGAATGGGAGCAAACTGGGAGCAAACTGGGAATAAACTGGGAACAAACGGGGAGCAAACGGGGAACAACGGGGAACAAACTGGGAGCAAACTGGGAGCAAATTGGGAATTAAATGGGGAGCGAAACTGGGAACGAACTGGGAGCAAACTGGGAGCGAACTGGGAGCAAACTGGGAGCAAACTGGGAGCAAACTGGGAGCAAACCGGAGAAAAACTGGGAGAAAACTGGGAACAAACCGGTGAGAAAAACCGGGAGAAAAACCGGGAGAAAACTGGGAGAAAACTGGAACAAACTGGGAACAAACTGGGAACAAACTGGAAACAAACTAAGAACAACCTGTGAGCAAACGG
Organism: Calcarius lapponicus; assembly: GCA_039654755.1. NCBI lineage: Eukaryota > Metazoa > Chordata > Aves > Passeriformes > Fringillidae > Calcarius > Calcarius lapponicus. The sequence goes on along the minus strand of CM077467.1, from coordinate 18,851,066 downwards.
AGAGCAAACTGGGAACAAACTGGAAAAAACCTGGGAGCAAATTGGGAGCAAACTGGCAAAAAACTGGAGCAAACTGGGAACAAACTGGGAGCAAACTGGGAGCAAACTGGGAATGAGCTCCCCAGCATTGTTTGCAATTCTGCCCCTGTGTCTGGTTCACCATTTGGAAATGGGCACGAGGACAAGGCAGCAGGAAAATGAAAAAGCCACACATGGTTTGGATTGTCAGAAGAGGGAGTGGGGAAAGGCTTCCTGGGGAAAGGAGGGCTGAGCACATTGTCTGGGTATCAGGAACTTTTCCAGTGAGAACAAGCTGGGATGGTCAGTCAAGCCTGCCCAGGGATGTGATGGAGTCCCACCACTGGAGCTTTCGGGATGTGACTGGACAGGGAGCGACAGAATCTCATCCAAGCAGTGAAGTTTGCACTGGGTGATCCTTTGGGATCCCTTCCAGCCTGGGATTCTGTGGTGCTGCTGAGGTGGGACTGCACAGCCAGACCCAGCAGTGGTCAGGGAAGGGAGCACTGGACAGGACATTCCACATCTGCTCTAAAACAAGGGAATAATCCCTTCCTGCATCCTCCTGTCACTTCACACAGCCCAAGAATCTGTTTGGGTATTCCTGCTGAAATTTTGCTGTGGAGAAATACCCTAAATCCTAAGGATTTAGAGTTCCTAAATGTACAGACTGTTTCCAAGAAGCAGGAATGGGCTCCTGCACTGTTCGCAGCCCTTTGCACCTTCCCTTGGTGTCCATGCTCAGACTGGCAGAGCTGGAGGAGGCCATGCCAGGATTTTGGGAATCCCTGAGCAGAATGAAATCCAGGTGCTCGCATATCCTGTGACAACAAAGTAACATAGTCCCCAGGCTGGGTTCAGGGCAGGGAGATTTGCACAGCAGCTAATGCAGAGTTTTGGGAAGAGCCCTTGGAGGCCCAGGCCAGGGCCCTGTGCTCACCTTGAGCCTCTCCAGGGGCTGGCCCACGTACGTGCTGATGTATTTCTCCATGTGCTCCCTGCACTTTTGCTTGGCTTCTCTCTTCTTGCCCTCCAGGCAGGGGATGTTCCTTTGGCACAGGAAGTTGTGGATGTGGTGGAAATTTTCCATCATCACCATATCCGTGTTCACCTTCAGGCTGGCTGAGGAGAGGCTGCTGACTGGGAAGGAAGGAGGGAGTCACGTGTGGAGAGAAGCCCCTGCAGGCTCTCAGGAGGGATGTGCCCCTAGGATGGCTCATTCGAGCCATCTGACTTCAGAGGGAGTCATTATAACAAGAATCATGACCCCTGTCCATGATTCCCTGCCTGCCCTGCTTGCCTGCAAACATTCCTGCAGCCTGGCAGGTCCATGTCCATGGATTTATCAGTGGGTCACCCCAGGCTCACCCACAGGTGGGAGCTGCCCCTCTGCACCACCTCCTGATCTGTGGTCAGAGCTGGGAATTCTGCAGCCCCTCAGGTCCTCTCCAGGCAGGAAAACAGGATATTTCCACTGACAGGAAGCTGAGGGCTCCAGCTGGGACAACACAGGGATCTACTGGAAGCTCCCCACCCTGCTCTCCCAACCCCTCTCTCCCTACCAACACCCCTGGTGGTTTTGGGGGACTTTTTCTGGCTCCCAAGACCTTGTAAGAGGAGTCTGAGCCATGAGGAGCTCTCCCTCCACAGTGGGGCAGGAGATGTTGGAACTGGACCCAAAGCTGAGCCTTGTGTGCAAGCTGAGCCCTGTCACCCCTGGGGCCATCCCCCTGTGACAGAGCACCCAGAATGTGCCTGGTGCTCCCAGGACCCTGCTCAGGGAAAGGGGTTTGAGGTGCAGGCTCAGGGGACAGGCAGCTGCCACACCTGGAATGTGCCTGGTGCTCCCAGGGTCTTGCTCAGGCAGGGATTTCAGTGCCAGGGACAGGCAGCTCCCACCCTGCCACACTCGGAATGGTGCTCCCAGGGTCCTTCTTGGGCAGAGAGGTTTCAGTGCCAGGGACAGGCAGCTCTCCCTGCCCTGGTGGCCCAGCTGGTCACTCCTGCAGCTGCAGGGGGACATTTCCTGCCCAGCACACCCAGCCTTGGCACTCACTGCTGCTGAAGACGCTGCTGGCCAGCCTGAGCTGGGCCCTGTCCAGCTCCCCCCGGCGCTGGCATGTCTGGAACACCTCCTCAGAGAGGGCCACCAGCTCCTGGAAGCGGCTGACACAGGGCAGGATCCCCCCCTCTCGTCCTGCTGGCAGGCTTGGCCTCCTCCATCTCCTTGCACAAGGTGCCCTGAGAATGACACAGAGGTGGCACCCTCAGATCTGACCTTGTTTGGTGGAGCACAGGCCAGGAAACAAGGCAGGGAACTGGGTTTGGGAAGGCTTTGCCATGTACAATGCCTTCTGCATTCCCAAGGGATGTGATTCTCCCTGTCTGAGGCTGACATGGAGCTGTGCCATTGGCAGGGGCTGCCCAGGGTCCCCATCCCTGGAGGTGTCCAAGGAACACCTGGATGTGGCACTCAGAGCTCTGGGCTGGGGACAAGCTGGGGATCAGGCACAGCTTGGGCCCAGTGATTGTGGAGGTCTTCTCCAGCCTCCATGGCTCTGTTTGGAAGGTTCTGGAAGAGCCAAACACCCCTCAGGTCTGTTGGGACCCCTCCCACCATGGACACTCACGATGCATTTGTTGAAGTTGCTCTTGGCCAGGAGGAGCACGTTCCCCAGGAGGGTGTGCAGGAAGGACGAGGGGGGAGCTGAGGAGGGGCCCCAGGTCCCAAACACGGCGTCACTCAGGGTCACCAGGACCTGCAGGCAGCCCAGGGGCTGAGCCTTGCTGCAGACATCCAGAAATGCCCTCAGCTCCGGCTCCAGGCAGCTGAAGATCTCACTCAGCAGTTGGGTTGTGGCTTCTGCCCTTAAAAACCAAACCAAACCATGGGAAAGGTCAGGAATTAACTGGGAGGGGACCCTTCAGCCTGTGTCCTGTCAGAGGACCCAGGGTATCCCGTCCCTCACATACTGGCTCTGGCTCTTGGTGCGAGGAGGGTCCTCTGGAGCTGCCGTGGGCTCTCCTCCCTTAGTGGCAGATCCCTGAAAAAAGATTAGAGTGGAAATTATCAAAGGATCCCTGAGTGGTTTGGGATGGACCCCAAACCCCCCTGCCATGGCAGGGACACCTCCCACTGTCCCAGGCTGCTCCAGGCTCTGTCTAGCCTGGCCTTGGACACTCCAGGGATCCAGGGGCAGCCCCAGCTGCTCTGGGAATTCTATCCCAGCACCCCCCCCCCCCCCCCCCCCTCACAGGGAGGAATTCCTTCCCAACATCCCAGCTAAACCCACCAAATGATGGTTTGTCTGCTCTCCTTCAGCCAGGAAAATGAGCTCTGGATTTATTTCTGCTGCCTCTTGTTTAATGCTTGGAGACCCCTGACTTTCCTGGAGCTGTGAATTAAATTCCATTTAATTCTCCTCTGAAGCTTCCCCACTGCTGGCTCCTGGAGGATGGGAGCCCAGGAGAGCCCAGGTACCCACGGATGTGCCAGGCTGGGAAATGGGCCTGGAGAGGGCACAGTGCTCACCTGTTAGAATAAAGCTAACTAAAGACTGGAAAATACTGGACCCAGCCTAATCAAGGTTTTACACCTGCAAAAACCCTGTGTCCCTGAGCATAGCTGTAGTAGGATAACAAGTAGTGAAAGAGACATGAGAAAAGAGAGACGTAACCGCTGAAGAATGAAGAAGAGCTAAGATCGTGAACAGCCAATAAACAGTTTGGATTACAGAATATTCATGAGCTTATTACTGCTGTAAATAAATATCGAGTACTCCAATCAATAGACGAAGCTTGCTGATCTCATATTGAGAGCTGGAGTTTTCCCTGCACCGTGACAAATGGCTGTAACCCTCACCCTCGCCTCCAGCGCCGGCAGCTCCACGGAGTCACAGCCGAGGCAGAAGAATTCCTGCAGGAATTGCTGCTCTGAGGTGCAAAGGGGCTGCAGCTCGCTCAGCACCTGCTCCAACACCTGCTGAGAGACCACCTTTGCTCTGGGCACCCTCTGGGCCTCACTGGGGATGCCGGAGCAGCTCCGGGCCCACCCGAGGGACGTGGGGAGCCCAGGGAGCGCCTCGGGACAGGAGCTCCTGAGGAGCCTCAGCTCCTTACCCTGCGCAGGGTCCCCCCTGGCCAGCGTGTCCCCCCGGCTGTCCCTGCTCCTGGGGAGGCTCCACCGCGGCTGCCTGCTCCCCGCTGCCTTCTCCCCGCTTTCCTGCAGACCTGCACGGGGTGCGGGGGGTCAGAAACCTCCTCCCCCTGGGATTCTCCATCTCTTGGATAGTTAAAGTCTTAAACGTCTCTTTTTATGTCTGACCTCATGCATGAACTGATCTTTTCCTGTTGCATTCAGATAAATGGGGGGTTCAGATGAAATTCCCGGTTTTTTCTCTGCCTTCTCACCTGTTTCTCTCTCTTTTTCATTGTTTTTGTTTCATTAAACTGCTTTTTGATTTCACTGATTGAGGTGTTTATCCCTTTGCTGCCTTGTGCTTACTCCTGACGGCTGGGTTGTGGAAAATCCCAGGGGATAAGAGAAGAGATCAGCACAAAAACCTGCAAAAGCCTCAGGAAAAATAGTTTGGTGCTTAATTTTGATTGTAAATTGCCATAAAAAAAATATCCAGGGGAGGTGGAAATGGCTTTTTCTCAAAAAATGCCCTTTTAAAATTAAAATCTTTCACCTGGAAATAAATATATTTCTCCAACATTGGCAGTTTTAGCACTGAGGGCTTGGCCCGAGTGGAAAAGTTGAAAAAAATCCTTTGAAAGGTCTGTTTAAAAAACATTTTTCTACTCCCTGAAAGGAATCAGTGGGGAAACATCCAGATTATTTCCTAATTATTTCCATAAATGGGAATCATTCCTCTATTCCAAAGGTGCTGGGGGAGTCAGGTCACCTCTCCATCAACCATAGTATCTCAAATATCTTTATCTGAGCCACTACTGAAGGGTTTTCCCTTTGGGAAGGATTTGTGAGCTCCATGCTCAGCAGGGATGAGGGATGAGCCAGCCCTGCTCATGACCTCAGCCTTGCTAAAACCAGGACTAAATTAAGGAGCTGCTTCCTGGCCTTTTTCTCATTATAATTTCACCAGCTGGGAAGTGGCAAAACCAGGAAAAAATAAATCTTCCAACAGCAAATGGGAAAGAATTTAACAAGCCTGCAGAAAATGGAATGGCAAAATGAGAAAGGACTTAATTACTGGCCCCTAATTAATTATAAGCAGCTCGAGGTTGCCTTCTAAACTCACTCTCCCATTGTGTAAGGCAAGAAATCAGCAGGTGGTGCCATAAATAAAATCCTTTACGAGGGCAGGGAATCAGCCCAAAAAATTTACTGGGATAATCAGGAGAGAGGAAACGGCCTGGAGACCTGGACTGGAATATTTTCCAGCAGGGATGAGGGGTGTTTGACAACAGGGATGAGGGAAGTTTGACAGCAGGATGAGGGATGTTTTGGGGCAAGGATGAGGGGTGTTTGACAGCAGGATAAGGGAAGTTTGACAGCAGGATGAGGGATGTTTTGGGGCAAGGATGAGGGGTGTTTGACAACAGGGATGAAGGGTGTTTGACAGCAGGATGAGGGAAGTTTGACAGCAGGATGAGGGATGTTTTGGGCCAAGGATGAGGGGTGTTTGACAGCAGGATAAGGGATATTTTCCAGCAGGGAGGAGGGGTGTTTGACAGTGGGGATGAGGGAAGTTTTGGGGCAGGGATGAGGGATATTTTCCAGCAGGAATGAGGGGTGTTTTGAGGCAGGGATGAACGACTTTTTCCAGCAGGGATGAGGGATATTTTCCAGCAGGGATGAGGGAAGTTTTGGGGCAGGGATGAGGGATATTTTCCACCAGGGATAAGGGATGTTTTGGGGCAGGGATGAGGGATGTTTTGGGGCAGGGATAAGGGATATTTTCCAGCAGGGATGAGGGGTGTTTTGGAGCAGGGATGAGGGATATTTTCCAGCAGGGATGAGGGAAGTTTTGGGGCAGGGATGAGGGATATTTTCCAGCAGGGATGAGGGGTGTTTTGGGGCAGGGATGAGGGGTGTTTTGGGGCAGGGATAAGGGATATTTTCCAGCAGGGATGAGGGGTGTTTTGGGGCAGGGATGAGGGATATTTTCCAGCAGGGATGAGGGGTGTTTGACAGCAGGGATGAGGGATGTTTTGGGGCAGGGATAAGGGATTTTTGACAGCAGGATAAGGGGTATTTTCCAGCAGGGATGAGGGGTGCTTTGGGGCAGGGATGAGGGATATTTTTGGGCAGGTTTTCCTCCCAGCCCAGGCTCCATCCATGAGCAGGAAGGACCTTGGCTGAGGTTCCTGCGAAGTTCAGCCAAGCCGGAGCTGCGCTGCCAGCCATCCCGGGTGGGTCAGGCAGCTCTGCAGGAAGGAGCGCTGCTGCAGCAGGAGGCTCCGGGAGCAGGGACAGCCCCGGGGCAGCGTGTGCAGCACCCTGGAGAGCCGCACCGGGAATTCCGTCCCCTTTCCCTGCACAGGGAGGGGGATGCTGTGCCCCTGCTCTGCTGCAGAATGGCACAGAGAGCTCGCCCGGGACACTGCCAGCCCCGGGGAAGGTGCCGCCGCCTCTGTGGGCACAAATGGCTAAAAATTCCCCTTTTCTCACGAACTGTGAGGTTGCTCCAATGCTCTGCTCGCATCAAGGATGGGCTGCACAACCCCTGGGGCTTCCTGCCTGTCCCAGACCTGTCCTCACCCTCTGGAGCAGAGCGGGGACATCCCAGGACAACAAAATTCACCCTGTCCTGCCCGTGGAGCAGCCCCAGTGCTGGGCAGACACTTTGGGCTGATTTCTACTGGAGCAGGAGCTCATTGTAGCCTTCCAAGGGTTTTCTCCTGGAGTTTATTCCCTCCTGGGGTTTATAGATTCGTGTAGGATTTAATTATGGATAAAATACTGGAAGGAAATCCCAGTTTAATGCTTATGGAAGGGGATGGGGCAGACTGGCTGCCACCCATGCCCTGCACCACCTTTTGTTTAATTTAATAACTTTATTCCCATAAATGGTCCAGTAGTGCCCATTTAGGTGCCATTAGGACTATTTAGGTGAAATTTTCCTCCTTTTTGCCTCCGGACTGCTGGGCAGGTGTTTGTGTCAGCACTCCCCATCCTGCTTTGATCCCAGGGTTTGGGGTGCCTTGGGAGCAGCTGAGTGTCTTTCCCAGGGGCAGTGATGCTGGGCAGGAGGAGCTGGAGGGGATGGTGGGGATGTTTTGGGTGTGAGGAAGCCCAAAAGTGGGAGCCACCAACCCCATTCCCTTCCTTCAGCTCCATCCCCTGGGATCTGGACACCGGTGCTGAAGGAAGTGCAGAGCTGGAAGTGCTGACTCTGATGGACAAAACACACCAGCCTGACCTTCAAACTGGGCCAAACTGGCCTGGAAATTTCCATTACAGGCCTTTGTTTTGCTGAGGGAAAATGTGACTTGTGGGCCATAAAAAATTTCCAGAGGAGACAGATCAGTTTCTCTTTTTATCTTCAGAAACACCTGACTGGAATATTTTGAGTCAGACCCAGGGATTTGGGTGGAAATGAGCACCTTGGGACAGCAGGGCCTGGCAGTCAGCTCGCTGTGAAATCATTCCATAAATATTGCTGTGAATTCCCTCTGTCTTCTGGGACAGGCTTCCCCCTGCAGGGGAAAGTGTCTGGGGAATCTTGCATGAAAGATGGACCAGGCTTTAGAAATCCTGAAATCATGGAAAGCTTTGGGTTGGGGTGACCAAAAATTCACCACATTCCACCCCTGCCACAGGCAGGGACACCTCCCACTCACTATCCCAGGTTGCTCCAAGCCTGTCTGACATGGCCTGGAACACTTCCAGGGATGGGGGAAGTACAGGTTCTTCCTGGAGCCTTCTCCAGGCTGAGCAACCCCAGATCCCTCAGGGTGTCCTCACGGGAGAGGAGCTCCAGCCCTTGGAGCAGCTGCAGGCAAGGGAAGAGAAAACCTGGTGGGGTTTTTTCAGGAGATAATGGTGGAGTGGGGATCTTTGAGAGCCAGGGAGAAGGGAGCTGACAACAGGTTTTGCTTTCCAGGCTTTTCTGCATCCCCCTCTCTCTCCTGTGGCTGCTCGGAACACAATCCCAGCCAACACCGTGTCATTCCTGAGCCCTGCACAGGGAAGGACACCAAAGCTCCAGCTCTGAGGAGCAGCTGAACAACAGTGGGGAATTCATGGGGCTGAGGCTCTGCCCAGCACTGCCTGCTGTGGAGCAGAGCTGGCTTCTCCCTCCCTGCCACCTGCAGAGCCAGGAAACAAAGTCCTGGAGCAAGCCTGGAAAGACACCTGTGCTGGAGGTGACTGTCACCATCCCTGGGTGCCAAACCCTGCCCAGCAGCACCCAGGGCACATTTTGAACCACTCACTTCCTTTCCTTCTTCCTGACAGGGAGATCTTGGCCTGTTCAAAGAGGGCTCTGATTTCCCGCTCGTAGAGCCTGCCAAGGTTCTGGGAATACACCTGGAACGGGGAGGAAAGGCCAGGTAAGAGCAAAAAGTCCAGATTTGGGCATTTCAGACCTTTCACCTCAGCAGAACCCTGGCATCCCCCAGTTCCCTGTCGGACACAGAGCTCCAGGCTGGCCGGACACCCCCAGAAGCTCTGGAGTCTCAGGTGAGAGCCAGGTCCCACCAGGAACTCCCCAGCTGGACCTGCTGCTCCCGGGGAAGGTCTGCAGCGCTTGCTGAGGGTTTCAGCCCTACCTTGGGGAGGTCCCAGAAGAGAGCAGGGCTGGTGCCCCTCAGCCAGGCCATCAGGGGCGCGTAGGGCAGCAGCTCCTCGTGGTGGGGTCTGTGCCTTGGGGCAGCCACGGCACCAGTGGGGGCACCAAGAGCAGGGGCCTGGGAATTGCCCTGAAGGGGGAGAAATGACAGAATAAATTCACATAAACCAGCCTGGGAAATGCGCTGGGACGCTGCACCCGCAGAGTTGTGCGGGTGGGATTGGAGTGGGGCAGGTTTGGAGCAGATCCAGATGGAAAAGTTTGCTCAGGGATGTGCCCAGCCAAGGTCTGCAAATCTCCAAGGATGGAAATCCCACAGCTCCTTCCCAGCTTCCTTCTCAGAACTGCTGCTTGACACTGAACATTAAGGATTTAACAAAGTAAGGATTTGGGAATTGCTCCTTTCCACGGAAGGAAATCTCTGGAATTCCTGCCCACAGGGGTCTTGTCCATCAAATCTTTTAAACTGCCAGATCAGGGCTGGAAGGTGTTGATCAAAGGATCACAGGATTGGGGTTTACCTTGGGATTTTAGGTTACAAACAGATCAACAACCCCCAAAATAAAATAAGAAACCCCAAACAAAAAATCCCCAGGCCTGAGGACTTAAGGAATGCCACCAGAGGGATTTTGGGAACATGGATTGCTCCTACGTCCCTGGAAAATTAACCTGAGGACTGAGGGACAATGGCAAGGGGAAGGTATGTGGGAAGATCTCTTTGGAGAGACAATTTGGGACAATCCTGTCACAGCAGCATCCCCTGCACCACTGGCCTGACCTCCCCAGAATATTCCAATTTCCCAGGATTTCAGGCTGCCATGAAGAGTGGAGCCCACCTGCAGCTCGAAGATGTTGGTGATGTGGCTGATGAAGGAACTCTCAAAGTTCTGCTTGAGGGTTTCAAACAGGATCAGCTGCTCAGCCACTGCCTGCAGCTTCCGGTAACCTCGGGGGGAAAAAAGGATATTTTGGGATTTGGGGGGATCTGGGGGAGCTGCAGACCCACACCCCTCAGAAAACTGGGAGCTCAGAAAGAAGTCCCGAGATAAATCCAAAAGGGGCAAAAGCTTTCCTGTGGTACCAAGGAAATACAGAAAAGGAGTAGAAAATAAAATTTAAAAAATAAAAATAATCCATGAGTCCAGCCTCAGCCAAGGAGACACACCCAGTCTCACCACAAGGAAAACTTGGGATTTCCTGCCAGGATCAAGTCCCTGCACACTTCCAGGGATCCAAAACCTGGCCCATCCTGCCACAATGAGCTGCTGTTTGCCACAGACAGCCCCGAGCAGGATTTCCAAGCACAGCTTCCCCAGCTCCTTTCCGAGCTCCAAGAGGGGCCCACCCCTGGCAGGGGATCCCGTGGGAGGAATCCCTGCTCTGACTCACAGGGCTGGATGGGAAGGTCCATGCAGGAGGACAGAGCCTGAGCTGCAGCCGTGCAGGCTCCGATGGCCGCGGGGCTGGAGAGATCTGCCCGGCTCAGGGTGGCACAGTGCTCGCTGCTCAGCTGCAGCTGGCTCTGCAACACACACAGACACAGATAAACACAGCCAGACACAGCTAAACACAAAAAGACACAGCTAAACACAGACAGAGCAGAGCTAAACACAGCCAGACACAGCCAGACACAGCTAAACACAGACAGAGAGCACAGATAAACACAGCCAGACACAGCCAGACACAGCCAAACACAGTTAAACACAGTTAAACACAGCCAGACACAGCCAGACACAGCCAGATACAGCCAGAAACAGCCAGACACAGCCAGACACAGCCAGAAACAGCCAGAGAGCACAGCTAAACACAGCTAAACACAGCCAGAGCAGAGCTAAATACAGCCAGACACAGCCAGACACAGCCAGACACAGCTAAACACAGTCAAACACAGCTAAACACAGCTAAACACAGCCAGACACAGCCAGACACAGCCAGACACAGTTAAACACAGCCAAACACAGCCAAACACAGACAGACACAGCCAGACACAGCTAAACACAGCCAGAACCTCATCCCTGCCATTGCATCCCTTCCCATCCCTTCCCATCCCTTCCCATCCCCTCATCCCTCCCTTTCCTTCCCACCCCATCCCATCCCATCCCACTGGAAATTCTGCTGGCTGGATCAGCCCAGTGCTGCCCTCAGCAGCATCTGCTGTGTCCATCAGCAAATCCATGGAAGTCCCCATGAAAACCTGCTCAGGAACAGGTTCTGCTCAGGAACAGCTGCAGTGGTGACAGAGGAAGGCCTGGTGTCGCAAGCTCTGACTCCAATTAATTAATTAGCTCATTAATTGTTGAGTTTGTATTCCCAGGTCATGGTTACTTAATCAGCTTTGTCATTCCTAGTCCTGCCCTGGAAAAGGCCTTTCAGAGACCCCTCTGGGCCACGGTGAGGGTCCTGCTCATCCCAGCCCTTCTCTGGGCTTACAACACCATCCCCCGTTTCCCACAGCCCTTGCAGACAATCAGAGCTCTCAGTGTTTAAAATTCCCTGGAAGTTTTTCCCAGCAGATTCACCAGCCGAAGATTAATGTCCTGGCAAGCCCACGCACCGTGAGGAGCAGGATCTCATCCATCAGCCTGCTCCTGTTGGAGGCCAGGCGGTGCAGCAGGGAGCTCTCCTGGTGGATGTGATCCATCTGCTGCCTCACAGCCCCCAGCAGCTCCTCGCACACCTGCAGGGTCCCCTCCAGCCTGCCCACCTCGGCCAGGGCCTCGTCAAGGGCGCCCATCAGCTGGGCCAGCTGCTGCTCCGAGGAGAGGATGGCGCGCAGGTTGGCCTGTGGGAAGCAGGAGCAGAGGGGTTCAGAGCTTGGCAGGGGATGTGTCACCATCCCGGGGTCCAATGTCCTGTCTCAGCCTCCTGAGGCACAGCAGGGATGGTGTCGCTGAACCCGCAGGGTGCTGGTGGAACTGCCGCTGTCCCACCTTGGCCAAATGCCACCTGCGTGTCCCCAGGGCACACAGAACCCTGCCCTGGGCAAGGGGTCCCCTCAGGGCACTTCCAGCTGCCCCAGCAAGCAAATTCCTGGGCAGTGTCCAGGAAAATCTGGCCATGAGCAGAGGAGTCTCCGTTGGTCTGGAGAGGCCACCAAGCCCTGCTGGGTGTGTGCCCTGGGAATGTGTCACTGCAGGGAGTGCCCGACCCTCCCTCCACAAGTGATGGAGTCCCCTGAGGACCTGAGTGTCCCTCCCACAAGATTTCAGAGAATCCCAGTCTGGTTTGGGTTGGGAAGGGACCTTAAAGCTCTTCCCATCCCACCCCATTCTTAATTTCAAATTGCCCAAATGGCTGAGCTGTCACTGGAAATAGTTCAGCTAATCTGTCCTGGAAAGACAAGCCTCTCTGTGATCCAGTGACAATCTCCAATGTCTGCCATCTCTTCACTGAACAGAGTAGATACTATCCCCTATTAATGCCAGGAGACTGGCACCTGGGTTCACTTTCACAGAGAAAATTTTTGTAAGTAAAAGGAATGCCAAGGAAATTGCTAATGTGGCTGTCCCATGGGCAGGGACACCTTCCACCAGCCCAGGCTGCTCCAGCCCCAGTGTCCAGCCTGGCCTTGGGCACTGCCAGGGATCCAGGGGCAGCCCCAGCTGCTCTGGGCACCCTGTGCCAGGGCCTGCCCACACTCCCAGGGAGCAATTCCCAATTCCCAATATCCCATCCAGCCCTGCCCTCTGGCACTGGGAGCCATTCCCTGTGTCCTGTCCCTCCATCCTTGTCTGTGGGAATGCTAATTATTAGAAGCTGGAAAAGTACTGTGTTTAGCCTTCTGATCTGAGTTCTTGCACCTGTGAAAATACTGTGTCCTTGGACATCTCTAAATGTGATAACAAGGAGTCAGAGAGACGTGGGAAAGTGGAATGCAAGACTGAAAAAATGAAGAAGAGTTGATGTTTAGCTTAACGAATAGAATGCTTAGGTTACAGAATATGTATGAGCTTATTAACACTATTATAAAAGTATGTAACCTAATCAATAAATTGGAGACCAATGATCATCACCTAGGATGTGCACATCTCCCTTCACTTCCGTTACTTGTCCCCAGTCCCTCTGCAGCTCTCCTGGAGCCCCTTCAGGCCCTGGCAAGGCTCTGAGCTCCCCTCTCCAGGTGGACACCCCCAGCTCTCCCAGCCTCTCTAACCATGGACACTCATCTCCAAAAGCACCAGCTCCAAATTCTGCTTCCCTGCCACACCCAGGGACCCCATTACATCCCACCAGCTCTGCCCAGAGCTTCCCATTTATTAATTGTTCTTTAATTAGAGCCAGAAGCCTCCCCCACGCCTGTCCCTGCCACTCCTTCAGGCTGTCACCCCAGGGAGCATCCCTGGTGACATTGATGGGACAGGGCTGTGGGAAGGGGCTCTCCAGAGGCTCCAGGAACAGGAATAAAATCCAGCCACAGCACAGAGCTGCTGCGAGCTGCCTGCAGTTCCACATGTGCTGGGATCCTGGAATTCTGGAGGAATATCAATGTCCAAATCAGAGCCTTTGGCCTCCCGGTGTCCCAGCCGTGCTCATCCTTCCCTTTGGAGAAATCAACCTTTCCTTGCTGCCAGTGCAGGGATTTCTGTGACTCCCAGAACAGCTGGGTTAGAGGAGGGTGATTAATATGGGAGAGAAAACCAAGGTGCTATCACTCGGATGTGGGGAAAACATTGAAATGGATGCATGTGCTGGTCTAACTTGCTGGGATTAATAACATTTAATATTGGAGATTAAGGCTCGGAAATTGAAATGCTCATTAATTAATTTGTATTAGAGGGAAGTCACATTTATTCATTAGAGGGCATTAAAATAATGTATTCAACGGTGCCTTTCATCTCAAAAAACTTAATAAAGATGTATTTGTTGCTCTCCCAGGGTGTTTTACAGCTGGGAACAGTCACAAAGTGCCTGAATTCCTTGCCAGGAGCTGGCAGGAACAAACCTCAGGAGTTTGGGCTTCCAGATTAACTTCCAAGTGTAATAAATCATATATGGGAATACAGCAGACTCTGCAGCTAATGGAGGTTCGATTTAGGGCTTGTGGTTTCTTGTATGGTTTAAGATTTTTCCTTTGGCTTATTTTCCCCTGTTTTTCCTTGGCTACCAACCATAAAATCCCAGATATTTTAGCAGAAGATAACTGCTCAAAGCAGCTTTCCTAGGTTTTTTGTTCCAGCACTTAAAGGAGAAATTTCCTCCGCAGAAATTCAATAAATCACAGCAACCCGGATGGAGTCAGTAAAGCTCAGTAGTCAAAAGTCATGGAATGGTTGGGGTTGGAAAGGACCTTAAAGCCCATCCAGTTCCATCCACCCAGGGGTGGGAGCCAGGGACACTGAAGGATCCTCTTCCAGAGGACTCTTGAGCTCCTTGGTTTCATCTTCTCCCTTTCCCTTCCAAATCCATGGAAAACCACAGAATGCTGGAATGGTTTGGGATGGAAGGGACCATTTTGTTCCAACACCTTCCACCATCCCAGGCTGCCCCAAGCCTCATCCAACCTGGATTTGGACTCTGCCAGGGATCCAGGGGCAGCCACAGCTTCTCTGGGCACCTGTGCCAGGGCCTGCCCACCCTCACCAGGAATTGTAGAAATATCCTGTGCCTTTTCCACCAGCCCTTCCTTCTGGTTTATATTTTCCTTTTCAATCTCCTTCCAGCTCTGTTTCAGTTTTCTCCTCTTTTCACTCTCCCTGGATCCTGCTTTTCCTTCTGTAGGAACCCCTTTTGTCCCTTCCCCTTCCTCGGCCAGCCCCAGAGCACCCCACACCCCAGCACCCCACAGTCAGACCCTGCCCTTCCCTTCCCAAACCTTCCCTTCTGGAGCCTTCCCAGACCATTCCTGGAACCTTCCCTTCCTGGAATCTTCCCTTCCCTGAACCTTCCCGGAACCTTCTTGGAACCTTCCCAGAACCTTCCCGGAACCTTCCCTTCCCTGAACCTTCCCTGAACTTCCCCTTTCCCTTCCCTTCCCTCCCAGAATTTCTCCCAGAGCGAAGGGAAGAGCAGCTGATGCCCAGACACTCAGCTGCTCATTCCAGGCACCTCCATGGCTCCGTTACCTCCTCCAGCTCCCGCAGCTCCCGATCCAGGTGCTCGGCAAAGGCCACGGAGTGGCTCAGCAGGGGCTCCTGGTGCTCCTCCAGCAGCGCCAGCACAGCCACGGCCTCCGCCGGGCTCAGCCCCTCCTGGATGCTGCCCAGCCCCTCCTGCAGCTCAGCCTCCGTCCGTTCCTGCCCATCCTGCTGCATCCCCGGGGTCACAGCTCTCCTCACAGACAGCAGCAGGCACAGCTCTCTCCTGGGAGCTTTCCTGGGCAAGGCAGGAATCCTCTCTCTCAGGCTTTTTCCTGGGCAAGGCAGCGAGAAGCACAGAGAGAAGAAGAGTGTGGTGGTGTTTGAGGGTCCCCAGGATGAGGGAAGAGATGAGAATCTTGACTCCATGTTTCAGAAGGCTGATTTATTATTTTATGATATGTATTCTATTAAAAGAAAATTATATACTAAAACTATACTAAAAAAAAAAACAAAGAGAAAAGAGACATCAGAAGGCTGGCAAAGAATTGTGACCGTGTTCACAGGGGTCTTAGGATGAGGGAAGAGACGAGGATCTGACTCCATGTTTAGAAGGCTTGATTTATTATTTTATGATACATATTATATTAAAACTATACTAAAAGAATAGAAGAAAGGATTTCATCAGAAGGCTGGCTAAGAATAGAAGAGGAATGGAATGATAACAAAAGCTGTGTCTGGGACAGAGAGTCCGAGCCAGCTGACTGTGATTGGCCATTAATTAGAAACAACCACATGAGACCAATCCCAGATGCACCTGTTGCATTCCACAGCAGCAGATAACCATTGTTTACATTTTGTTCCTGAGGCCTCTCAGCTTCTCAAGAGGAAAAATCCTAAAGAAAGGATTTTTCATAAAAGATGTCTGTGACAAAGAATGAATAATACAAACCTGTGACTGGTCACAGCCTTGACACAGCTGGACCATGATTGGTCATCAAGTAGAAACAATCCACATGAGACCAATCCAAGATGCACCTGTTGCTAAACCATCTCCAGACCACATTCCACAGCCATCAGAGAGTTACTGTTTACATTTCTTTTCTGAGGCTTCTCAGCTCCTCAGGAGAAAAATCCTAGCAAAAGGATTTTCATAAAATATCACAGTGGAAGAAGAGGAAACAATTCTTATCTCTACTTGCTGCTCCTGTTGTTTTTCACGTGTGGAATGTGTTATGGAGATTGTTTGCCCAAAGGGATTTGTTAATTGGACACCAGTGAGGGTGTTTTGTCAATTGGACACCAGTGAGGGTTGTTTGGATTCCTTGGCCAGTTGGGTCAAAGCTGTGTCCTGCCTGTCTCTGACAGTCACAGGTTTTTCTTTAGTATCCTAGTAGTATGCTATCTTTTTAGTATGGTATAGTATCTTTTTGTGTGTAATTTAGTGTAGCATTAGTGTAATATAGTATAGCTCAATAAAGCATTGGTTCAGCCTTCTGGAATCATGGAGTCAGAGCACATTATTCCCTGGTTGGAGGCACCCAACTTGGATACATCCCTGTGGGGTGGGGATGGCCAGAGCCCTTTGGGGAGGCCATTTCAGCAGCCCTGCTCAAATCAGGGCCCTCTGAGGCCGAGGGGGGAGTCCAACAGGTGGAAAAGATCACTAAATGGAGCAGAGAAAGATGGGTGTGGGATAAAGGGTCAGCTTTGCAAGAGGGACAAAACAGACACTGGGGCTGGGCTGGGATTTTCCTTGCTTGGGTCTCCAGGATTGTGTGCTGAGCCATCCTGATGTGTCACACAAAGATGGGACAAATTCCAGAGGTGAAGAAACTCCTCGATTGAAATTAGAAACTCCTCTGATTTAAGTTAGACACGAGGAAGAAGGGTTTGATAATGAGGGTGGGGATGCCCTGGCACCCATTCCCATAGAAACTGGGGCTGCCCCTGGATCCCTGGCAGTGCCCAAGGCCAGGTTGGACACGGGGGCTCGGAGCAGCCTGGGACAGAGGGAGGTGTCCCTGTCCATGGTCCTAAAGGTCCCTTCCAGCCCAAACCCGTGTTTTTCTATGAAATGGACTGTAAGTCATCTGTTGTAGAGTTAAATATACATGCAAATAATGCATATATAAAATACATTTTATATTCACAAATGTATTTATTCCTTGATGAGGGGATGTCCCCAGGCTTCTGTCCTGGTGTTACCAACAATCATCTCCCCAGGCCAGAGACTCCTGGAAATGAGATTAATGGTTTTTATTCCCAGCCTCGCTCCGTGTATCCACGGGCAGTGGATCAATCGATGGCTGCACCACCAGGCACCCAAACCCAGCTCCTGCTGCTCTCCTCTCCAGACACCACCTCACCCTGTCCCACCACCCTCATTCACTGCCTGAATTTATTCACCTTTCACCAATGGGGACACTGCAAAAGCTCAGAGTACTCCCAGTGGGACAAGACCATTAATTAATTAATTGATTCATTAATTACCTTCCACTGCACCAAGGGGTCGTTCACAAAGCACTGGTTCAGTTCCACAAGCACCAAGAAGGTTTTCTTCTCCTCCAAGCTGCTAGAGATCCACTTGTAAAACTTGTCCAAGGGAAGCTCACAGTCCAGGCTGGCCTAGATATCCACAGGTAATTAACACATCAATTAACGAGGTTCAAGCAGTCCTGGCCCAGCACTGCTCATTTAACTCCACATTACAGAACCTCTTCACCTTTTCCTGCAGTTTTGGGGGATGAGTGATGAGTTTTGACAGTGCCAGTGGCAGATGCTTGGGATCAAAAGCAAGCCGGGAGTTCTGGTGCCTTCAGGATTCCCTGGCAGCTCCCAGGATCCCATGATCCAGCAGCTCCCCGAGCTGGAGGCTGGGTGCACAGCCCTGTGTTTAACAGCCCTTGAAGGAGCTGCTGTCCCTGCTCTCCCCTGATGGTTTTGGGATTATTCAGAGCGTTGGCACTTCCAGCACCCTGCAGGAATGAGCTGGAAATGCTGAGTGGGAAAGGGTGAGCAACTGGAGGGAAGAATTTGGGATAAATCCAGCACCCATCCCATCCCCACTGCAGATATTCCCTCTGCAATCCCCATCCTGCTGGGATCTCAAAGCTCTCTTCACCCCAGACTGGGAATGCTCAGAGAAACCCCAGAAAGGTTTCCCCAAGCTCAGCCCAGAAATGCCTCTGTAGGCAGTGAGGATAGTCTGGGTAACCCAGCATCCCGTGTCCTGGCAGGGGAAGGAAAATGGACAGGCAGGAAACACTCCTGGCATTTCCCACGTTGTTTCCATCCATACAAATGTTTCCATCTCCCTCTTCCCAAGGGATGCTGTCTCCTGGAGGGCATCTCCAGCCACAGGAGGTGCAGTTTTGCCACTTAAGCTTCATGTAAGTGCAAAGAACAATGGAGGTTGCTGAACTTGGAATATCCCACAGCTGGAAACTCCTTCCTGCACCATCCCAGCTCTGCAGCACAGCCCGACCCTCCTGGAGAATTTCTAATTATGGGTACTAATCACCCTCTCAGCCGTGGGGAGCTGACTGGGGTCACTGCAGTCCTCAGACGTGCTCACTCCTGGCCAGGTTGTTCCAAAATACCTGAAAGTGACACTTCCCCCCGGGTGCCAGCCCCTGGGAAGGCACACAATTTCGTGAGGAGCTATTAAAGCAGGGACACGTTAATTAATCGCCTCGTGAATATTCATGATGTTTTGGTCAAGGCAGCTGGAGCTTGAGCAGGGCTGGATCTGCAGTGTCAGCATTTGCTGGTGCCAGAGAAAGCCTGGTTTGAATTCCAGATGCTGAGGGGGTCCCATCTGAGGAATAAGAGGGATAATTCTGGATAATTCTGCACAAAGGGAGCCAGGAAGGGGCAAGGAAGAGGCTCCAGGCCTGGTGAGGGGAAGAGACAATCAGAGAATCAAGGAATGGTTTGGGATGGAAGGGACCTTGAAGCCCATTTTGTTCCAATGCTTTCCACTATCCAGGCTGCTCCCAGCCCCATCCAACCCGGCCTTGGGCACTTCCAGGGATCCAGGGGCAGCCACAGCTGCTCTGGGTACCCCCACCCT
Source organism: Calcarius lapponicus (assembly GCA_039654755.1). Lineage (NCBI taxonomy): Eukaryota > Metazoa > Chordata > Aves > Passeriformes > Fringillidae > Calcarius > Calcarius lapponicus. Next base: position 18,832,203 of record CM077467.1, on the reverse strand, counting down.
CCCAGGGAACAATTCCCAATTCCCAGCATCCCATCCATCCCTGCCCTCTGGCAGCGGGAGCCATTCCTGTGTCCTGGCACCAGCAGAGTGGAGAGGTCATCCTGCTCATCCTGCTCATCCTGCCAGGAGGAACGTGAAGGGACAGGAGGCTGCAATCTAAAAATACATCTGGGAAGGCAAAGAGCTGCCTGAGCTAAAGGACATCACAGCACAATGGGAGTGGTGGGGGCAGGAATGCAGGCTGGGAATTACAGGAGGGAGAGCCAGGTTCTCTCTCTGACTCCCAGCAGGAGGTGGGCAAAAACACACCCATATTTAAAATCCCATGGGATGTCAAATGAGAGGGAAAAGATTGAAAATCCTGGAGGTACCTCCAACTCTGAATTCCCGAGGAGCCAAAGCAGTTGCAGGAGCCAGGCTCACCTGCTAAAGGAATTCTCAGGTGTGGTGGGAGCTCCTGATCTCCTCATGTGTGGGAAATGTGAGATAATGAGGGGTCACAGCAGATCTGGTATCTGCATTGGGATTTTTCCTGCCAGCCGTGCTGTACTTCATTTGTTCTGGATGTAAAACTGGGAAGCTGCTCTTTTCCCCATTTATTTTCACGTTTGTGAAATCCCAGGCACGTTGCCAAAGCCTCTGGAACATTCCCATTAATAAAAACTCTCATTATCCCAACTTTAACGATGCTCTGCCAGGCCCAGCAGCAGAAAGGGAGAACCTGATCCAAGCTGCATTTCCCCAAAACATTAATGTCACCCTAAAGGCACAAATTCCTGCTGACTCCAGCCCTCCATAATCCCACTTTCAGTAAATCCAATCTTTAGATCCTGTATGGAGTTGTCTGAGGAGGAGCTTTGTCCCCGTGGCCAGATGGGCTCTGCAGCTCCCCGGGCTGCTGCAAACAGCTCCAGAGCTCCTGGGCCTTCCCTGGGAGCTGCATCCATGCACCACCAGGGAATCACGGAACAGGCTTGGAAAAGGACCCCAAAATCCAGTGCAGCAGTGGGTCAGCACTGTGACGGCTCAGCCACGCCCGGGTATTGGCCAGGTCAGGTCTTTGGCCAGCCTGACTTCCCTGAGTTAGAGATGGATGATCCAGGAGGGAAGGAAACCCCCAGCACCCCCTCAGCACCTGGGACAGGGGGGCATCTCCCTGCCAAACACAGCCAGGGTGGAGAGAGGATCCACACAAGCTCCGGCTGCCCCATCCCTGGGATGCTGGAGCCCAAACCACTCTGGAATTCTGGCACTCCCAGCTCTCAGGAAGCTGGCTTGGAAGACACCCTAAAGCTCCTCTCCTTCCGACCCCTACCATGGGGGTATTGGGGTGTATAACCCCTCCAGATGTTACTGGGGTGCTTCTCCATTCTCAGCAGACCCAGCAACATCAGAATTCCCAGCAATCCAAGGCCTGGATACACACCTGGAGACCACCAGCCATCCTTTCACAGCCTCTGAGCTGCATGGGGAGGGGAAATCCAAGGGGCTAAAGCAGAGACATTGGGTTTTGTGAATGTTTGAGTGAGAACCAGAGGTCCATACTGCAGGAAAATAAGAAGGAGAAGGAGAAGGAGAAGGAGAAGGAGAAGGAGAAGGAGAAGAAGAAGAAGAAGAAGAAGACGAAGACGAAGACAAAGAAGAAGAAGAAGAAGAAGAAGAAGAAGAAGAAGAAGATTTACAAGAGGCACTGGGAATGTTTGGGAGGAGGAATTTACTGTTGAATTTGTTGAATTTGAGGCTCTGCAGTGAACTGAAAGCAATGAACTCCTCAACGACTCCCTCCCAGTTACTTGCTCAGCTCAGCCACACATTTAACAAGCTTGGAATCACATCCCCAATTATTAAAAATTCCTACCATGCCTGTGACCCTCCCCAAAATAAAATGTGATTTGCAGCTAAAATGATTCTGTCAGCACCACATCCCTTTGAACCTTTCTGGGTTACCCTGGTTCCTCCATTCCTGTCAGGTTTTCAGCCTCTCCAATGGCATTTCCCTCCCCACACCCATTTCCCAACACTAATTCATTTAGAGCAGCACTTGAACTCCGGGAAAATGATGGAAAGGCAGAGTAATAGAGGGCCCCGTGCTGCTGGGTGAGTTAATTCGGGAGGCTCCACACCTCCCGTGGCTGGAATTGAAAAGCTGTCAGCAGCAGAGCAGGAGCACAGCCCCGCCACCCCCCGGCATCCAGAGACAACCTGAGAGGCTCCAAGATGTCAGGAAAGCTCCTGAGCTTCCCCCATCACCCACCCACACCCCTGGGAAAAGGGAAAGCACCTGGGGAAAGGGAAGGGAGGGCAAAGATTTACCAGAGGAGCAGAAATGGAGGGGATCAGCCACAGGGAGCCTCAGAACAGGAAATGATTTGTGGGTGAAATGAAAGCTCTGAGAGCAAAACAGGAAGCCTGAAGGACCTGGGTGAAGGCCTGAGCTGAGTCGGGGCAGGAAATCCTCAGGTGCAGGAGGAGCATCAGAGCTGCAGAGGGAGAAGAGCAAAACAAAGCGAAATCACACCCCATTTCCTCTTTGTTTGGTTAAAGAGTCAAAATTGGGGTTAAATCCCCCTTCATTTCTTCTTTGTTTGGTTAAAGAGTCAAAATTGGGGTTAAATCCCTTTAATTTCCTCTTTGTTTTGTTAAAAACTGTCAAAATCATGGTTAAATCACCTCCACTTTCTATTTTTCTGTTAAAAGAGTAAAATAGAGATTAAATCACCTCCATTTACTATTTCTTGAAGTGTCACTCTTTCCAGAGAGAAATGGTTCCTCCACCTGAGCTCCCCTGCCACCCAACAAGCACAGAACTGCAGCTCTAGGGGGGATTTGGTTGGGATTTTTCTTTCTATTTTTCTTTTTTTTTTATCCCTCTTTTAAAATTCACCTCCCAGTGCCAAAGGCAGGAAAATCCCAGACATCCCAACCCTCCCAACCCTGGCACTGCCTCCTCCCCTGGGCTCTTGTGTGGATGTTCAGCATTAAGAGTTTGTACAGCACAGGCTCCACTGATTTAGATCATCCCAAAAAAATCAGGGAAAAGGGAAAACTGCATGGGACACTGTGGATTTTTTGGGGTTTCTTTTGCTAGGGCTGGGATTAAATGCACGAGATGGTATTTTTTGTTTGGACTCAGACGTTTATTAGTTTTTATAATTATAATTTCACAAACCCTGAGTTCTACAGCACTTCTCTCTAACAAACTAAAAATGGAGCCCCATCTCTCTCTCTCCAAGAACTTTTAAGGATAAAATTATCCAATAAATGACGCCTAAATTATTTTTACTTTTAGCTTAATAACGAACCACCCATGCCCTGCAATGGGGACTTTCTTATCCAATTGCACAAAACCACCCAAACCCATGAAGAAGAAGATGGAGAAGAAGGAGCAGCCTCCACTCTAAAACCTCCATCTTGTTTTATATATATATTACTATATTCTAAACCCTTTAAAAATAATATTACTGTATTATTTATATATATTACTATATTCTACACCCTTAAACCCTAAGTTTCCCACCCTGTGATATCACACACTTCTATCAAACTCCACACCCACAGTCCCAGCTCTGTCATTCCATTTTGGGAGCTTCTCCACGGCCTCAGGTCAATGCAGTGTTCTCTGGGGGTCAGAGCCTGTGTAGCACAGAAAGTCTGAAATTCTCAGCACCCAGGAGCCCAACAGGACACCAGGAGCCAGTGGCACCGGTGGGGACCCGGTGGCACAGCCAGGCCTGGCTGTCCCTGCTGTCCCTGCTGTCCCCAGCAGGACGCTGCCATTCCAAGGCAAACAGGGTGATTAATTAAAGATAAAGCCTCGCTTTTCACCTCCGCTGCTCTCTGCTCACATCTTTCTGGCCTGCTGGGTTTCTTCATGCCCCAGATAACTGCGGGCGCTTCCTCTCCCCGCTCCCTGCAGCCGCCTGCTCCTCGTTCATTTTTCATGAAGATTTCTCTCGCTCTGCTCGCGTGCTCTGAGCCTCGCTGCATTCAAGGGGGGCTCTTTGTCTTCAGCTCTCGATTTGCTTTCTTGCACACAGAGACAAACCCGGGGCCTGTGCTGGAGCTGCATTCCAGGAAAGCTGATTCCTCCCCTCTTCCCTGCTGGCAATGAGCGGAGTTTGGGATTGGAGGCGTTCCCGCTTCATTTTTGGGAGAAAAATTGGTAAAACCCATGGGAAGATGCAGAAATTGCCTTTTCCAGGCTCTTCTGGGTGAAACCACCTTGCAGACAGCCCTGAAAAGCTGGGAGGGTGGAAACAGATTAACTAGATGATATTCCTTCCCAAAGCCAAACCTTTCCATGATTATAAGATCCAAGAGCTCAAACTGGGGTAGTGCAGAGGCTCCCATTAACTTCTCCTGACATTCCCAGATTTACAAGCCTGGCAGTTCTCCTGCCCATCCCTCCAGACCCTGGATGAGGAGCAGGAATGGGGAGAAGCCCCTGGTGGGGGATTCCTCGCAGGCTGTGGAGCAACAGCCTGGAGGCAGCTGGAAATGGGAAATTAGGTCAGGAAGCAGCTCACTCCCTGCCAGGAGATGGATGAGGCATGACCTGGCCTTGCTCCCATCCCATCCCTTCTCCTGGAGAAGGTGGCTGGAGGCAGCAGCAGCCGAGTGGGATCTGCATGTGCAGACACTGAAAAGTGAATTTTTGCCCTCTCCTATTTGCCACACAGGAAGCAACCTGGGATTATAAAAACCTCACCAATCAACATTTTTTTCCTGGGTTTTGAGCCGCTTCGTGTTAGGAAATGATAGAGCAGCAGAATCAAGATTTATGGAGGATAGAAAACATTTTAGGAGAAGCCATTTGTTCTGTTCCATACCCCATAAAGTCCCCAGGCATTATTTGTCCCCCACCCAGTGCTTGGGACAAACCCACTCTGCAAATGAAGAGGCAAAGCTTTAAGACACACAGAGCAGCAGCTTTTTAGGTCACAGGGAATTGCCATGGGGAAGCCACAGCCTCAGGATTCCAGTTGGAAAAATGGCTCCAACAGTTTAGGAAAGCTGGCTGGAGTGTTCCAAAGGATCACCCAGGAGGGCTGGAATGGCTGATCCCAGCAAGGGCAGCCTCTGCTTTGGAAGATCTCTGTGGTGTTGTGAGGGTCCCCAGGATGAGGTGAGAGATGAGAATTTGACTCCATGTTCTCAGAAGACTGATTTATATTATATTATATTATATTATATTATATTATATTATATTATATTATATTATATTATATTATATTATATTATATTGCATTACATTACATTATATTATATTATATTGCATTACATTACATTATATTACATTATATTATATACTAGAACTGTACTAAAGAAAGAGAAAGGATACATCAGAAGGTTTAACAAGAATGAACAATAAAAACCCCTGACTGACTCCTCAGAGTCTGACACAGCTGATGGTGATTGGTCATTAATTAAAACCAATTCACATGTTTGGATAAACAATCTCCAGACCACATTCCAGAGCAGCAGAACATGGAGAAGCTGAGGCTTCTCACCTTCCAGGAGGAGAAATCCTGGCAAAGGGATTTTTCAGAAAATATCACGGTGACAGATCTCATCCAGGTCTAGTCAGGAAAATGGGCTGGGGCTGCCCTTGGATCCCTGACAGTGACTGGACTTTGGGGCTTGGAGCAGCCTGGGACAGTGGGCGGTGTCTCTGCCGTGGCAGGGCTGGGATGGGATGAGCTCTAAAGTCCTGTCCTGGTTTGAAAAGCCAGGTGTCTGCTCAGGAAGGCAGGAGCCTCCCCTGAAATGGAAAATGTAAACCCCCTCCTCTGAATTGTTATCATTTGAAATTAAGGGGCTCTCGGGCAAAGATATGGGAATAGGAATAACAGTTCTTTATTGGGAAAAATAAAAATTAAAATGCAGTAATACAAAACCCCACTGTCAGGGGGTGGCACAGCCCCATCCCATGGGGGCTCAGCCCTCCTGCAGTGCCAGCTGTGGCTCTGCTGCAGCAGGGATCCTGCACAAGGGGGGAGTTTTCCTCTGCAGCTCCAGGGCTGCTGCAGATGGGCCTGGGCTCCCTCTGGCAGTGCAGGGCAGCAGAAAGCTGCTCCTCTGGCAATGCAGGGGGCAAAGGCTGCTGTGCTGTGCCAGGCTCAGATTGGATCCAGGGAGGAATGCTTGGCTCCTGCCCTGGGCGCAGCATCTCCCCATGGGATGCTGGAATTGGATCAGCCCTGCAGGGACACTCAGTGGCCATGGACAGCAGAGATCTCCTGGAGGGAGGATTGGCTGTGGCAGAGATAAAGAAAAAACTGCCCCAGGAACAGAGATAACTGCCCCAGCCCTGGCAGATGGGGACAGAACTCACATCCCCAATAACATCTTGCATTTCCAACCTAAGATAAATCCCTTCCCATCCAAACCATTCCACGATTCTATTTTCCATTCTAAAAAAAATCAGGCCAAGAAGGCACTGCTTTGTTCCAGGGAAGAGCAGGAATTGGTTTTACCTCATATCCTTTAATGGCAAATCCCCACAGGATGATTTCCCATTCCCCAGGTTTCCTGCTTTGCAGCCAGAAGGGAAGCACGCCCAGGGCTGCAGGGAAGCTGCAGCATTTGGGATCTCCCACCCTGGAGCCCTGGGCTGATCCCCTGTACTGCCTGGGGAGCCAACCCTGGCTCCATCCCTGATTCTGGGGGCTCTTTCATCCCAGAGCGTTCCCGGGGTGCTCTGATCTGGCCTCTGGCTCCATCGACCATCCCCGGGAGCAGAGGCAGAGGGGACAGGAGGGGACAGGAGGGGACAGGAGGGACTCAGCTCCTGGGGCACCGCGGGGCCCTGTTTTTTGCAGTGTGGACAATTCCAGGGCTATGCCTTCCTCTGGAAAAGCTCCTGATGCCACAGGGACCGTCCCCTTTCTGCATGAGCAGCCCTGGAGTGGATCCCGAGCCACTGGTGGGTGACAGGGCTGCACACCCCCAGCCTCCCGTGCGCGCCAGGGTTTTGGGATGCTCGGTGGTTTTTGGGATGCTCCGGAGGCAGAGATCCCGCTAGAGGGTGCTGGGAATCACGGACAGGCTCTCCCTGCTCCCGGGCCGCCCCTGCCGGGTTCTGCGGCCGCATTCCCTCATTCCCCCCCTCCTGATTTATGTCCGGCGCAGCCAGAGCTGCCACAGCTTTAAACTGCCTTTGCTTTATGGCCCCGCTTCCTCTGTGTTTCATTTTTTCCCCTCGAGTAAACACATCCAGCAAATGGAGTGAGCCCGAGTGAGGGGTGGGGATCACAGACTGGGACATTCCCAAATCCCTGAGTGAGGGTGGGGATCACAGGCTGGGACATTCCTGAATCCCCAAAAGGGGTGGGGATCACAGGCTGGCATATTCCCAAATCCCCAGAAGAAGTGGGGATCACAGACTGGGACATTCCCGAATCCCCGAGTGAGGGTGGGGATCACAGGCTGGGACATTCCCAAATCCCCAGAAGGAGTGGGGATCACAGACTGGGATATTCCTGAATCCCCAAAAGGGGTGGGGATCACAGACTGGGACATTCCCAAATCCCTGAGTGAGGGTTGGGGATCACAGACTGGGATATTCCCAAATCCCTGAGAGGGATGGGGATCACAGGCTGGGATATTCCTGAATCCCCAGAAGGGGTGGGGATCACAGACTGGGACATTCCCAAATCCCCGAGTGAGGGTTGGGGATCACAGACTGGGACATTCCCAAATCCCCGAGTGAGGGTAGGGGATCACAGGCTGGGATATTCCTGAATCCCTGAGTACCCAGTGAGACCCGGCACACACTGAGATCCCCTTCCCAGCCCAGCAGCCTCCAGCAGAACTGAAAATATCCATCCCCCTCTGGACCACCTGCAGGTGACCCCACAGCCCTTTATGGCCCTTTTTTCGTGGGGGGGGGTTGTGTGTGTCCCCACCTGGGTGTCACAAGGGTTGGGACTTTGAGTGACACACATCCAGATGAGATAAACGTTTGATATATGACATTCACATTTTCTGGACAAATCCCTTCACCGAGGATTTTTCTCTCAGGCTTCTCAGCTTCCCAGGAGAAAAATCCTGGGTGAAGGGATTTTGTCAAGGGAATGTGAATGTGACAGACATAAAACCAAAAATGAGAATTTTCCCTCTTTCCCCCAATGTTTTTCAGAGTTCCAGCCCGGTGAGATGGTGATAAATGTCATTAATTCTAATTAATATCTATTAATTCATCACATTGAGCAGGCTATTAAGATTTTCTTTTTCTGATAGACTGTACAGATAATCAGATTAATTGTATTTAATTATATGGGGGGGGAGGGGAGACAGAATTTGACACAGGGAAAAGTGGGAATCATCTGAGTTTTCCTGTCAGCTGGGAATCCCACAGGAGCTGGAATTCCATGGATTTTGCTCCTTGACTCTTTGGATAAATTGGAAGGATGGCTCCAGCTCCAGCCAAGGCCACCCGAAGCCCTGTCCCCAAGTGCCACAGGGCTGGGAAATCCCTGGAGGAATGGGGACTCCGGGGCTGGACGAGCTTTTCTGTGGGGAAATCCTCCCTAACATCCAACCTGGAGCTCCTCTGGCACGACCTGAGGCTGTTTGCTCTCATCCTGCCCCTTGTCACGGACATCACTTGTCACTGTTAGGATGGAGGGAGCACAGCCTGCCTGGGAGATGCTGCAGATCCTCCAGGAAAACTCATCCAAGGCCAAATCCAAGCTCTGTTGGGAATGAAAGCCCTTGGAAAGAGTTTCACATCCAGCAGGGCCACCACGATCCCAAATCCCTGTGCTGCTCTTGTGCCAGGCTCCTCCTGGGCCAGAGGGAAGCGGGAGGGAGGGAAGCTGGGAGACATTTCTCCAAAAATGATTCCTTGCCCCACTTCCAAATGCTCCTGAGAGGGGAAGCAGGAGCCAGGCAGGCTCAGGAAGAACTGGCAGAGAACACCCTGGGAATGCCCAGCACGTGTGAAATGTCACTTTGTCACTCTGGGCAGGGCTGAAGTCCCGGACCCCTCCTGGCCCTGGAGCCACTCGGGGCCAGCAGCACAGCCCAGTCTCTGCCACCCCACCCTTCCAAGGGGGAATCCCTGCCCGTGGCAGGGCTTGGGATGAGATGGGCTTGAAGGTCTCTTCCCACCCAGGATTTGGGGATTTTTGATCCTTCTCTCAGCTTTGAAAGGATAAATTGTCCATTCAGGAAGCTCCAGAGCTCTGTCCCCGTGCCAGGTTCGGTCCCCGCAGGGCTCTACCCTTCCAAGCCACCCTCAGGGGAAGCATTATCCCAGACTGGGCTGGGATCTGAGGAGCTGGCCCAGGGAGATGGGAGCTGTGCTCCAAACCCCCCTCCAAGCCCAAGCAATGCTCCCTTCCCAGCCCTGTGTCCCTGGAGCAGGGGCACTGCTGGATCTCCCTGAGCCATCAGGCACACGGGGCACACAGCCAGGGAAACGGGCCAACAATTTCCCTGGCACGGTGCTGGGGCAGGGATGTGCCTTCCAAAATCCACCCCTGGCTGGCAAAGGGACACTGGTGCTCCTGGGCCTGTCCCTGCCCAGCTGCAGCTGCACGGCCAGCAGGGCTGGAGCTGATGTTCCCAGCACAGGGAATGTTCTCCTGGCTGGAGCTGATGTTCCCAGCACAGGGAATGTTCTCCTGGATGGAGTTTCCAGCACAGGGAATGTTCTCCTGGCTGGGCTGGAGTTTCCAGCACAGGGAATGTTCTCCTGGGTGATGTTCCCAGCACAGGGAACGTTCTCCTGGTTGGGCTGGAGCTGATGTTCCCAGCACAGGGAATGTTCTCCTGGCTGGGCTGGAGTTGATGTTCCCAGCACAAGGAATGTTCTCCTGGCTGGGCTGGAGTTGATGTTCCCAGCACAAGGAATGCTCTCCTGGCTGGGCTGGAACTCATGTTCCCAGCACAGGGAATGTTCTCCTGGCTGGGCTGATGTTCCCAGCACAGGGAATGTTCTCCTGGCTGGGCTGATGTTCCCAGCACAGGGAATGTTCTCCTGGCTGGGCTGATGTTCCCAGCACAGGGAATGTTCTCCTGGCTGATGTTCCCAGCACAGGGAATGTTCTCCTGGCTGGGCTGATGTTCCCAGCACAGGGAATGTTCTCCTGGCTGATGTTCCCAGCACAGGGAATGTTCTCCTGGCTGGGCTGGAGCTGATGCTCCCAGCACAGGGAATGTTCTCCTGGCCAGAGTTCCCAGCACAAGGAATGTTCTCCTGGCTGGGCTGGCCCTGCTGGGGGTGGCTCTGGATGTGTTCCTGACCCCCTGGGACCCTGGGAAAGCAGCTCCATGGGACAAAGGGACAGGGACTCTGTGCTAAAGGGGGAGGGTGTCATGGGAAGGAGTGGGAAGGACAAGCCCATCTGGGCTGGAGATGACAGAATCCCTGAGGCTGGAAAAGCCCTCTGGGACCATCAAATCCAACCATTCCTCCAGCTCTGAGCCACGTCCCCAAGTGCCACATCCACAGGGCCTTTGAATCCCTCCAGGGATGTGGCTCCACCACTGCCCTGGAAAGACTTTCCCAGCGCTGGGCAGCCCTTCCTGGGAGGAAATGAGTGAAGAGGAGAAGGATCTCAGCACTCTCCTGAGTGTGGCCCAAGCCAGGAAGCCTGGAGATCTGTGGGGCTGAATCCCTCCCAGCTGCAGGAGAGAGAGGAGAGGGCACAGCTGGGTTTGCTCTGGGGACTCTGCTGCCCAGACAGATCTGCCTGTTCCCTGTCCCTGCAGCATTCCAGGCTGGCTCTGGCAGCCAGCTGGCACCTCCACGCCAGGGCAGAGCCTTGGCAGAGCCTGAGGAACAGACTGGCTGCCCCAGGCCCCCACAGGCCCCTCCTGTCACCCACCTGCCACCTCCTCCCTTCTGCTTATCCCATCTCAGCTGGGTCTTACTGAACAGCACCGAAATAAATCCTCTGTGCGTGGAAACCCAAGTGTTTGGGGGGAGTTTGGAAGCCCAGGTTGTTCCCAGCTCACTGTGGGGATGATCCACATCCCAGAAATCCTGTGGGCTTTTCACAAGTTGTTTTTTTTAACACATTAATTTTTGTTTGCTGGAGCTTTCCCTGGACCCTGCAGAGGACCCAAGCACCCGTAGGGGAGTGAGAAGGCAAAGGCCACAGGTTCTGCTTCAAGAAAAGGCTGGACTCACTGGGTTCTCCTGTTCTGGGAGCAGAATTCAGCCTGGAGAATTCCCTTGGAGGGAAAAGTCCTCCAGAATTCTGGCAGAGAGTGCAAAGCAGGGAAACTGGGAGGCCTTGGTGTCCCTTGTTCCTCTGGCTCCGTGCTGCTCTTCAGGAGCTGCTCCTGCTCTGGCCAGGCCATTCCTCACCCCTTCCCCTCTGAGGCTGAAATATTCCCAACCCTGCTCCAGAGCTCTGGCCTGAAATCCAGAGATGTCTGTGCTCCTTCATCAGGATTTTAACTGCCCAGCTTGGAAGAGGACCCAAGGAAAGGTCTGGGTGAGACATCTCTGCCTTAGGAATGAGCAGTTCCAAAGCATCCATCCAGGAATGGGATGGGATGGGATGGGATGGGATGGGATGGGATGGGATGGGATGGGATGGGATGGGATGGGATGGGATGGACTCTCCTTTGTTTCTCTCAGCAAATCCAGGATGGAAGCAGGTCCCTGACACAGCATTTCCATCATCATCGGGGTGACAATTCTGGTCCCATCACAGAACAGCAGAAAACCCTCCTGTGGCGATGCCCCAAGCCCCGGCTCCCTCAGGAGGAGGTTCCAGCCCTGCCCTCACCTCCCTGCGCTGAGCTCCCCTAATGAGGAGCCACTTAAAGCCAAGCAGAGCCTTTTTCCTGCCTTGTCCAAGCCGATCTGTCACCAAAGGGCTGTGACAACCGTGGGGCGGGGTGGCAGCCGCTGCTGAGAGCGGCCAGACCAGACGGGGCAGTGAATTATTGATGGAGCTCCGAGCGCCTGGGGTGGCCGCTGCTCCCCGGGGCTGCTGAGCCACTGAGCTCCGGGCAGAGCAGATTAACCCTTTGTACAGCAGCCGGGAAGAAGGGTTGAGAAGGAGAGTCGAGCAGATCCCAGGGGGTTGAACCCGCATTTGTATGGGGATAGTTTTTCTGAGTCAGGGATTATTTGGGCGAGTCGAAAGTTTGTTGCAGTTAGGAGGATGCTTAGGGTCAGTGATAGGGCCAGTATGAATAAGATTATGTTTATTACTCTTCTCTGGATTTAAACCAGATCCTAAGGATTGGAAGTCGGTTGTAATTAATACACTAGAAGAGTAAGATCCTCATCAGTAGATAGAAATGTAGAAATGTAGAAATGTAGAAATGTAGAAATGTAGAAATGTAGAAATGTAGAAATGTAGAAATGTAGAAATGTAGAAATGTAGAAATGTAGAAATGTCCTGTAGCTGCAGCGACTGCAGCTTCCAGAAGCTCCGTGGAGGCGCAGGGAGGCGCGGGGGTGGCTGGGGCACAGCCACACTGGGGACATCGTTTCTGTCACCTCTGTCGCCTCTGTCACCTCTGTCACTTCTGTCTCCTCTGTCTCCTCTGTCACCTCTGTCACCTCTGTCTCCTCTGTCGCCTCTGTCGCCTCTGTCGCTTCTCCTCAGGCTCAGAGCTCCGCGCTGCCGGCAGGAGGAGGGAAAGACAAAAAGATGGGGTTTGTGGATGCTGGGGGGAGTTTCCTGCAGAATTTTGGGAATCTGGGAGCCTGCACGGGGCCAGTGATTCAAGGCTGAGTTCCTCCCTCAGGCCTGAGCTCTTCTCACCCCAAACCCCACGGTGGGGCTTTAATTAACCCAGAGAGGAAAACCCTGCATGGGGGAGAATGAAGGGGGAATGAGGATGGGGAAAAGGGAGACAGAGCTGGGAGCACCTGGAGGAGCAGGGATGCTGCCAAGGGGGATTTTCCCACTGATGGACGTACAACCAGAAGACCCTGAAGGGATTAAAAATAATTCAGTGCCCCAAATGTCTTTAAAATAATTCAGTGCCCCAAACCTATAAAAATAATGCAGTGCCCCAAATGTCCTAAAAATAATTCCGTGCCCCACAGGAGTCTGGCACTCAGGGATTCTGTTGCCTTTTTAGGACTTTTTAGCTCCACTTTGTTTAAGGATGAAAGATTCCTGCCTCCAGCCCTGGCTCATGAATCACGGCCGTGGCACCGAGGAATCTGAACCTCTGTGTGGACCCTTCTGACACCCATGAATTAGGGGTTTTTCCTCTGGTAAATATTCCTGCCTCCACAGGCAATTCCCTTTGTTATCTCTGGACAAGGAATGGATGGAGCAGCATCAGGGCTCTGGGACAGCATCCTTGACACGTGGTGGGTCACGGGATCCTCATCCCAGCATGGCTCACAATCAATTTATTGGATTTTGGGCTTTTTTAGCCAAGGGAAAATCAGGCAATGGAAACATTTGTGTCTCACTTCCAGCTGACACTCCTCAATCCTTTCAAATGCAAATTTCAGGAGCTTTTGAGGAGTTTTGGGGCAGCACAAGGGGGTTTTAGCAGTGCTGGGGAGCAGGCAGACCTCTCTGGAGGAGGATGAGGAGGATGAGGCACCGTGGGGTGAAGAGATTTGTGTCCAATCTTGGAAAACATGGGAATAGCAGCCAGGAAGGGACTCCAGGGCCTTCCTCGCAATCACTCTGTGGAATCCCAGAGTGGACACAAACAAACCCTCATTAAACCCTTCCCTGCCTTCTCTTGGGATGGGGATAAATCATCTGCCACTCTTGTGGCTGATAAAAGTCTTCAGAAGGCAGAGAGGGACCCAAATTCCTGCTCCACTTTTCTTGGAAGAACTTGTAAAAGCTGCTTTATGAAACCTCCTGGCAGCTTCTCCTGAGTTCCCAGGCCCTCTGGTCATTTCCATGGTGCCAAACATCTTCCCCTTCCCTGGAGATCCCATTCCCAGTTGCCTCTGGACACATCAGCAGTGGCCTGGATGGTGTGCATGATTTCCACATCAGTTCATGGGAATATTTGCAGCAATTTGGGTGCAAGTTTTGCCCCCCATGAGCCTCAGGCATGTGAGGAAAAAGCACAGAGGCAGCTGGGAAAAGGGAAAGGGAAAGGGAAAAAAGAATGCAAAGTGCCATCATTGCTCCTGTCACTGGACCTGTCCTGAGCTCCCATCCTGGCTCTCCCAGCACAGCCTCCAGAATAAATTAGTTTAAATTGGATTTTAGGAAAAATTTCTTCATTGCCAAGCCGTGGCAGAGCTGGCCAGGATGGAGGCACTGGGCTGGACCAGTAACCTGGATCATGGCTGGGGTCACGGCGTCTCCCCGAGACAGGGAGCTGTGAGCCAGCAGAGCTGAAAATTCCCTGGGAATTCTTTGATGAACTTGCAGTTACATTGGATCAGACCTCCAGGAAAGTGGGACAAAACCATTCTGGATTTCATCCCAATCCCAAAAATAAAAAAGGCCCATGGTGCCTAAATTTTCCCCCAGACCAAATTCAAAGATATTTCAAGTACCCTTTGAGCAAATCTCTGTCATCCGTCTGTCCATCTATCCATCCATCATCCATCCATCATCCATCCATCCATCCATCCATCCATCCATCCATCATCTATCCATCCATCCATCCATCCATCATCCATCCATCATCCATCCATCCATCATCCATCCATCATCCATCCATCCATCATCCATCCATCCATCATCCATCCATCCATCCATCCATCCATCCATCCATCCATCCATCATCCATCCATCATCCATCCATCCATCCATCCATCCATCCATCCATCATCCATCCATCATCCATCCATCCAACAAATTGGTCTGGTTTATAACTCTCCCCCATCTATAAATGCATCCCACAAAATATCAACGGGATACAGTTCCTGCAATTTGTGGGAAAATAATCAAACAGTCCTGGGATACAAGAAAACAACAAGGAGGAACCCAAGCAGAAAAATTCCTTGGATGTGAGTGCCCAGACTCAGGGATTTTATTTGTAGGTGAAGAAGAAATCTCATCTTCTACTCTTACAAAATTTAACAGGGACAAAAATTCATGGATGAACTCAGGCCAGCTCTGCTGTCAGAGAATGTTGGGATTTAAGCCTCATCAGACTTCCGATGGAAAGGATTCCAGGAAACGTGTAAATATTGGGATGTTGTTTGGAGTTGTCATATTTTCCTGGATTCACATAAAGCCGGAATTTTCAAGTAAACTAAAAAGAGATGGATTCTCTTTCCTTGCTTGATTTTTCCAACCTGGAAAAACAGACTGCCACAGCAGCCTAAGCTCCTTATGATCCCACTGTGTCATTCCTACCTTGGGAAAGGGGGTTTCAGTCCCTGCAGCTCAACAATATAAAATCATCCAAGGAGTAGCAAGAGTTTGGCTGCTGTAAGGTTTTTGCTGGCTGGGTTTGGAATTATAGAATCATGGAATGGTTTGGGTTGGAAGGAACCTCAAAGCTCATCCAGTGCCCTGCCATGGCAGGGACACCTTCCACTGTCCCAGGCTGCTCCAAGCCCCAATGTCCAGCCTGCCTTGGACACTTCCAGGGATCCAGGGGCAGCCACAGCTGCTCTGGGCACCCTGTGCCAGGCCTGCCCACCCTCACAGGGAGGAATTTCTTTCCAGTGTCCCACCTAAATCCGTATTGTTTTAGTTTAAACCTGTTCCCCTTATCCTGGCACCATCTGGCCGCGTCCCTCTCCCTCCTTTTTCACAAGCCCCGCTGCATTCCCAGGCGATGGCGAGGCTGCCCCTGGAATTCCCCGGTCAGTCCCGCCCAGTGCCAGAGCGGGGAGGATGCGGGGACGGACGGTGATGGGGGGGATGTAGGGAGCGGGATGGGCTGACAGAGGATGCCGGATGGGCTGACAGGAGAAAAGGGAGCGGGATGGGCTGACACGGGAGCGGGATGGGCTGACAGGGGATGCGGGAGCTGGATGGGCTGATAGGGGATGCGGGAGCGGGATGGGCTCACGGGGGACGGCGGGGGCTGGTCGGATGGAGGCGGAGGCAGGCGGGGGAAGGCGGTCCCGGGGACAGCGGGGGACGGCGCTCGCCGCCTTCCCGGCCATAAAGCGGCGGGGCCGGGGCCGGGCGGGCGGAGAGGAGCGGCGGGAGCGGCGCGGCCGGAGCGCACGGCGGGAGCGCAGCGGAGCGGCCGGGCCGCCCTGCCGAGGTAACGGGGGCGGCGGGGTCGGGGTCCCGCGGCCGGGGAGCGCCGGGACGGCGGCGGGGCTGAGCCGGGTGTCCCCGCCGCTGTCCCCGCTCAGGTCCCCGCCGCCGTCCCCGCCGGGTCCGCGCCTGGGGCGGGCAGAGGGGAAGCGGGGCCGCTCTGCCCGCGCCCCCCCGAGCCCCCAGCCCACCATGGGCACCCCCCAGCCTGGCAAAGGGATGCGAGCTCCGGGCACCGCCGGCTGCTGCCCGCTGGGCTCTGCCGTGGGCATGGAATCGCCAGGGAAAGGGAACCAGAGCCACTGCGGGAGGGGACCGGGAAGCCGGGACCGCGCTGATCCTCTTTCCATCCTTCCGTCTCTTCCTTGCCCAAGTCACTCCTTGTTCAAAGACGATTCTCCCTGTGAGGCGGGAGGAGCAGTGGAACGCTGTCTCAGCTCTGCCCCCGTGCCCGAAAGTGCCCACAGAGTTCTGTCTTTGTCCTTTAGTTGCTCCAGAATTTGCGGTGGGATCCTTTGGAGCAGCTCCTGGGAATCTTTGCGGCAGGACACGGGGACGGGGCGAGCCCTTGGGCTGTTCCTTGGGTGTGGGACCGGTCCTGGGGGGTCCCAACCTCCGAGCAGACCCAGGGCAGCGCTGAGATCACCCAGGGAGGGGGCAGAGCTGGAGGTCAGCCCAGGGAACCTCTTCCCTCCGTGGTCTCCCGAATGCCTGCACAGAGCACGGCATGGATCCAGGCTCCGGCTGCTGAGCCAGGTTTATGTAAGCTGCTGATTTGCAGTGTCAAGAGACATCCAAGAACCGGCTTGCCTTTGGAAAATGTACAAATCCGTGGCATCTGCCACGGAGCAATTGCTGTAGCAGCAGCCCAGGATTTGTCTTGGTCCCAGCCCCTTGGAGAGGTTCTGCCATCTCCCAGCTTGGCTGCGAGTCCGTGTTGAGCACTTTCCAGGAGCAAGGACAGAGCCGGAGTGCCAAAAGCCTCTGTCCCTCAGTCCCTCTGTCCTTCGGGGAGCTGGTGCCGCTGTTCCCCAGCACCCCCGGGGTGCTCCTTGTGTGGCACCACAACCCCTCCAGCCCCGGCTCTGCGGGGCCCCTGCGCCGGGAACTCCTCCCTCGGCAGCTGCTGCTGCTGCCCGCAGGATGCGGGGCTGGCGGGTCCCCAGGGTGTGACAGCCCTGCCTTTCCTGTTGTTGACAGCAGCCCCACGTCCCTGCACCTTCCTGCTGCCTGGAGAGGAGATGGCACGGGCAGTGTGCCGCGGCAGGGGAGGTGGCTGTGGATAATGCTGCTTGTTCCAGGAGCCAGGGATTGGGGAAGAGAGATGACTTCCAGACTCCTGGAGAGACAAGGATCCGGTCCTGCCCTGCCTGCTGACCCAAAGCAGGCATTTAGTGGTGGCTTGGTAGTGCTGGATTGGACTCCATGATCTTAGAGAGCTTTTCCAATCTAAACAATTCTGTGATTCCGTGGGTGATCTGGCTTGGGATCATTTCCAATCACCTGGGACTGGGGCAATGGCTTGGGGTGCCCTGCAGCCAGCTGGGATCAGGGCGGTGGGCTGTGTTTTCTGGCGGTTCTGACACGGTTGTGACCCGTTTGTGCTGCAGGAGGGAGCAGCGGGAGCTCACCATGGCCCTGGCAGACCCCGCGAGCTGCGCCAAAGGCAGCGAGGAGAGCAGCCCCTTCCCCGACATCATCGAGCTGAACGTGGGCGGGCAGGTGTACATCACCCGGCTCCCCACGCTGCTCAGCGTGCCCGGCTCGCGCCTCTGGGAGATGTTCACGCAGAGGAACGCGCGCTCGCTGGCCCGCGACAGCAAGGGCCGCTTCTTCGTGGACCGGGACGGGTTCCTGTTCCGCTACATCCTGGATTACATGAGGGACCAGCAGCTGGTGCTGCCCGAGCACTTCCCGGAGCGCGGCCGGCTGCAGCGCGAGGCCGAGTACTTCATGCTGCCCGAGCTGGTGAAGCTGCTGGTGCCCAAGCTCAGCGAGCAGAACTCCCTGGGGGACGACGCCTGCCAGAGCGACCCCGAGGAGCCGTCCCCCGGCGCGGACGCCGCGCGCAGCCTGGGCTCGGCCGCGGCCACGGCGCTGCCCAGCACCGAGGGCCGCAGGGCAGGGTTCATCACCATCGGCTACCGCGGCTCCTACACGCTGGGCAGGGACAGCCAGACGGACGCCAAGTTCCGCAGGGTGGCCCGGATCATGGTGTGCGGCAAGACCTCGCTGGCCAAGGAGGTCTTTGGGGACACCTTGAACGAGAGCAGGGACCCGGACAGGCCCCCGGAGAGGTACACGTCCAGGTACTACCTCAAATTCACCTTCCTGGAGCAAGCCTTTGACAAACTGGCCGATGCCGGCTTCCACATGGTGGCCTGCAACTCCACGGGCACCTGTGCCTTCGCCCACGAGCAGACGGACGACAGGATCTGGACCTCTTACACCGAATATGTTTTCTATCGTGAGTGACACAAAACCAACCCTCCGCCAACCAACCACTGACTGTCCCTTTCCCGTCCCGTGCTGGCTGTGGCCTAGAAGGTAGAGATCCATCCCCGAATCCCGGCGTCCTCCCTTTGCCTCCTTTTCAGTTGGTTCTTGGGTTTTTTCCCTCCTCCTTGCTCCACGTTGAACCTGCCCGGCTCTTCCTTGTAGCAGCTGCTGACCACCAACCTTCCTCCCTCTCTGTGACCTCTGCAGCCGCTCCCAACCCTCCCTGGATGTGCGGACTCGGACGCTGCCGTGGACGTGGGCTGGGCGGGAGGGGTGGGACACACTGGACACTGCTCTGGGCTGGCATTCCTGCAGCTGGACGGGCTTGGACACTGGACTGGGCTCTCTGTCCCGTGCAGCTCCACGGGATCCGGCTGCACACACCGGGGGTTCGGAGAGGAATCTTTGGGATAAAGACACGGGAAAGGTGGGAAGCAGAGCCGGGGAGGGGGTGGGGGTTGGGAAGTGGCAGCCTGGCAGCACGGCTGGATTGGCAGGAGCCCTGTAAGCAGCTTAGCCTGAGGCTGGCAGCGCTTGGGAAGGGGAGAGGCTCCCCCTGCGCTCGCAGCTCTGAGCTGAGACATCGCCGCGGCTCCGGGAGCCTCGGGAGGGATTTGGGGGGGATTTTGGGGAGGGTGGGAGGGGCAGGTGTTCTGTGAGGGAGGTGGGGGGGAGCGGGGAAGGTTTGATGTGCTCGGGGGTGTAAAATGCTCTCCAGCTCCTTGGAGCCTTGTCAGACAAAAAGTCCCTTCATTTTTTCCTGGGAGCACAATGGGAATCACGGGGATGAGGTTGGAATGCTCCGGTGGCAGTCAGGCCACAGCTTCACCCAGCAAAGGGAATTTTGGCCATTTGGGTGATCCCCCATGAGGTGTCTCCAATCCCAGCTCACCGGCCCTCCTGGGGCTGGAGCTGCTGCTGCTCTCCCCCAGTGGGCGATGCAGAATGAAGGGACAGCCCGGAGTGGCCGTGTGCCCCCGTGCCCAGCTGGCACAGGACAGGGGAGGTTTGGTGTGGGGCTCCAAGAGGAGAAGGAAGGAAGGAACACAAAGTTATGGGAGCCTCTATGCCCTGCTCTGCCCCTCCTGTGCCTGCTGGGCAGGATCCCAGGGCAGCACATCACCCTGGGTGAGGCCCAGCCCCAGCTTGGCACACGGCCTCAGCCTGCAGGGCAGGTGAGCCTGATGTCCCTGATGTCCCTGTCTGCTGCCTCTGCCTGTCCCCTGGTTCTCTGCCACCCCTTCCTGGCACCCACCACCCATTCCTGGCATCCACCATCCACCCAAGGCACCCAGCATCCATCCCTGCTCCTGCACTCTCCATCCCTGCTCCTGCACTCTCCATCCCTGCTCCTGCACCCTCCATCCCTGTTCCCACCCTCCATCCCTGCTCCTGCACCCTCCATCCCTGTTCCCGCACCCTCCATCCCTGCTCCCGCACCCTCCATCCCTGTTCCTGCACCCTCCATCCCTGCTCCTGCACCCTCCATCCCTGTTCCCACCCTCCATCCCTGCTCCTGCACTCTCCATCCCTGCTCCTCCACCCTCCATCCCTGTTCCCACCCTCCATCCCTGCTCCTGCACCCTCCATCCCTGCTCCCAGCACCCACCCCAGCCCCTGTGAAGCTCCTGGAGCTGCAGGATCTCCTCCCTGGCTGGACAGCATCCAAGGGGCCATTCCAGCTTGGGATCCATGTGGGAGGAAGGTTTGCAGCTCCTTCCTGGGGAGGAGGGAGGGCTCTGGGGCCAGCAGAAGTTTCAAACCATGTTCTCCCTCTCTCCTGAAGAAGGGGAAGGCAAAAATGGTATTTTGACATTTTTCATGGTCCTGTTCCTCATTCCAGCAACCTCTGGAAGAGGAAATGACAACAGGCTTTTAAAAAGGCAAGAAAAAGGAACTTGATCTCTGTGTGCACACAAAGAAAACCTTTAAATAAAGGGGGAGGGGACCTGCTTTCCATATTTGCTTTATCTTTTTGAACTCGAGATTTTCCTAAGGAGGACTGGGAAAAGAAATTGCTGCCTTGTGGGAAATGGGGCTCTTTTGATGTTTTTCCCCACTGGAACTGGGCTGAAAAATTGATCTCTTGGGAGGAGGAATTTTTGCCTGAGGGAGAAACCAGAATGGCAGAGTCACCATTCTGGGGGTTTTGATGTGGCAGGTTCTGGGATCAGGGCTGGTGCCCCACAGGAAACACGAGCAGGAGTTATTCCTGAATCCTTCCAGAGCCCGATGGTTTTCCTGGAAACGGAGACTTCATGAAAAAACCCTTTTGTTGAGATCCACCTCCACAAAAATGCACCCGATTTGGGGTTGTTTCTTTTCCTTGCATGTATTTATTTATAGGGAAAGTGTCCTTGTCATGGCTGGGAGGAGAACCTGGCTCATTTCATTCCCAGGAAAGATCTTGGATCAAATAAGATCAAACTTGCTGGGAAACGGTGGCATGGAAAAGCATCTCAGGGAGGTCTCCTCCTCTGAACAATCCTGGCAAGCTGGGAAGAGCCAGGCAGGGAATGGCTGGAGTGAGCTGGGAGCTCTCAGGGAGATGGTGGAGAACCAATTCCCGGATGCTGCCTGGTTTTCCTGGGAATATTCCCATATTTCTGTGATTCCCAGACCCCGAGCTCCTGCTGGGCCCTCCTTGGGCTTGTCCCAGCCACCCGGAGCTGCTCTGCTTGTTCTGTCCTTGCGCTCCCCCGAGCACCCCCAGGCAAAACCCAGCCTTGTCCAGCTCCTTCCCTGCTGGCTTTGTGCTTGGAGCTGGTTTTCCCTTCCGTCCAAGAGGACGGGACCCTGCTCCTCACCTTCCTGCTGTGCAAGCTCCAGGTGCTGCTGGGGGCACATCCCGCTCTTTTCCAGGAGCTCCATCCCGAGATCCTCCCCCCATTGCGTTTCCAGGGCTGGGCAGAGGTTTGGGATGGGCCAGCTCATCCCTGGGAATGCTGGCACCCCGAGGGTGGGCCCGTGGGCAGAGCACACCTGGAGCAGGGGCGGCTGGCACGTTCCAGGGGGCATTTTCCACCCTGTCTGTCTGGGAATACCGGGGCCGGCAGGGATCCCTGGAATCACTGAAATCTGCCCTGCCCTGGGGACTCAGCAGCTTCTCTCATCCTGCTGGGAGTGAGAGCTGAGGGCTGGGGTGGCTTTGGGATGGGTTTTAAGGCAATGAGGTCCCAAGGGGTGTCCAGGCAGCAGATCCCGTGTGGGTTCCTCCCCTGCCCTCCCTGCACACACCCAGGAATGTTCCCTCAAAGAACATTCCCAAGGGCACTTCCCCAGGGGCAGCACAACCCAATCCCTCATTTCCAGATTCCTGGAAAAGCCTCAACCCAAAATAAAACCCCGGGAGGGAGGCAGAGCAGCAGCTGGGGCTGGCTCTGCCCTCCCAGGCAGGCACCTGCCCACAAATTGCCGGCTGCTCCTCACAAAAACCGAGCTTAAGGAAAAGCCAGATCCCGTCTGTCTCCATCAGGCACTTCTGCCACCCCTGGAGAACATCTGGAAACACTTGGTGTCCTCGGCCTGGCTCCAGCCCCTCTCCAGGGGCACCTCTGGAAGCAGAGGAGCCCCAGAGCTGAGCTCTCCCCACCTCGTGGAGCAGCTCAATCCCATGGGACAAGGAGGCTCCTGGGGGACACAAAGGGGACACAAAAATCCCATTCCAGTCCTCATATCCCATCCTGCCACAGAAACCCAAGGGATTTGATGGGCTGTTGAAATAGAAAGGATTTGGTGATGGAGGAGCACGGAGAGGGGAGGAGCAGCTGGAAGTTGGAACCAGCCTCTTCCTCTCTCAGCTAACCAGGGAATGGTTTGGCTTGGAAAGGACCTTAAAGCTCACCCGGTCCAGTCCCACCCCTGCCAGAAACAGGGACAACTCCCACCACCCCAGTCTGCTCCAAGATCCCTCCAAAATCTTATTAATATTAAAAATAAACCCCCCAAACATCCCTTTAACAACCTGAGTGTCCAGCACTGGGAAAAATCACCAGAGAGTGGGGGGATTTCCCAATTCCTGGAGCAGAAACTGCAGCCTGGGTGCTCTGTTAGGAGGGGTTTAACAAAACAAGGCTTTGGGCTCGGTTTAGCAGCTGCAGCTGCTGAGTTCTGGCCACAGAGAGGCCTCTGGGCCTCCTTCCCAGGGCTGTGGGGAGCAGGAGGGGGAGGCAGAGGAGTATTTGGGTCCCTTGGAGGTTTTGGGAGCCGCTGGATGTGTTGGATTCTGGTGAGTGCTGGAGAATTTGCCAAATAAATCTCCTTCAAGCTGCGCTGACAGTTTGTGCTGAGCTAAAGCAGGCTGGACTTGGGGATGTCCAGGTGGTTTCCTTCAAAGGCTCTGGCAGTCCGAAATGTTTTCCTTCATTCCAGGTGATGGATGGCTGGGAATTATCCCCCCCTGTTCCAGGAGGGCTGGACAGGGTCTGAGGGAAAGATGTTCCTGCAAATAACCTAAACCAGATTCCAACTAAATCACTTTGGAGCCAAAGCACAGCCTCTGCATCCCAAATGTTTGCTGTCCCTCCTTTCCCTCCTCCAGGATAAATCCCAGTGGGATAAATCCACCAGCATGCAGAGCTCACCAGCATCCTTAAAGGATGAATCCTTCCTTCACCCCCTCACCCCTAAAATCTCCTACCAAGAATAAATTTAAGGTCCCCTCCCACCCAAACCAGTGTGGAATTCCATGATCTGGAATATTGGAGGGAGATGGAGCCTTGTCATGGCCCTGTGCCATCATCCCAAGGATCCTGTGGGAAGCAGGGAGGAGGAGCAGCTTGTTCCCTGGACATGAAATCCCTGGAATGTTCGTCCAGGGAACCACAGCCCCTTCCCAGCAGGAGCAGCCATGAGGGGCTGCAGATTTTGGGGCCATTTCACAAGGAAAACTGCCTGAAAAATCAGATTTTCCCCTCAAAATTCAGCTTTTGAGCTCCCATCCAGTTAGAACCATGGAATATTCCAAACTGGAAAGGACCCCCAGGGCTCATCCAGTCCTGCAGGGACCGAGGTTTGTTTGGCTTTGGTTTGGGGCCCTTTCCGGGACTGGGGAGGGCCCAGCCCTGAAAACCCAAACAAAGCCCAAATGTTTAAGGCTCAAAGACGAAAAGAATAAATAAAGGAAACTGGAAAAAAAGGGGTTGGAAATCAAGTTTTCCAGCCTTGTGCTGTGGGATTGGCCGGACAGGGAGTGTTTATTGGGGTCAGATGAGGAGGGCACAGGAAGCTTTGGGGACCTGGAGAACCCAAAGGGACAACAAAGCAACCTCAAAGTGGGGCCTGTGCCTCGCCCAGCCTGCCCTGCCTCAGTTTCCCCGGGCACAGCGGGAGGAAAGGAGCCCTTCGAGGTCCTTGAGGGGCTGTTCTGGAGAGCAGAGCTCTGCTGGGAGCCATGGAAAGGATATTCCAGGAGTTCCCTCCCCTCTGGGATGTGGGGAAATCCTTGCTCTGCTCTGCCTGCCCACACCTGGACCCCCAAGCACTGAGAGAACCATGGAATATTGTCCTGGAATCATGAAATGGTTTGGATTGGAAAGGACCTCAGAGCTGATCCAGCTCCATGGGCAGGGACCCCTCCACTATCCCAGGTTTTTCCAAGCCCCACCCAACATTTTCCTGCTCACCCTCCAGCTGTTTTTAACCAGGCAGGACAAAAAAACCCGCCGAGTTTCACTGCTTGGCCCCACCTGGGCATCAGTTCCTTGGAGCTTGCCGCTTCCAGCCAAAAAACCCAGGATAAACCCAAATCCTTCCCCTCTCCGGCAGAACAAGGGATTAGAGCTGCTCGATGCCGTTCCCTCTCCCGGGAATTCCTCCCCGAGCACAGCCATTATTCCCATTTGTCCCTAATTTGCTGTTAATGGAGCGCTTTAATCAACTCCAAGGATTAAACGCCATTGAGGAGCTCCCATGGGGAGCGGCCTTTTCCAGCTGCAGGGATCCTGGGCCGGGGTGTTTGCAGGGTCTGAGGGTGAAGGAAAGGCGTGACAGGGGACAGGGAGAGGCCACAAGCGACATTTCAGGAGCCGAGCCTGCATTTAGCTGAGAAAAGAGAGAAGTAAACAGGAAATTGTTTCGCAAACCTCCGCCACCAAAGCTTCCCCCAGCTCCCCTCCGCCGCCACGGACCCCAAGGGCTCCCCAGGGAAGGGGTTTGTCCCTGGATCCAGGGATGCCTCTGCTCCCTCGGGATCCCCTCGGGGTGCAAAGCTGGAACCCCAAAAAATCCCCTGCGCGGGGAGGGGACCCCGGCTGCGCCCCCGGCTTCATCGCTCCCGGAGATCCAGCGGGGATTCTGGAGCAGGCAGAGCCTCCCTGCCCTTTGGGATTCCCGATTTTCCCTGCAGCTCCTGCACCTTTTGAACCCCAGCTGCTTCCCCAGCGCCTCACCCCTGTCCCTGCCGCTTCAGCCGCCTCCACGGAGCAGCTCCGAACCCCAGGGAAGCGAGGGCGCAGCCCAACGCTTCCCATTTTATTCCCAAATTCTTATTGTCCTTTGCGTGCCGGGAGGGGATTTAACACAACCCCCAGGGGAACACAAAAAAAACCCCATTAACTCCGAGCCGCAGCCTTTTAACGGGAATTTGGCTCCAGGGGAACTGAAAGCCCCAGGTCCCGGTTTGGAAGGATTCCCGGCCTTCCCGAAGGCAGCAAGAGGGGCCAGGAAAGCACTTCCAGCAGGCTGGAAAGCTGAGCAGGCACCGAGGGGCTGCCTATAAGGTGCTGATGTTAATACTCCTCCCAATTCCTGACGTTTTGGAATGGTTTTAATCTCCCCCCCCCCCCCTCCCCGCCCCTGCAAACCGCTGCCCCTGGAAAGCGCAGCTGCTTCCTTCCAATGGGATTAATTGTATTTGGATGAGGAATGAGGTTTTGGCACCGGGGATCTCCACCGTGAGCGGTTCCTCTCCCTCCGGAGCTGAGGTCATCCAGCCGTGTCATTTCATGGGAATGAAGGACAAACTGTCCTGGCTGCTGTCACCGAGCCTCGGCAGGGCCAGGAACCCTCCCCGGGCTCCCAGGTCTGTTCCCAGCTCTGTTCCTGGGTTTGCTCCCAGGTTTGTTCCCAGATTTGTTCCCAGGTTTGTCCCCAGGTCTGTTCCCAGGTTTGTTCCTAGGCCTATTCCCATGTTTGTTCCCAGGTCTGTTCCCAGGTGTATTCTTGGGTTTGTTCCCAGGTTTGCTCCTGGGTTTGTTCCCAGCTCTGTTCCCAGGTTCATTCCTGGGTTCATTCCCAGCTCTGTTCCCAGGTTCGTTCCTGGGTCTATTCCCAGGTTTGTTACCAGGTTTGTTCCTGGGTTTGTTCCCAGGTCTATTCCCAGGTCTATTCCCAGGTCTATTCCCGGTTCTGTTCCTGCGTTCATTCCCAGGTCTGTTCCCAGGTTTGCTCCCAGGTCTGCTCCCAGCTCTGTTCCCAGGTTCATTCCTGGGTCTATTCCCAGGTTTGTTACCAGGTTCGTTCCCAGGTTTGTTCCCAGCTCTATTCCCAGCTCTGTTCCCAGGTTTGTTCCTGAGTCTGTTCCCAGGTTTGCTCCTGGGTTTGCTCCCAGCTCTGTTCCCATGTTTGTACCCAGGTTTGCTCCCAGGTCTATTCCCAGCTCTGTACCCAGGTTTGCTCCCAGGTCTATTCCCAGCTCTGTTCCCAGGTCTGTTCCCAGCTCTGTTCCCATGTTTGTACCCAGGTTTGTTCCCAGGTTTATTCCCAGCTCTGTTCCCAGGTTTGTTCCCCAGTTTGCTGGGAGGGCCTGGTTCCCTCTGTGGGGAAGAACCTTTCTCCATCCCCTCCTTCCCACCCTGGATCTGCCCCTTCCAGCTGGGGCTGGCCCCACCTGCCCTGCTCGTGTTCCACTGGATCCTGCAGCAGCAGCAGCCTGGAATTATGGAATGCTGTGGGTTGGGAGAGACCTTGAAGCCCATCCCATCCCACCCCATCCCCTGCAGTGCCACCCCTGCCATGGCAGGGACACCTCCCCCTGTCCCAGGCTGCTCCAAAGCCCCTCAAACCCGGCCTTGGACACTGCCAGGGATCCAGGGGCAGCCACAGCTGCTCTGGGAATTCCATCTCAGCCCCTCTCCACCCTCCCAGCCAGGAATTCCTTCCCTGTATCCAATGTCTGGGGCTCAGAGTGGTCACTGCGACCTCCCGTACTCGTGGATGAGCTCAGCAGCTCCGTGTACTGCAGATAATTAATTGGATCTTGGATGAAAGCGTTGGAGGGGGCTGGGAACAGCTGGAGCACCTCGGGTGTGCTCAGAGCAGCTCTTCCGTGCTGATCCAGGGAAGTTACTTTTGCTTGGTTTATTTTGTTTGTGGGGTTTCTTTTTTCTCTTTTTATTCTGAAGACCAAAATCAAATCAAACAAAAATCCCAAGCCATTATTTAAATAATAGGAGGAGCTTGGAGCCACTGATTTAAAGGGATTTAACTCCAACCTTAAAGCCCAGAATGCTGCAATTTCCTGATTAATTCTTCCAAAAAAAAAAAAAAATAAAAGAGATAAAAGCCCTCCTGGCCTTGCCCCTGCTCTCCCTGGATCCTTCCCTTCCCCAGGTGAACATTCCCAGCTCTCTCCTGAGTCTCTGAAGTTGACTTAAACCCCACCAATGAGACATCCAGGGGACATTCCCAAGGCACATTCCCGTGTCCTGTTTGTCCTTCTGTCCATCCCACTGGAAGATTCTCCATCAGAGCTGATGCCAAGGTCCTTTCCCACCAACCTCCACCACCCCATTATTCCATTTCCTCCGTTTTCCTCTTGGCTTTTCCCCTTTCCCCCTCTCCTGGGTAACAGAACCCCTTCATCCCGAGCTGGCCTCTTGGGAACATCCCATTATTCCATTATTTATGTGTTGGGAGCAAACTCTTGATTCCATCCCTCCTTTTCCCTCCCTTAATAAGCTTTTAATCCATGCTGGAAGTTCAACAATCCCCCCTTGGCTCCAGATTTTCCTTAAAAGCCTCTTGGATGGCCTTTATCCAAGAGCCCTCAGGAAAGTGGAATAACTGCTCTCCATTAGCCACAAATTTGTGGACTGAGCATAAAACCAAAGGATTTTTTCCCCCCATGTTTATTAGAAGGGCTTTAATTCTGCTTTTAATTATGATTTCAGTTTAATTAATACACAGCCACAATTTCTAAATGGAATTTGCAAATGTGCTCAGGTAAACCTTTTATTCCATGGAAAAATGCACATTTGGGATTAATTATGACTGGTGCCATACTGATCATTAATGAAGCTTTAGGGTTAATTAGAACCAGGTGCAAATTTTTCAGGAAGGGCTGGAAACAGTGCAGAAAATCCCTTTTTTGGGTAAAAAATGTGTTTATTCCTTCAGCTCCCACATGGAACATCCCAATTTCCCCCTTTCCAACAATATTTCAGTATTAAAGGTAATTTTCACCTCCCTCCCCACGTTATGTTAATGGGTTTCCAGGGAAAATTCCAATAGCAACCAGCTCCAGCCAGGCAGAGTTGCCTCATTCCAGCCCCCTTTGCATCCAACAAAAGCCATGGAATTAATAAAGCATTTGGAAATGACTGCAGACTTCCCCTCCTTCCCTGTGAGTGGAAAACAGGTTATTGATCCCATTTCACAGCTGAGGATTTCTGGGATGGACAGCAGGGAATATTCCTCAGGCTTCCAGGGAGCACGAGGGTGGCTCCTTCTCTTCTCCAGTGGAAAAACCTTGGGGTGTTTTGGTGCCCAGGCTTGATCTGATCCCAAATCCTGGGGAAGGGGATGCACCAGGACATTGTTTTGCCCCTGCTCCTACAGGACATCTGGGATCAAAATTCCCTTTCCAACAACTCCCGGTTTTTGCTGGTGCAGGGGCAACTCTTGCTGAAATTGGGATGGGGTTGAGCTGGAGAACTTTCCCATGGATTAAGGGGTTTCCCAACTTCCAAAAGGCAGGAAATTTTGGGAGGAGCCCAAATATTTTGGAAAATAAAAGCTGGCTGGGCTCATGGCACATCCAAGGGGAAAATCCCAGGGAATGATTTTTCACAGGACACAACCACAGCACTCATTTTCCTTGCATCCCTCTCCAGTGGGGGTGTGGATGTGGAAGAGCAGAATTCCATGATTTTGAAGCAGGATCCAGACCCACACGTGGGTGTGTAGGCATGGAGGGAGGTCACCAGAATTCCACGATCTCAGAGCACGGATCCAGATCCAAACTTTCTCCTTTGTTCCCAGGTCCCGTTGTGCGAGGCCAACTCTCCAGGCAGCTCTCCAGGCACTGCAGCCTTCCAGGTAAATCCATGGAAAGGATGTCCTGGGGGAAACCTGGCACTGGGGGAAGGAAGAATCCCAAACATCTGAGTTCCAGCACTGGCTGTGATTCCCGAGGGTCCCAGGGCTTGGTGGCTCCTCGGTGCTTCCACCCCTTCACCACATCCATGCAATGTCCCCAGAGCCATGCTTGTAGGACAACATGGATTTGAGGCTGGAAGTGGAGTTGAGCCAACATTTTCCAGTGGTGGATTTGAAATCTTCCCAAACCCTGGGAAGCAGCAAGTGCCCATCTGAAATCTGAAATAAAATGGGATTAATGCAGCTTTTCCAGCGGAGCAGAGCACGGACAGCATGGAGGGTGTTTTGTTATCCCTGGGATGAGGGAAAACCAGGACAGAGCAGCTCCTCTGCTCCCACTCTCCCAGGGATTAACCCAAAATCCCAGAGAGCCAACAGGAGGTGCTGGAAGAGGAACAAACTTCCAGAAAGCTCCACCAAGGTGTGCAAAGCCTCTGGAAGAAGCAAACCCTCCCTCGGCTCCTGGCACTGCTCCAGCCCCCGCCTCCTCTCCCCAATCCTATTAGAATTAGAGGGATAGAGCTATAAGAGGAAAAGTCCATCCCCAGAGCAGCGCTGACAGCTTGGCCTTTAAATCTTTAATAAGCACAGGCTGCAGGTCAACACGTGGGAGAGGGAATCCAGAGCCCTGGAGCTCTGCTGGAATGTTTGGGAACACCTGGAGAAGCTCAGCTGCGCAAATGAAACGAATGAAATGAATGAAATTAATGAAATTCAGCATTGCTCTTATTCCACAGAAAATCTTTCCCCTTGCACTTTTGTGCCAGGAATTCCATCCCAAGCCATGTGCCTGTGTCCTGTCTAGGTGTTGTTCTGCCCAGAAGGCTTGGGAATGTCCCACTGGAATGGAGCTCAGCTCAGATTCCCTCCTCCAGGACTTTGGGACTTAACTGGGTGCAAACCCAGCCACTCTGGGATATTAATTGGAATTAGGAATGGAACCTTTCCAGCTGCACTGGGGTGACCACAGAGCCCCTGGATGAAGCTGGTGGTCCTGGGAAGCAGGACGCCCTGGTTAGAGCCTGGGAGGAGCCAGGACTTGTTTCAGGAGCCACAATTAATGAGGGAGGCCATGGGCACAGGGCGTGCTGGGATCCTGCTGCCATCTCCTGGAGGCTGCCCTTTCTTCTGGATCATAATGGATCCCGAGGGTCCAGCCTGGCCAGGCTGTCTCTGGGCAAATTCCTGCTATCCTGGATTCTGGCAACCACTGAACACAGAATCCTGCTCAGCTCTGGGGGTTTTGGGAGCTGGAGCACCCAGATCCATCCCCTGCCTCCCATGGCCAGGTGGAGCAGGATTGCCTTTATCCCCAATCAGAGTGGCCTTGGTGAAAGTCTTCATCCACCTCTGGAAGAGCAGGGTTAGGTGGGACATTGGGAAGGAATTCCTGGCTGGGAGGGTGGCCAGGCCCTGGCACAGGGTGCCCAGAGAAGCTGTGGAAGTGCCCAAGGCCAGGCTGGAGCAGTCTGGGATGGTGCAAGTGTCCTGGGTGACCTTTCTGGGTGGTGATTCCCTGATTCCCTGTGTGCTTGGTGGGAAGAGCTGTGGAACTGGAGCACCCAGGGGATTTGCTGCTCTCTGTGCCAATGGGATGATCCTGCTCCAACACTCAGTCATGGAGAGGCAAATCCCTCGGATGGGGCAGGAACTGCAGCTGGATCCAAAGGCTCATCCAGTCTGGGTGGCAAATGGAAGTGTCTGTGTGGAAATGTCAGGGAAGAAAATGATGGAAAGCTGAAGCATTAATCCCAGTGTAGGATAAACACTTTGTATTCGTCCCTGTTTGTAAATCCATGAAAACGAGGCAATATATGGAAAGGCAGGGATAGAAAGGTTTAGGAAAAAGGCAGGAGAGTGGGACCAAAGTAAGGAACAGCAATTCCTGGTGGAAAATGTGGGATGTGGTTACAGGCACTGCCCAAATCTCAGGGATCACCCCAAGAAGGGTCTGGGAGACATTGGGAGTTTTCCTGATCATTCCTCATCCTGGGTACCCAGTGTGGCACTCTGGGAGGTGCTTTGGATTCCATTCCTATCCACCACTCTTCCCACATTCCCTGTGCATCATTTCCCTTCTAAGATTTTCTCCTTTGGGTGTTGATTTTTAGGAAGCTCCTGGCTCAGCCTTCCCGTTCCCGAGCCTTCAGAACCAGAGCAGAGCCCCAAAAAACCCATGTCCTCCTCCGAGCCCATCCTGGACATCAAGGGAGACACGGCGGAAGCACTTCCAGGTAGGGATCAGCAATTCCAGGTGGGAACAGCAATTCCAGGTGGGGATCAGCACTTCCAGGTGGGGATCAGCACTTCCAGGTAGGGATCAGCAATTCCAGGTGAGAACAGCACTTCCAGATGGAGATCATCAATTCCAGATGGAGATCATCAATTCCAGGTGGGGAACAGCAATTCCAGGTGGGGATCAGCAATTCCAGGTGAGGATCAGCAATTCCAGGTGGAGATCATCAATTCCAGGTAGGGATCAGCAATTCCAGGTGAGAACAGCACTTCCAGGTGCCCAACTTCCAGATGGAGATCATCAATTCCAGGTAGGGATCAGCAATTCCAGGTGAGAACAGCACTTCCAGGTGCCCAACTTCCAGATGGAGATCATCAATTCCAGGTGAGGATCAGGACTTCCAGGTGGGGATCAGCGATTCCAGGTTGGATGCAGCTCAGGCTCACCAGGAGCTGCTCCTCTTGGAAGAATTCTTGGCAAAGTTTTGCCATCCGCACTTTTGATCACCAATCCCAATAAATAGGCCAGTCTTAGAATAATGGAATTATTTCTGTGGGAAAAGACCCCTAAGACGATAGCCCAGCCATTCCCAAGTGTGGCAATACCCAATGTCTCCAGATGCCACATCCCCAGGGATTTTAAATCCCTCCAGGAATGGGGTCTCCACCCCTGCCCTAGGCAGCTGTGCCAGGCCTGGAAAATTTTTTTGGGAAATAAAGGGTTATCCAAAGGGATTGGCTTGGTATTGGAAATGCAGGGGAGAGAATGATGCATCTGACTCCATCTTATCAGAAGGCTAATTATTTACTTTATTATACTATATTATTCTATATTATGTTACATTTAAACTGAATTTGCTAAGCAGTCAGCTGCCTTTAACTGCACAGCATTTTGTGATTGTCAACTGACAATCCTGACACACACACACATGGATTTAATTGGCTGATGAATCAAAACACTCACACTAGAATTTAATTATTTAACTTTTTTTAGGTAGAATTTAATTTAATTATTAAGTTATTTAATTATTAATTTTTTTTTAGGTAAACAATCTTTTACAATGTGAACAACACAGGAGCAGTAAATGAGATAAGAATTGTTTTTTCTTTCTCTGAGGTTCAGAGAATGTGAGTCTCAGAAATATTCTTGGGAAGTGGTGCCTTGCTTTTCTCTGTGAAGAGAAATGCGGCTACAGCTTGGCAAGGAGGGAAAGCTAGAATTTAATTATTAATACTTTTTAGGTAGAATTTAATTTAATGATTTAATGATTTAATTAATAATTTTAAAATATTTTAGGTAAGCAATTAATTATTTTTATTAAATATTTATATTTAATAAACATATATTTTTAATAAAAATATATTTTTATTAAATATTAATCATTAAATATTTTTGGGTAGGCAATTAATAATTTTTAAATATTTTTAGGTAAACAATCTTTTACAATGCATCCTACTTGTGAACAACACAGGAGCAGTAAATGAGATAAGAATTGTTTTTTCTTTCTCTGAGGTTCAGAGAATGTGAGTCTCAGAAATATTCTTGGGAAGTTGTGCCTTGCTTTTCTCTGTGAAGAGAAATGCGGCTACAGCTTGGCAAGGAAGGAAAGCTGCTTTTGCTGCCCGTGGTGCCAAGGCCTCCAGCCCAGGCAGATGTTTTGCTGATGCAGAGCAGGATGGCTCCATGGCTCCCACCAGCCCAGGCTCTGCCTGTCCCCAGGGTTTGACCTCTGGAGTCTGAATCCCTCATCATTCCCACCCTGGCCACAGAGCTGGAGTGGCTGCTCTGGAAGAGTGAGGGAACCACACAAAGCCCTGGCTGGGACAGCTGCTGTCCTTCACTCCCCTCGGCTGGCTGCACTTCCAGAGCAGCCCCACGGCTCCTCCTGCTCATCCCAAAGGAGCTGCAGCATCCCAGCTCTGGGAAAAGCAAAACTTCTGCCCATGGAGAGAAGGCAGCGAGAGCTGGGAGAGCTTTGGAGAGGGGACTGGGAGGATCTGCAGAATCTCAGAATGGTTTGGGTTGGAAGGGACCTTGAAACTCATCCTGTTCCACCTTTATTGCTGTCCCAGGCTGCTCCAAGCCCCATCCAACCTGGCCTTGGACGCTTCCAAAGCTGGGGCAGCCACAGCTTCTCCAAACAGTGTGCACAATTCAGAATGTTCACCTCTAGACATGACTACATTTAGGACTTTGAAAAGGAGGTATATTTTATAGATACACCTCTAAAGATTGCTTGTAGTCACTGTGGTCACCTTCCCTCGGAGAGGAGATTTGGGAGACCTTTGGAGGGGGGATTAGGGAGATCCTTGGAGAGGAAATTTGGGAGACCTATGGAGATGGGATTTGTTGTTCTTTTTCTCTGTTTTCCTGGGAATGCCAGAACTGGAGCAGATTAGAGCAGATGTTAAATTAATCAGTGACAGGGAATATCCACTGCTAAATGTGTCTATTTTATATATATGGATAAAAGTAAGCAGGGAAAAAATACTTGGACTGCACAGATCCACAGGAAACCGCCTAAAACCGACAGCAGATCTCCCAAAAAAAAAACAAAAAAAAGGAATGTTTTGGAAACAAGAACAGCTGCACAGGGGATGGATTGAATTGCAGGAATCAACTGTGATGAAGGCAGCCAAAATTCCAGCCCCAAACACTGCTCCACTGCTCAGCTCTTGGGCGTGGGCCCTGCCAGCTCCAGGGAGGGAGGAAATCGGGAGAATCAGGAGGAATTGGAGATGAAAGGCGCCGTGGGATGAACGGGAACAGTAATTAGGTGCTGATGGATATCGGCTCGCTCAGGGGGCGGAGTGGCCAGGGCTGATTTAGATCCCGGCGGGAGCTGGCCGGGAATTAAAGGCACAAAACCCTTGGACGGGTTTGTTCCAGCTCCAAGGGATTGAAGTCCTGGGTAACAAAAGGTGGCTGGAGTTAGATCTCCATCTGTCAGTCCCGACAGACACGCGGATTTAAAGGCTAAAAAGGTCGGAATTGTGCAGCATCCCATGCTCAGGAGTCATGGAACAGAATCCCAGACTGGCTTGGGTTGGAAGGGACTTTAAAGGTGACCTAATCCCCCCTGCCATGGGCAGGGACCCCTTCCACTCTCTCAGGCTGCTCCAGGCCCCGTCCAGCCTGGCCTGGGACACTGCCAGGATGAGGCAATGCAGCCTCGATTCCAGGCTGGAGGCATTCCCACATTCCAGCCATTCCTGCAGCCTGTGGACATCCACAAGCACTCAGCAAACACTGATTTAATTTAGATGAAGGATCTCCAGGGCATTTCCTGCAATCACGTTATCCCTACATGGACCGAGATCCTGCAAAGTCAAACATCCCTGTAAAACTGGCACAGGGTGCCCAGAGCAGCTGGGGCTGCCCCTGCATCCCTGGCAGTGCCCAAGGCCAGGCTGGACACTGGGGCTGGGAGCAGCCTGGGACAGTGGGAGGTGTCCCTGCCCATGGCAGGGGTGGGATGGGATGAACTTGAAGGTCCCTCCCAACCCAAATCATTCCAGGCCTCCAAGATTCCTACAAAAGATGGAATTGTGATCTCCATACCCACAGGGTGATGTTTGTGAGCACATCTCCAGAATTTATGCAATTCCTCATCTTTTTCTCACAGGGAACCTGGGAGGAACAGGGCAGCAGAGCTCCTGCCCACCACGAGACACTCCAGGGGGTGGACAATCCCTGGAACAGATGGAGCCAACACCAGCAGGTACCAGTGTCCAGCTCTGCTCCAGCCCAGGGAGCTGCACTTCCCCTCCAAGGAGCCCCAGCCCTCAGAAAAATCCCTGACCCCACCTTCCTCCCCCTGGCAGCTCCTGTATGACAGAGAAAAATCTGGATTATTCCAGATCTTCCTTCCCAAGAAGGCCCTTCCTTCCCAGGGCTCCAAGGTCTTTCAGAAGGTGCCTTCTGCTGTTTGAAATTTTTATTTTTTTTTCCCCCAGCTTCTTGCTAAGCTTTTCCAACAGCAGGAATGAATTACAAAAGGAGAATCCTGGGAGAGTGGAGCTGGGTTTTCTACCACCTGTGTTATGAGTCTGGGGCTCCAACAACTCTCTGCACCTGAGCTTGGTGCCTCCTGCCAAGGGATCAGGATTCCCTGGGGATCCAGCTGGCACCACTGGCACTGCCAGGGCCCTGTGCCAGGGCTGGGTACCAGAGCACATTGGCCCAGCTGCACGGGAAGCTGCCAGTGCTGTTCCCAGCTGGATTAATCCCATAAAACAGAACAATTTGTGCAGAGTCAAGCCCTGAGATTGACAGGATCCAGTAGCTGGCACAGGAGCAGCTGGTTTGAATTGGGCACTGGGATGCTGAGGATACACCCTGGGGATGCTCTGGATGCACCCTGGTACCCCCTCCCACACTTCCCAAACCCAACCTGCTCTTCCAGCCCGTTTGCAAACTTTTGTCCTTTTTTTTTTTTTTTTTTTTTGCCCACATCACCCAAGCTTAAGAAGCTGGAGGGAATTTTAAGATCCCTCATTTGGGGTCACCCAGGAATGTCCTATTCCCCCATCCATGCCGGGGGGAATAAAATTCCCATCCAACATCCCTGGGGATGGAAGCAGCGTGGGAGAGCAGCAAACCCAGCTGCCCATCCCTGTCCCTGCTGCAGCCTCGGGAATAACAGAGCTCTGTCCCAGAGCCACGGCGTGGGGACAGTGTGGGGACAGGGTGTGCTCCCCCCGGGGTGGGGACAGTGTGGGGACAGGGTGTGCTCCCCCCGGGGTGGGGACAGTGCTGTGTGCTCCCCCCAAAGCCGCGGCAGGAGCCGGTAATTGCCCCCAGCAGGATCCCAGCGGCTCCGCGGGGCTGCTCGGAAGTGTCGCCGCTGAATTTAATTGGAGCTCTAAAGCACAAGTGGCACCAGGGAAGGAAAATCTGTGGGAGAAAAGATCAGACAGATCAGGCAGGCCGGTTCCTTTTCCCAGCACAGCAGCTGGAGGGACACTGAGGGTTGTGAGGTGTCCTTGGATCATCCAGGGGTCACCCCCCCTTAATGCCAGAGGGGCTCAAATGTGAGGAAGGATAAACTGAGGAGGAAAATGGGATGTCCAAAGCTACAGGAAAGAGGAGGCCACGGAGCTGCTGCAGGGCTGGAGCCGGGCTGGGAGAGCTGGGGGTGCTCACCTGGAGAGGAGAAGCTCCAGGGAGAGCTCAGAGCCCTGGCAGGGCCTGAAGGGGCTCCAGGAGAGCTGCAGAGGGACTGGGGACAAGGATGGAGGGACAGGACACAGGGAATGGCTCCCACTGCCAGAGGGCAGGGATGGATGGGATATTGGGAATGAGGAATTGTTCCCTGGCAGGGTGGGCAGGCCCTGGCACAGGGTGCCCACCCTGGATCCCTGGCAGTGCCCAAGGCCAGGCTGGACATTGGGACACTGGGGCTGGGAGCACCTGGGACAGTGGAAGGTGTCCCTGCCATGGCAGGGGTGGCACTGGATGTGCTTCAAGGTCCCTTCCCACCCAAACCATTCCAGGATTCTGAGATTAGGAGCAGGGAAACTGTAGGGATGTGAGTTTGTAACCTGGCACCAGCCCTGCCAGAGCACCCAAAGGACATCAGGCTGGTGGGACAGGAGGAATATTCAGGAGCCATTCCCTGGAAACCTGGATTTGCTCTCAGCCTGGTGACCTGAACAGTGCCTCAGACAGGAATAATGGGATGTAAAATGGAAAACTTTGGAAAATAAATGTTATCCTGAAGCAGCCACAGTCATGAGATGCTCTGGGAGCTGAGATGCTGGAGAGGAACTGAAGGATTTGAATTCATTCCCCAGCTCAGCCAGAGGCTCCTCCTGGGAATTTGGGTGCTTAAATCCCCCAGCCTCAGCTCCACGTTTCCCAAAAAGCAGCTCCCAGGTTCACAGATAAGATGATTAAAGCAGCTTTGAGACTTCATCCCATCACTCAAAGAATTTGGGGCAAAGATTCATTCCTATAACCTCCCAGAGAGATTTGCCAAAGAAAATCCATCCTTCAAGGGTTCTGCTTGCTGATGGATGACATTCCGGCTTCCACCTCCAGCAACTGCAGAGCTGGAGCTGCTCAGCAAATGTCAAAATGGGGAAAAAAAAAAAAAAAAAAGAGGAAGGAAAAGGTGGAAAAAATTCCAACTCTGTCCTTACAAAAGTCTTCAAGGAAAAAGAAGATCCCCCTTGACATTTTCTGCTTCTGTGCAGGGGCCAAAGTGGAGGGTGGGGGATTTTAAATAGGAATAGTTCATTGCTTGGTTTGTATCTCTGCCACCAGGTGTATTTTTAAAAGAATTCCCAGCAGGTCTCTCACCTCCCTCATGTCCCTCATGTGCCGCTCCTCACACTCCTCTCTGCTTTCCCTCCCAGCCCCCGAGGACGCTGCGGAGCCGAAGGAGAGCCCCGGGAGGAGGCAGGAGCCGCCTGAGGCCGGGAATGCTGCGGGATCCAGGGAGCCCAGCCCGGGCAGGGCCGCCCGGCCTGAGGGGAACGAGCCCAGTCCCAGCGGGTCCCCGCCGTGGCCTGAAGCCCCCCAGGAAAGCCCAGCCCGGCCCAGCACCCTGGACTTGGGCAGCGCCCTGGGGAGGCTGCAGGAGCCGCAGCAGCGGCGGGGCAGCGACCGGGCCGCGCTCAGGGACAACGGCCTGGAGGCCACCATGGCCACTGCCACCACCACGGCCAACATGGCCACCTCCATAGCTACCACAGCCAGCACCACAGCCACTGCCACCACCATGGCCACCACCATGGCCACCTCCATAGCTACCACAGCCAGCACCACGGCCACTACCACCACCACAGCCACCACCATGGCCACCTCCACAGCCACCACAGCCAGCACCACGGCCACTACCACCACCACTGCCACCACCATGGCCACCACCATGGCCACCACCACAACCACCACAGCCGCCACAGCCACCACCAGGGCCACCACTGTCACCACCACGGGCAGCAGTGAGGAGCGCCAGGCCCTGCAGTCCGAGCTGGGCAAGTGCATCGAGGAGTTCCGCAGGATCAGGATCCCGGCCGCCTTTCCCAACAAGAAGCGGCAGTGGCAGAGCGAGCTGCTGAGGAAGTACCAGCTCTGAGAGCAGAGCCTGCTCCCGTCCAGGAATGATCTCTCCAGGCTGGAGGGTGGCTGTCCCAGCAGTGGCTCCCAAAGCGAGGAGCAGAGGTGGCTCCTGGAGCCCATGCCGATGTTGAAAGGGTCACAAGCCTGTCGCCGCCTCAGCCACGGAGGGGATGCTCCACAGCCTCAGGGGCACAGGCACAGCTGGAGGGAGTAGGACAAGGAAGGATGTCCAGGGTGGTGTTCAGCACCAGCAGAAATTCCCACATTTCTGAGACTGAGTTTCCCTGGAATTTCAAGCAATAAAATCGAGTTGGTGTCCGAAATGAGCTCCAGACTCCTCATGGCTTCAGGGCAGAGGTGGAGATTTGGCTCTTCAGAACCCCCCAGGTGGCTGGGAGATGGAGTCCCCTGAATTGCTTGGGTTTTGGGGCTGTGGAGGGGGAGACCAGATCCACATTTTTATTCCTTTTATGTGGAGCCAGGTCAGTGAAGTGCTTGGGGAACTGTTCAAGGAAGTGTTTGGGGAAGCTTTTAAGGAAATGTTTGGGGAAATGTTTGGAGAAGTTTTTGGGAAAATGTTTAAGGAAATGTTTGGGGAAGTGTTTGGGGAAGCTTTTAGGGAAATGGTTGGGGAAATGTTTAGGGAAAGGTTTAGGGGAGTGTTCAGGGAAGTGTTCGGGGAAGTGTTCACAGGGACATGGAGAGCCCTGCAGTGTGAGGTGACCCTGGGCAGAGCTGGCAGCCAGGAAAAGGCTCTAATCCCACGCAATTCCCTGCACAGGATCCCCAATTCCCGGGAGACAGACAGACAGGAGCTCAGGGAGCAGGGCAGGGGCTGAGCCAGAGCTGCAGTCGGAGCTGGAATCTGTCCATGGCTCTTGGGAGGCTCCTCAGCAGAACGAGCTGCAGAGGCACTGCTGGTGCCAGAAGGAGCTGGCAAACATTCCCAGCTGGATCTGGCACCTGGAGGCAGCCCTGTTCTCCTCAGGATCTGGGGATTACAGCTTCCCCCACC
This sequence comes from Calcarius lapponicus, assembly GCA_039654755.1. Classification (NCBI taxonomy): domain Eukaryota; kingdom Metazoa; phylum Chordata; class Aves; order Passeriformes; family Fringillidae; genus Calcarius; species Calcarius lapponicus. The sequence continues at coordinate 18,792,941 of CM077467.1, read as the reverse complement.
CAAGGACACGCTCCGGGCTCTCCCTGCCTGCATCAGCCTCCAGCTCCAAGAGGCAGCTCTGCAGGGCAGGCTGGGTTTGGGGATGGAGGAGGAGGATGTTCCTGGCAGAAGGCCTTGGAATTCCTTCTGACTCCTTCCTGGATGGTGCCCATGGTGCCTGAGGGTGACAAAAGCTGAACTCAAAAGCGTTTTACCATCTGAGAGCTACACGCTCTCAAAAATGCAACGAAAATTACAATTAAATTAACAAATCCTTAACTGGGCACCAGCCACCGCAACTGGCACTTGGAGAGGAGCTGTGGAATAGTTTGGAATCTTTCTTGGATGATCCTCTGCTCTCCAGGAGCAGCAGGATCCCTCAGACTGCCCCTCCTCAGGGCCCTGTGCCATTCAACCCCTGCAGGTGCTGCCAGAGGTGCCTGGAATGGTCTCACCCACCTCATCCAGGGCTCATCCACAGGCAAGAGCAGCTGGGAAGTGTTCCTGTTTGTCCTTTCTGTTTATCCTTCTTGTTTATCCTTCCTGTTCATCCTTCAATATTTGTCCTCTTAGCTCAGAACAGGGCTCAGTTCCCTCTGATTTGGGGAATTTATTCATGTTTATCTTCACATCCCAGGAAATTCCACTTTGTCCAGTGCTCCCTTCCAAAGCCAAGAGGACACAGAGCCCCATTTGATCCCAGACTTTGATCCTGGACATCAGGAGAGGAATCCTGAGTTTAGGCAGAGCCTGACTGCCCTGAGCACAGCCCTGGGCAGGGGATTGGCAATGGGAATTCCTGCTGTGTGTGGTGCTGGCCACACTGGGTGTCTTTTCCTCCTTCCCAGAGATTTCCCCTTGTGTTTCCCACTGCTGAAGGGTTGGGAGCAGCTCCTGACAGGTCCGTGCAGAGCTTCCTTCCATGAATTTGGTCCTGGGAGGGGCAGGAATGGGAGATCCCCAGGACACAGCTCCTTCCCAGGGGTGTGAACCCCTCACTTCCCCCTGGATTGATTTCCCACAAACACCTCGGCTTTCCTGGAGCAGCAGGAAGCCATTAATTACCCAGTGACAGTGTTCCCTTAATTGAATGTCATTATTCCTTAATTAATTAAACACCAATTAATTACCTGGAACATTGCAAGGCACGCAGCAAATGCCATCGGCTGCTGCAGACAGAATAATTTAAACACGGCCCAAATAATAATGAGCAGGAATTGTCCAGCAAAGGAAACAAGAAGGATTTTATTTCCCTCGGGATTTGTGGTGAAAAAAAACCCCTTCCAACCAAATCCCTGCAGGAAAGCTGGAGGGGTTTTGCTCTCCAAGCCTGGCCTCAGCTGCTGCCCTCTGGCATCACCCGTGGATTCCAAGCTGTGATGTCCCAGCAGCTCAGAGCTCCTGGCACAGGTTTCCACAAAGGAATTGGGATATTCCATGGGGAGAGAAGTGGTTGCCTGACTTGGCTGTGAAGTATTTGGACTTGGTGGAATTTTCATGCAGGAAAATGGAAATGTTTTTTGTTTCTTCCTGATCTGAACGAATTTCAGGAGCTTCCCAGTCCGCTGGTTTAGGAGAAATCCCCCCAAACCCCCACAGGCTGGGTCCTCAGCTCCTTGTAGGAGCTCTGCTTTTCCAACTGCAATAAAACCCATTTTTTTCCTTCTTTTTTTGGCATTTTGGGACAAAACCTCCCTTCAAGCAGCACGTTTGCAGCCTCTCTGCTCATAGCACCTCTGGGAGAGGGGACAGGACATTCCTGGGGCTCGCAGCTTTCGGCCACAGCTGTTCCAGGGATGCCGGGATGCTCCCGCCCAGCCCGGCAGGGGTTAAATCCCTCGGGATGCTCTGCCAGCCAAGCGCGATGATAACCGTGCTCAGGGAGCCCTAATGGCCGGCAGCGGGGATTGGAAATGGATTAGATTTTATTTTAAACCGGCAGGAAAGGCTGGAGCAGCTCCAGGGAGGGAGACACAGGCACATGGAATAGGAGAAGGAATTCTGATCTTCCCCAAGGATCCCCCTGGATAAATATCTCTGTTTCCAAACAGCTGCATCAGAGCCAAACCTCAGCCTGCCTCTTGTCTCTTATCTCTGGTTTAGGGCTGCCTGTGGATTCCTGCCCCTTCTCCAGGCTCCAGGAATCTCCAGCTGCCATCAGGAAAACCCATCCCTCGAAAGGAAAAGTTGGGGCTGGAGCTTGGGGAGAGCAATTCTGGGTTCAGGGCGTTTTATCTCCCTCAGACTCTTCCTCAGGGATGTTTCTCCCTGGTTCCTGGAATCAGCCCAAGGCAGCAGGGTGGGAGGGGATGGAGGTGACAGAGGAAAAATTGGGGTTCTTTGGGTCCTTCTCTGCTCTGGAGGCAGGCTGGGAGAGCTGGGGATGCTCACCTGGAGAGGAGAAACTCCAGGGAGAGCTCAGAGCCCTGGCAGGGCCTGAAGGGGCTCCAGTAGAGCTGCAGAGGGACTGGGGACAAGGATGGAGGGACAGGACACAGGGAATGGCTCCCAGTGCCAGAGGGCAGGGATGGATGGGATATTGGGAATTGGGAATTGTTCCCTGGCAGGGTGGGCAGGCCCTGGCATAGGGTGCCCACCCCGGATCCCTGGCAGTGCCCAAGGCCAGGCTGGACATTGGGACACCCTGGGACAGTGGGAGGTGTCCCTGCCATGGCAGGGGAGGAATGGGATGAACTTTAAGATCCCTTTGCACCCAAAGCATTCCAGGATCCCTCTCCACAGCTCCCCCTGAGCCACAGCCAGAGCAGGAATGGTTTAGGAGGGAATCCCTGGAATGTTCCAGCACCTTGGAACTGTTTATCCTCATGTCCAGAGAGAGAATGGGATGAGCCAGGAGGAGGAAAGGATCCCTGCTCCGCTTTAACACATCCGGGGATTTCATTGATCCCAGTGCTCCCCCAGAGGGAGGCTGCAGCTTGAGCTACAGCAAACAAAGCCATTTTTAACTCTTCTGCAATTAGTTTGATTTATGTCTCTTTTCCAATTACTGGGAGATGAACATCAGGGTCAATGGATTTTTCTGGGAACTCTAAATCAGGCCAGAACTTTTTGGTAAAGGGAAAAGCCTGGATGTGGTCCAGATGGACAGGAAGAGGCTCCGAGGTGGGGAAGGAGAACCCACTGAGCCCAAACTGGGCCATGGAAATGGGCAGGGAACCAGAAATTTCCAAAATATTCCCAAGTTCTCAGCAGCACCTGCAGCAGGAGGGAAGCCCAGCAGGTGCAGGGTCCCTGTGGCTCCAGCAGCTCTGGGGATGATGGATGGAGCTCATCAGGAGAGGGGAGAGGGGGATTTGTTGTCTGCATGGAAGGGAGTGGATCACTTCATTCCTGCTTTATTAACAGCCTGAAAATCCACTGGGACTTTGCCTACATAAGGAAAACTTATTATGGGTTATAATGAACGCCCATCAGCTCCCTGCTGAAATCTGCAGGGAAATGAAACTGTATTGGTAGCTTTTCCAAGGTTTTTCATTAGTGCTCAGCAGCCCTGTTTTCCTGGGATTTGCCTCACCAGACCAAGGCCAAAGCTGCCCTCTGCTTCTCCAGAGGGTTTCCTGCTCTTCCCTTATTCCTGCTCCTTGCTGTCCCCATTTCCCTGTGGAAAAGGCCTCACTGGGGCACCAGCCTTGGAGCCACATCCCAAAGCTTCCCATGGCTGCTCCTCAGGGGTTTCCTTGATGGAAAAATCCCTGCAGAGGAAAGAGGCACTGAGGAGGGACAGAGCCCCCAGATCCTGGTTAGACCTGATTGTTTTCCTGCTCGTTGCTGTGTAATTCTGCAGCAATTCCACATCTCCCACAGGAAAAAAACAGGAAAATCAGGATGAGGAGGTGCAGAGGGATCTGGCTGCCATTAAAATGCAGGAACAGCCCCACTGCAGAGTAATTAAATAACGCTTGCTCAGAAGATGAGGAAGCATTTCTGGAGCAGCCATGGAAAACTTGCCAGGAAGTTTTCAGCACCAGAAATCAGCTCAGGGGGAAGCTCCCAAGGAGGAAACTCATCCCACGAGCCAAAGAAATCAAAATCCAGGCAAAAGTGATAAAGAACTCTCTGTTTGGCAGGAAAACTGGGACCAGGAGTCTGGAGCAGCTCCCAAAAAAAAAATCCCATCAAGCTCTGGATTATCCCTGAAACCGCGGGACTCAAAGATGAGAAAAGATGGAATTTCAGTCTCCTGGGAAATGAAAATCATTTTATTGGGGGTTTTGCTTTTGGTTTTGGTCTTGTTTTTAAGATAAAAGAGGAAATCTATCAACATTTTGCAAAACAAACACTGAAAGAAAATGTAGGAAGAGGGAATGTCTGAGCTGGGGTGCTGAACGAGGAGCCCTGAGTGTTCCAGGGAAGGATCCAGAGCCAGGATCCAGCAGGAAGCTGCCCTGGCAAGGGCACAGAGCAGATGGTGGGAGCAGGAACAGGAGAGGAGCCCCACAGAGAATCCTCTGGGCAGGAGGGAAAAGGCACAGAGGGGATTTTCAGGAGAAAAAAAGGTTGGGGTTTATTTCAGGAGTGACCCAGACGGAGACAGAACTGATGGGGTGGGGACAAAGCTGATATTCCAGAGATTGGGGTGAACCTGGCAGATGGAACCACAGAGTCCCAGCCCCTGGGGAGCACAGCTGGGATAGCTGGGAGGGTGGATTTGGGATTGGGGGTGTCGGGAGATGTGGGGCAGCAATGGGGCCATGTAGGCCATGCCACCATCCAGAGCAGTGGGACAGGGCACAAGAATTGGGGATGAAAGAGCCAAAAGTGTCACCACCAAAAGGTCCTTGGGAAAGTCACAGGAAGGACACAAGGGATTGCCAGAACATTGAGCCCAGCTGGGAACTTTATCAGGAGAGATAAAATTCCTCTATTAAATCCTTTATCAGCTCCATAGGTGCCCTTCAGAGCAGACAAACCTCGGGGACATTCATCATCCATGGGAAGCATTCCCTGCAAGTATTCCAGAGCTCTGCTGTGCCTTGGGAGCTGCCCTGGTTTGTCACGCTGGGGGCAGTGGAAGGATCTGCAGGGGGCACTGGGAATATTTGGGCTCCAAAAGACAGATCAGTCTCCCCACAGGGCAGAGGTGGGAAGTCATGGGGTCATGGAATGGTTTGGGTTGGGAGGGGCTTTAGAGCTCATCCCATCCCACCCCTGCCATGGCAGGGACACCTCCCACTGTCCCAGGGTGTCCCAATGTCCAGCCTGGCCTTGGGCACTGCCAGGGATCCAGGGGCAGCCCCAGCTGCTCTGGGCACCTGTGCCAGGGCCTGCCCACCCTGCCAGGGAACAATTCCCAATTCCCAATATCCCATCCATCCCTGCCCTCTGGCACTGGGAGCCATTCCCTGTGTCCTGTCCCTCCATCCTTGTCCCCAGTCCCTCTGCAGCTCTCCTGGAGCCCCTTCAGGCCCTGGCAGGGCTCTGGGGTGTCCTGGGAGACAGGATGAGAGTGCTGAGATTGTTCAGCCTGGAGGGGGATCCATGGACATCAAGAAAAACCCACAACAGCCAGGGAAAAACTTTCTGTGAGTAGGGGAGATGTCACATTCCCATTCTCTGGAAAAATCCCTTCACCCAAGATTTTTCTCCTGGGAAGCTGAGAGGCCTCAGAGAAAAGGAAAACAATTTTTCTCTCATTTGCTTCTCCTGTGTTGTGCTCGTGTGGAATGTGTTTGGAGGTTGTTTACCCACAGGTGATTGTTTCACTGGATTCTGCTGTGAGTTGTTTTCACTCTTTGGCCAGTCAGGGCCAAGCTGTGATGGGGCTCTGGAGAGAGTCACGAGTTTTCATTGTTATCTTTTTAGCCTTCTGTCTGTATCCTTTCTGTATTCTTTAGTAGAGTTTAGTATAGCATTCTTTAATATAACATGGTATCATAAAATAATAAATTAACCTTCTGAGAACATGGAGTCAGATTCATCATTCCTTCCTTCCTGCCACGAGGGTCCCCACAAATCCAATAGGGAGAGGCTTTCCTGGGACATTTCTTCCATGGCTTTAGTCCAGGTGCTCCTGAAGGTACAAACAGGAGCAGAGCTCTCCTCCCATCCCGCAGGAACAGGAGCTGATCCCACAGGCAGGACAAAACCACCCTGAGCCCTTTGGCTGCTGCTTCCTGAACCTGTGCTCTGCTCTGAGAACCCTCCCCCTGCTCCAGAGGCTCGGGAGGAAAGCCCAGCACCTTTCCTGGCCCTGCCCACAGCTCCAGCAGGATCAGCTCCTGCCTGGGAGCACAGCCTGCTCTGTGCCAGAGACGGGTGAAATCCAATGGCTTCTCCTGGAAAAATCCATCCCTGGGGACAAAAGGGATCGGTGGCAGTGCCAGCAGGGCCTGGGGACAGCAGCACCTGGGGAGGGGGGCACTGCCTGCTCCCATGGGATGGGCTGCAGGAGAGGGGACCTGGGGGTGGGACAGGGACAGCCCAGGGCACTTCTTTGGGACAGCAGGGACAGAGGGACAGCTGGGATGGGGAAGGGAAGGGAAGGGAAGGGAAGGGAAGGGAAGGGAAGGGAAGGGAAGGGAAGGGAAGGGAAGGGAAGGGAAGGGAAGGGAAGGGAAGGGAAGGGAAGGGAAGGGAAGGGAAGGGAAGGGAAGGGAAGGGAAGGGAAGGGAAGGGAAGGGAAGGGAAGGGAAGGGAAGGGAAGGGAAGGGGGTCGTTCCCTCCTGCTGCTCCGTGTCCAGCTGCCATCTCACATTTCACGCTTCCCGGAGCCACAGACAAACAGCTCCTGGCAGCAGCTGGAGACAGGAGCTGCACATCCCCGAGCTCCTGAGCAGCATTCTCGGCTCTCTGCTGGCTGAGGAGGGCAGCAGGGATGGCACACAGATGTCCTTCACCCTCTGCCCACCTCAGAGACCCAAGTGCTGAAGGATGGGGAGATGTGGGAGAAGATCCATGGGTGACACCTCTGCACCCCTGAGCAGGGGGAATGGGGAAGGTGTGGGGGCAGCCTGGAGTCTCTGCCCTTCCCTAATAAATACGAGTTAGGGATGAAGTGTTGACACGATCCCACATCCCAGAGATCCTGTCCCTGCTTCCCAGTGCCGACAGCTGTGCCAGAGGCAGAATTCCCCTTCCAGCCACGGGAGGAGGCTCTGGCTGTGCTCAGGAATAACTCAGCTGTCCCCAGGCTGCCCCAAACCCTCCCATTCCATCCCCTGCTTCCACAAACCCTGAGAGGAACCCCTGAGGGAGCTGGGGGTGCTCAGCCTGCAGAAAAGGAGACTCAGGGCTGCCCCCATCACTCTGCACAGCTCCTGAAAGGGGCCTGTGCTCAGCTGGGGCTGGGCTCTTTCTCCAGCAGCACTGACACAACCAGATCACACAGCCTCAAGCTGCACCAAGGGAAATACAGGCTGGATAGCAGGAAAAGGTTTTTTACAGAAAGCTGATAAAGTTCTGGAATGGCTGCCTGGGGAGGTGGTGGAGTCCCCATCCCTGGGTGTGTTTAACAAAGCCTGGATGTGGCTCTGGGTGCCAGGGTTCAGTTGAGGTGTTGGGGCTGGGGTGGACTCGATGGTCTTAGAGGTCTCTTCCAACCCAGTGATTCTGTGAATTCTGTGAGGGCCCAGAGAGTGCTGGCAGCAGGACAGGGCTCCCTGGAGCGGTTCCCTGGGGGATGTGTCCAGCTCAGACCTCGGGATCCCTGCGGACTCTGCACGGCTCCACCCACCCCAGAAGATGCTCCAAGGTCCCTGGGCCTTCCCAGCACCTCTTCCACTTTATCCTGGTGGAAGAAGGGGTCGGGCACATGGAATACTTTGTGTGTGAGCAGGGAGGGATTTCCCAGTGCCCCTGGAACTGGCTGAGAGCAGCTCCATGTTCCCCAGGAGGACAGAGTGTGTTCCCACGGAATCCTGCTGCTCTTGATTGCTGTTCCCAAATTAACAGATCCTGATCGATCATTCTCCCTCCCTTTTTTGGGCATTGAGCCATCACTCCTGGGAAGGTTTTGCACAAGGAGCAGTTTTGGGTGGAGAGGAGCTTCCCAAGGAGAGCAAACACCTGGATAATGGCTCCTGCCTTGATGGATGGGCTCTGCCTGCCCAGGGAATGCATTATCCCAGGCTGGGAACAATTCCTGACCTTCTTTGGGATCATGGAACAGGAAAATTTCTTTCTGGGGCTGTGCCAAGTGTCAGTGAACAAAGGAGTTCAAGTGCAGGGATTTCCATCTCCCTGCTCAGAGCCAACCCTGCTGATTCCAGGTGGGATCAGGGACATTCTGCTCTTCTCCATCTCCTTCCAGGCTGGGATTTGTCTCCATTTTCCCAGACCCAGCTCCCTGCACAGCCTGGGAGTGAGCACGGAATGAGCTGGGCTGCTCCTGCAGGGTGGAGCCCAATTTCTGGGAGGTGTGGCCTCCTGCACATCCCAAATTCCAGGATGGAACTCCCACAGCTGGGCAGCAAAGAGGCTCCTCGTGCTCTGGCTGTCTCCGGGCAGGATCCATCCCAGATTTCCACAGGATGATGTGTTCCCTGCTGCTCTGGGAGGGAGCAGACTCTGATTTTCCAGGCAGGAACGCTCCTCTGGTGGCGCTGAAAGATTGATGGGATGGATTCAATCATTTGCTCTGTTGGACACTGTGGAATCCACGTCCAAATCCATCCTGGAGCTGCTCCTCCTCACACGCCAGGGCTCCAGCACCTCCCAGCCCATCCATAAACCAGCAGCTCATCCAAAATGCATCTGCAGCTGGATCAGGAGCATCCCTGACTGCCAGAGCTTCATTTTACCCTTCCCAATCTTCTCTTCTCTTCTCTTCTCTTCTCTTCTCTTCTCTTCTCTTCTCTTCTCTTCTCTTCTCTTCTCTTCTCTTCTCTTCTCTTCTCTTCTCTCCCAATATCTGCTGCTCCTTTCTTTCCCTGGGAGGGGACGGTGCCCAAGGAATGCACTGGGAGCCCCAAAATGATGGATTTCTGTGTGAGGAACATTCACTGTGCCCAGACATCCCACAAAACAGTAAAACCTCCCTGTTCTGGAGGTGCAAAAAGTCCCAAAACCCCAATTTCTGCTGTGGAAACATGGGCAGGTTTTTTCCCTGTGTCTGGCTCTGAGGATCTTTTTGGAGGATGGAAAATGGGGTGGGTTTGTTGAAGGATGAGGCTGAGCTTCTGCAGGAAATGGCTCAGGCTGCTCTGTCCCTTCAGCCTTGGTGATCCCAGAACCCCAGAATGTGAGGGCTGGGAGAGCCCCTAAAGCCCCCATGGGACCTTCCACACCCACAGTCGTGGATGGCTCCAGCCTGAGGGGGAACCTGGGAAGGGCTCCTTTAAACCAGAGGGAAAACTCTGGGATTTATCAGTCCACAAACACCTGACACATCTCCGGCCCCTAAAATGGGAAGCTCTAACCACAGCTCAGCACCCAACAGGGATTTTTGTGGATTTAACAACTCCAGGAAACACCAATTAACCCCAGGCTGTGCCCACACCTCTCCTGGATTTCTGACAGCTTTGGGCACATTCCAAGCCTTTCCCTCAGCAAATATTGCCTCATTTATCCTGGGATCACCTTTCCCACAGCCAATATTCCTCTAATTCATCATCATATCTCCCACACCCTGCTCAAATCAGCGCTGCTCCCAGCAGAGCTGGCTGGGAATTCCCAGATTCCCCTCGGGAGCCATCCACAGGGGTGAAGGCACAGCCAGGGGTGTGGTGGTGTTTGAGGGTCCCCAGGACCAGGGAAGAGATGGGAATCTTGACTCCATGTTTTAGAAGGCTGATATTCTATTCTATTCTATTCTATTCTATTCTATTCTATTCTATTCTATTCATTATTTTGATATACTAATACTACACTAAAGAAATAGAAAGGAGGCATCAGAAGGCTAGGATTGAATAATAAAATCTTGTGACTGCTCACAGCCAAAGAAAGGAATGAATAATACAATCTTGTGACTGCTCACAGCCTCGACACAGCTGGCTGTCATTGGTCATCAAGTAGAAACAATTCACATGAGGCCAATCCAAGATGCACCTGTGGGTGAGCAACCCCCAGACCACATCCCACAGCCATCAGATAATTATTGTTTACATTTCTTTTCTGAGGCTTCTCAGGAGAAAAATCCTAGTGAGAGGATTTTCATAAAATATGTCAGTGACACAGGGGCACTTCCCAAAGGAGAACGGCAGCGTCGGATCGGGATCAGGATCGGGATCAGCAGGGCCGGGAGGGGCCGGACACGGTGGGGGCAGAGCAGGGCTGGAGCCGGGAGGGATCCACAGTCCCTGATGGATGGAGGGGGCTGTTCTATGGATGGGGCTGTCCTATGGATGGAGGGGGCTGCCCTATGGATGGGGATGCCCTATAGATGGATGGGGCTGCCCTATGGATGGGGATGCCCTATAGATGGATGGGGCTGCCCTATGGATGGGGATGCCCTATAGATGGATGGGGCTGCCCTATGGATGGGGATGCCCTATAGATGGATGGGGCTGCCCTATGGATGGATGGGGCTGTCCTATGGATGGGGATGCCCTATGGATGGATGGGGCTGCCCTATGGATGGAGGCAGCTGCCCTATAGATGGCTGTCCTATGGATGGATGGGGCTGTTCTATGGATGGGGCTGTCCTATGGATGGATGGGGCTGTTCTATGGATGGATGGGGCTGCCCCTCCTGGGGTCCCTTAGCAGAGCCAGGGAGGCGCTGCCAGGGCTGCCCCCAGCTTGGGATGGCACTGGAACTGCTCCCAGCACCTTGGCATGGCACTGGCACCATCCCACCAGCTTGTGAAGGCACTGTCCCCTCTCCCACTGGCTTGGGATCACGCAGCATCTTGAGTGCTGTGTCCAACTCTGGCCCCTCCGTTTGGGAAGGATGTTGAGATGCTGGAGCACATCCAGAGGAGGCAACGAGGCTGGTGAGGAGCTGGGAACACAAACCCTGTGAGGAACGTTTGGAGAGCTGGGGGTGTTTAGCCTGCAGAAGAGGAGGCTCAGGGGTGCCCTTATTGCTCTCTACAACTCCCTGAAGGGAGGCTGCAGACAGGTGGGGTCGGTCTCTCCCTCCAGGCAGCACTGACAGAACCAGAGGACACAGTCTCAAGCTACAGCAGGGAAGGGACAGGCTGGATATTAGGAAGAAATTTTTCACTGAAAGAATAATAAAGCACTGGAATGCTCTTCCCAGGGAGGTGGTGGATTCACCATCTCTGGATGTGTTTATAAAAAGCCTGGACATGGCACTGGGTGCTGTGGTCTGGTTGAGGTGTTGGGGCACAGGTTGGACTCGATGATCTCAGAGCTCTCTTCCAGCCTCATCATTCTGGGATTCTGCGGTCTGGGATGGCACTGCCATCACTCCCACTGGCTTGGGAAGGCAGTGTCAGCTCTCACCGCTTTGGGAAGGCACTGTCCTTGTTCCCACCCACTTGGGATGGCACTGTCACCCCTCCCACCCACTTGGGATGGCGCTGTCACTGCTCCCACCGCTTTGGGAAGGCACTGCCATTGTCCCCACCCCTTGCAGGGCGCTGTCACCTCTCCCACCGGCTCCATCCCCATCATCCCCGGCTGGCCTCTCCCTGCTCCCCAATTTTCCCGGCCCCATCCCATGACACGGGGACAGGGCAGGGGATGGCAGAGCCACCCCAGCGGGTGCCAGCCCTGTCCCCTCCCAGCCCCTGGAATGCTGCCGTGCCCATCCCCCCGCGAGGATGAGCCGGGACTGCCGCTCAACCCGATCATTTGTTAATTAACGCCGCCAGCAGCGCCCCGGACCGCACGACCAACCTCGGGCAGCTCCGTCCCGGACCCAGACCCTGCTCTGGTCGCACAGAAACCTTCCCTCGCTGAGGCTGGGGCTGCCTCCTGCTGGCAGTCAATTAGCGCGGGTTAATTGGGCTGCTCGGGGCGGTGTCTGCGGGATGCCCGCGGGGCTCAGAGCGGAGGCGCTCTCTGCTCCCTGCCCGCTCCTGCCTCCCTCCGGCCAGCACGGACGGCATCTCCCGCTCTATTCCCACATTTCCTGCGCACTCTGCAGGCTCTGGGTGATGAATTCCCGGGCAGTGGCAGGGCTGGGACTCGGTGTTGGGAGAGGGAATGTTCAGCTGCTCTGGGGAGCTGCACCAGCGCTGGGATGGAGCCAGGAGCCCCTGGGGCCGGATCCTGGAATGGTTTGGGTGGGAAGGGAAGGAAAGCTCATCCCATCCCACCCCTGCCATGGCAGGGACACCTCCCACTGTCCCAGGGTGTCCCAGTGTCCAGCCTGGCCTTGGGCACTGCCAGGGATCCAGGGTGGGCACCCTGTGCCAGGCCTGCCCACCCTCTCAGGGAACAATTCCCAGTTTCCAATATCCCACCCATCCCTGCCCTCTGGAGCCATTCCCTGTGTCCTGTCCCTCCATCCTTGTCCCCAGTCCCTCTGCAGCTCTCCTGGAGCCCCTTCAGGCCCTGGCAGGGCTCTGAGCTCTCCCTGGAGCTTCTCCTGTCCAGGTGAGCACCCCCAGCTCTGCCAGCCTGGCTCCAGCCCTGCAGCAGCTCCGTGGCCTCCTCTGGATTTATTCCAGCAGCTCCATAAAATTTTTATGCTTTATTCCAGACTGGTTTAGGTTGGAAGGGACCTTAAAGCTCATCCAGCTCCACCCCCTGCCATGGGCAGATTCACCTCCCACTGTCCCAGGCTGCTCCAAGGCCCGTCCAGCCCGGCCAGGGACACTGCCAGGGGTGTGGATCCCTCTCCCTTTCCCTCCCCATCTGGACCAGAGCTCCCACCCAGCCAGCCCAGGGGTGTTTGGGCTCAGCAGGACAAGAGGAAGGAGGGGCTGGCTCTGCCCCACAGCTCCTGTTCCCAGGGCAGGGAGTGATGGACAGCCCGGAGAGGGAGGAGCAGGAAGGATGGAGCTGATTTCCATCCCCTTGTGGAGCTGGGATGCTGGGGGTGGGAGGTGATTTATTGATTGATTGATGTGCTTATTTATTTATTTATTGCTCTCTCCCTCTGCACAAATCCAAAAATAAATCAAAACCAAGCCAAGAGTGGGAGCAGGTCAAGGCTGGGGGAGCAGCAGGAGCCAGGGAAGGTTGGGTTGGAAACCCTCCTGTGGGGCAGGGACAGGGAAAATTGGGATGGAAACCCTTCTGTGGGGCTGGCTGAGGGAAAATTGGGATGGGAATTGGGATGCCATCCCTGCTATGGGGTAGGGACAGGGAAGGTTGGGATGCCATCCCTCTTGTCAGGGCTGGCATTTCCCTGCCCAGGATGCAAAGGTCACCCCAGCTGCTGCTGCTCCCTGTGCCCTCCCTGCTCCCCCTCCTGCAGGGATGAAGCTTTGGGAAGGCTTTGATCTCCAACCCTGCAGCCTCCAGGGCCTCCTCTCCCCAAGGAAAAACTGGAGCTGCTCAGAGCTGCTAAGGGACCTCATAAAACCATGGCAGTACTGAAGCTGGAAAGGGCCTCTGGGATCATCCAGTCCAGCCTCTCCTCCAGCACTGCCAAGGCCACCATGTCCCCAGGTGCCACATCCACGCTGATAAAGTTCCCTGCCAATTACAGGAACAGCTCTGTCCCTACACTGTGAGAAAATCTTCCTGGGCTGGGGAGGCTGGGAATTCCAGCCCTACACCCCAAAACACCCTGGGGGGCTGCAGAGCAAATCCTGGCAAGAGGCAGCCTCTACTGCAGCTGCTGGAGCTGCCCCTGGGGGCAGGAAAGGAGATGCTGCCTCTGGAATCTGGGCATGGATATCCAGAGTGGGAGATGTTTTAGGTTGGTGCTGGTGGAAGATTTCCCAGCAGTCAGGAGGAGCTTGGAGCAGTCCCAGCCCCTTCCCAGGAATGCTGAGAGCTCCTCCAGGGTCGGGGCTGGAGCTCTGCCCCTCTCTGGTTGTGCTAATTAATATCAGCAAGGAGGGAGAACACAGATATTAGCACTTAATGGTGATTAATGGGGCTAATAGGATTCTGTCAGGTTTGTTTGTCGCTGTGGCTTCCCGAGCCTGACAAATCCAATAAAAATTCCCAAATAAAAACCAGATTGCTTTAATATTTCAGTGTTAGTGAAAACCAGCAGGGGAGAGTTCCTGCCACTGGGGATTTGTTGGAGCTCATCCCCTGCACTCCAGGGATTGGGGTTTTTTATTATTCATCCACGGGTAAAAAAATGGGTTGGTGGGAGCAGAGTTTTTGTGTCCCTGGGGTGGGAAGGACGAGGGGCACCTCTGAACCCGTCTCCAACATTTCCTCCTTCCTTAAAAACTGGGAATGTCAGAGGTTGGTTTGGGATGGGAGGGATTAAGGAGCATCCCGTCGCACAGCCCTGCTCTGAATTTGGGGTTGTGGGATGGTGGTCCTGGCACAGGGGGGTGACAAATCCCCCCTCCCCACCCCGGAGCTCTTCTCCAGGGAAAATCGGGCTCCAATCCCCTTCCATGGAGCGGTGAAAGGTCTGAGAGCTGCCCCAGCTCGGATTATGGATTATCCCGGGATCGGAGCCAGTGAATGCGGCGCTGCTTTCAGCAGGGACACCCCGAGGAGCAGCGCCACGGGATGGAGGAACCGTGTCCCTGCTCCGGCTGGATCGGGGCAATCCCAGCAGGGCCGGCCCTGGGGAAGGCTCCTCCCAGCGCTGAGCGAGGACACAAAATCCCTCTCGCCCAAAAATCCCGGGGCCGCGAGCGCCAGGAGAGCCACAGCGGCCACGGGCGGCCCTGGCGCGGCAACCCCGGCACTGCGGGGAACGGGGACACCTCATCAGCGGGGCTGAGAAACACCCGAGAGCGGCGGGGAGAGGCCGGGATTCAGCTGAGCCTGGGAGGGTAAAGCTCAGCCCGGGCACGACGAGGCTCCGGCCGAGAGCGGGATCTGCTGCTCCAAGGGATGGGATGGGATGGGGATGGGATGGGATGGGGATGGGGATGGGACGGGACGGGATGGGATGGGATGGGATGGGATGGGATGGGGATGGGATGGGATGGTGTCACAGACATCTTTTATGAAAAATCCTTTCTTTAGGATTGTTTCTCCTGAGAAGCTGAGAGGCCTCAGGAACAAAGTGTAAACATTGATTATCTGCTGCTGTGGAATGCAACAGGTGCATCTGGGATTGGTCTCATGGGGTTGTTTCTAATTAATGGCCAATCACAGTCAGCTGGCTCAGACAGAGAGTCTGAGCCACAAGCCTTTGTTATCATTCTTTCCTTTTCTATTCTTAGCCAGCCTTCTGATGAAATCCTTTCTTCTATTCTTTTAGTTTAGTTTTAATATAATGTATATCATAAAATAATAAATCAGCCTTCTGAAACATGGAGTCAGATCCTCGTCTCTTCCCTCATCCTCAGAGCCCTGTGAGCACGGTCACAGGGATGGGGCTGGGAGAGATGGAGTTGGGAGGGATGGGATGGAGCTGGGAGAGGCTCGGGATGGAGCCAGAGGAGTTCCAGGACAGCAAAGGATCCGGGTGAAGGTCTGGCTCACCCCTGCGCTGGGTAGAGGTGTGGGAAGGAGGAATTGTCCCCCTCGGATGCTTTGGCTCCTCCTGAGCCGCCAGAGAGTGACAGAATCGCTTTTAGGAGAAAATAGTTTGTAGAATCACAGATTTTTGGGGGGTTGGAGGCGACCTCAAAAAGGCCATGGACAAGGACACCTCCCACTAGACCGGGCTGCTCAGAGCCTCTGTCCTGGGTGAAGGAGGTGACATTCCCAGGAACAGCCGTGCTCCCAGAGATCATGGCCCTGGGGCGGGGACGGCCCTGGAATGGGATGTTCCTGGAGTGGGGATGGTCTTGGAGCAGGAATGATCTTGGACAGGGATATCTCCGGAGCGGGATGTCCCTGAATCAGGGATGTCCCTGGATCAGGGATGTCCCTGGATCAGGGAAGTCCCCGGAGCGGGATGTCCCCGCATTCCCGGTGTCCCCAGCCGCGCTCGGGACGGGCAGGGCGATTCCCGGGGCTGCGGAGGGACCGGCGGCGCCGCTGGAAAAATCCCGTTCAGCCCGAGCCGTGAGTGGCGAGGTCCCAACCGAGCTGGAGGCGCTGGGAGGCGCTGGGAGCCTCCACGGACACCCCGAGGGCGCTCGGGCGGGGCTGGAGCGCCCCAGAGCCCTGAGCTCCGCTCCAGGAGATCCTCCAGGGAGCAGGAAGGATGTTCCCAGCGGGAATTCAGCCTTGCTCTCCTCACCTTCCCACTCACGGTGTGCTCAGAGGGTGACCGGGTGACACGAGTGCTTGGGCTGTCCCCTGCTGGCCCCGCAGGGACCCTCGGCCACCACTCCAGGTCTCCACGTGCCCCTCCAGGTGTTTGTAGGAACCCCGACATTCCCCACCCCGTGTCCTGTGTCTTCTGATCCCTCCAGATGGGATTTGTCCCCATCTTTGTGGGGCCTGGGACAGACTGGAGCCTCGCTGGGACAATTCTCCATCTGCCTGAGAGCCCTCACGCTCTCCCTGCTGCCAGAAAGGGACTTTTCCATGGAAGTTTTACCCGTTTCGCTTGTGCTCATCCCCGTGTCTCTCCAGTCCACCCATGATGGGCTCGGGGCAGAGCAGCCACACCCCAGTGTCCCCAGCAGCAGCTTGGGGTCCCCGTTGTCTCCAAAGGTGCCCTCGTGGGTGGGGGTGCCCAGGGAGGCAGGGATGGATAAACCCCAGGGAGCAGGGATGGGTAAACCCCAGGGAGGCAGGGATGGGTAAACCACAGGGAGCAGGGATGGATAAATCCCAGGGAGCAGGGATGGATAAACCCCAAGGAGCAGGGATGGATAAACCCCAGGGAGCAGGGATGGATAAATCCCAGGGAGGCAGGGATGGGTAAACCACAGGGAGCAGGGATGGATAAATCCCAGGGAGCAGGGATGGATAAACCCCAGGGAGGCAGGGATGGGTAAACTCCAGGGAGCAGGGATGGGTAAACCCCAAGGAGCAGGGATGGATAAATCCCAGGGAGGCAGGGATGGGTAAACCACAGGGAGCAGGGATGGATAAATCCCAGGGAGCAGGAATGGATAAACCCCAGGGAGGCAGGGATGGGTAAACTCCAGGGAGCAGGGATGGGTAAACCCCAAGGAGCAGGGATGGATAAACCCCAGGGAGCAGGGATGGATAAACCCCAGGGAGGCAGGGATGGATAAATCCCAGGGAGCAGGGATGGGTAAACCCCAGGGAGGCAGGGATGGATAAATCCCAGGGAGCAGGGATGGGTAAATCCCAGGGAGCAGGGATGGGTAAATCCCAGGGAGCAGGGATGGCTAAACCCCAGGGAGCAGGGATGGATAAACCCCAGGGAGGCAGGGATGGATAAATCCCAGGGAGCAGGGATGGGTAAATCCCAGGGAGCAGGGATGGATAAATCCCAGGGAGCAGGGATGGGTAAATCCCAGGGAGCAGGGATGGGTAAACCCCAGGGGTCCCCCGATGCCTGAGCTGGGGGGACTGGGGCGGGAATGTGGCAGGGAGGGCGTTCCCTGCTGCGCCCCGCAGCCCTGGAGCACCGGGATGAGCCAAAAGGGACCTGGCACGGGCGGAGCCGGCTCTCCCTCCGCGGGGCCCCTCTGCTCGCCCGGGCCAGGTGGCGCTGGGTCTCCTTGGTGACGGATTAGGGGATTAGAGGGCTCAGGTGAGGCTCAAGTGAGCCCTCGGCACGCGATCCGGGGGCTCCGGGAATTGTTCCGGGAACGGCCCCGGGAGCGGCCCCGGGCGCGATTCCTGCCCTGGCTCGCTCTGGGAAGGCTCCGAGCCCAGGAGGGACCAGGCACCACCGGGGTGAGAAGGGTTTGTCCCAGCGCTGGGGGCACATTTGGGGTCAGACCCCGGTGCTGAAAAGCTTTGGGGTGTCCCTGCCCTTCCCCGCCTCCAGGGAGAGGAAAGAAATTCTGGGAGTGGGAAGAAAGGAGTTTTACTGTGGGACAGTGGCTGGGATTTGGGATCCCGCAGCTCTGGAGCTGCAGGAGAGGGAGGCCCCTCCAGGAGCCAGGGAAGGGGCTGGATGTGGAGATTCCCTGTCCTGGCTGCCACTGCTGCCTCTGCAGATGGAGCGGGGACAGGACAGGGTGGGGATACAGCAGGACTGGAGAAACAGAGTGGAAAAGTCATCGGGAAAAGGAGGATTTCTCCCCAAAGGTGACCAAAAAAAAAAAGGGGGAAAAAAAAGCAGGGAAAGCTTGGACAGACCACTGGCAGGAGACAAAGCCCTCCGAGGGCTGGGGGCACCGAAAATCCCCATGAGAGAGGGAGTCTGCTCTTGGGATTGGAATGCTGAGTGTTCCCAAGGAATGGGAATGCTGACTCCCTAAGGAACAGGAATGCCGGGTGTCCCCATGGAATGGGAATGCTCAATGTCCCCATGGAATGGAAATGCCAGGTGTCCCATGGAATGGGAATGCTGACTCCCTAAGGAACAGGAATGCCGGGTGTCCCATGGAATGGGAATGCTGACTCCCTAAGGAACAGGAATGCCGGGTGTCCCATGGAATGGGAATGCTGACTCCCTAAGGAACAGGAGTGCCGGGTGTCCCGGTGGCCGGAGCTCTCCCGGCCGCGCTGTTTGCCGTGTGTTATTTGAACATTCATCTTGTTCAAGCACCACTTGAGCGCCGCAGGACGGGCCCTATCTGGCAGAAAAGAGCCGAGAGCCTTCCTGCCCCCGTCCCTCACTTTCCCCCGGGCCTGGATTATCCCAAATAAACACTCGCTTTGGGTAATCGTTAACTTTAATGGCTCGGCTGCAGCGGAGGCTCGAGGGTTGATGGTCCTCGGGGCGCGGGAGATAAGGGCAGGGTTTGAAGGGCAGCGCTCGTGGCCGCTGTCACGGAACGTTCTGTGCCACCTTCCCCAAAATCCTCCCTGCCGGAGCTCTCCCGGCGCTTCCCGGCGGGGTCGGAGCCAGGATTTGTCCCGCAGGTGGCAGCCCGGGGTGGCTGTGCCGCAGCCGCACGCGTGTCCCGATGTCACCATCCTCTGCCGAGAACCCGCCCGGCCGCTCCTTCCCGCTGGAATTGTGTTTTCCCGAGTCAATAAATAACTTTACAGCCCGGGCACATCAAACAGAACAGCCCACAGCTGCCGGGGGACATGTCGGGACAGCAAAGTTCAACACTAAAGCCACCCTCAAAGTCACTGCCAGGCTGGAGGGGCATCTCCAGGGAAGCTGGGCTGGGTTTGTCCCCCACGTCCCAGCAGACCTTGGGCACAGGGTGGCACTGAGCAGGACCTCGGCTGTCCCGTGGGACCTTCCAGCTTCCCAGAGGAGGGACAGAGCCTCCCCCAGGGGCTTTCCCATCCCCACCCTCCTTCCCTGCCTGCGTTTTCCAGGTCCTGGGCACGGCGTGGTGCCATCAGCATCGATTCCTTCTGCATTCCAAGGAGAAAGCCGCGAGGAGTCTCCCGTTGGTGCTGTCACCTCCCGGCCGTGCCCTGTGAGACCGTGTGGCCTCCTCCAGGCTTCCCCCGGGATGTTACCCCTCCCTCTCCCTCTGCTCCCCTTCCTGTCCTTGACCAGCGGGATCTTGGCATTCCTGGAGCTTGAACAGCCCGGCAGGAACAGCCTGTGCACAGCCCAGCCCTTACAGCCCTTGTGCACCATCACACAAACGAGGCTGGGAAGGGGACGGTGCCAGAGGACACTGCAGGCAGGGACAGCCATGGGGTGGGAAAGGGAGCAGAGCTTTTTGGGGATCCTGCTCTGCTGAGACCCCGCTGAGGGGCGAGCCTGAACTCCCATCTGAGCCCGGCCCCAGACTTGGCACCGCTCAAAGAGGAGGCTCCAGGGAGGAGCTGGCCCAGAGGGACCTCAGCCCGGTGGGACACCTCTCCTGGGGCCCTCTGGGGTTTCCCCACTCTGGGAGGACCCTTCAGGCTCTCAAGCAATCAGCCACCCTCCAAACCTCCCTGACATCCCCGATATTCATGGTCATGGTGACTTCTCCAGGAACAGCCCGGGGCACAGCAGTGTCCCCAAGGACGGGAGGGCGTCACGGAATGTTCAGGTGCCGGGATTGTCCCTGGCTTGTCCCTCTCCCCCTCCTGGCTCTGCTCCAGCACCTTCCAGGATCTGTGGATGCCCCATTTCCCTTCTCAGGATAAAGAATGGGAGCACATAAAGGTGAGGGGATCAAAAACAAGGGTTGTGCCCCCCTGTCCCTTCTCATGGCACTGGGACAAGGACAACTCCAGGCTCACACCATCCATGGACCCTTCCCTGCCTGGACACCCATTTCCCCAGTAAAAAAGCTTTATTCCTTCTTTCCTTATGCCTGGACAGGCAAGAAAAGCTCTTGGAGCAGGAAGGACCAGAAGCCAGACCAGGTCTGCAGGTGATAAAATTTTATTACAAAATAGGAGATGGATCAATATTCCTGGGGGAGTTCAGTGGGGGAGAGGGGTTCTGTAACCAACACAGCATCCCACAAAAATAAATCTTCCCCCCCCACCTTCTCCAGGTCCCAATTTCTTCCCCATTGTGTTCATCTTGGATAATAAAGGATCACCTGGGAGAACCCACAAAGTCACACAGTGTTTTTGGCTTATTTACAGCGATTTTCTCCCCATTATCAAACAGAGATAAGGCACCAACATTCCAGCATTTGATCCACTCCTTGCAAAGTGATGGACATCTCCAAAATGTCCCAGGGGACTGGGGATGGAGGGACCTTCATTTGTCACGAGTGTCACGTGGCCCCAGCCACGTGGCTCCACCACTCCCTTTCCCCAGCTTTCTCCCCAAAAACAGCTGCCCTTGGCCATTAATACAAACCCAGAGCTGTCCACTCTGTCCATAGAAAAATTAAGGAACAAGAGCTGAGGATTTGCCGTGGTTTTCATTTTTAAAAACATTAAATTGTTGCATAGAGAAGCATTTGCATGTGAGGAGTTTGCATACAGAGCAGTGCGTGGGTGCTAAAATACTTCTGCCTCTCATCAGATAGAAAAAAAATAATATATATATATTTATATATTTACACACACAGAGTCCAGGGGAGGACAAGCAGAGGCTGTAGGGAAAAAGATTCCCAAGATTAGCAGGAAAATTATGTCCAAATCCCCTCGGATTTCAAGCTGCCTGTTGGTGGGTTTGGCTTTGTACTGGGTTTTAGCAAACTGGTTTTGGGCTCCATCAGCATCACAGGGTGGGGAAAGAGGGGAATTAGGGATGGGAAGAGGAGGTTTCCTTCTCCAGAGGCAGAGGGGGGTGAAGAGACCCTTCTGAGAGGGCCACAGGTGGGGCTGATGGTGACACACATGGGGACCCTGTGCCCTGGGGTTTGGCTCCTGCCCTGGGGAGGTCCAACCACAGAGATCCCCAAAAAACCATCTTGGAGTGTTGGTGCTGAGGGCTGGAAAACTGTTCCCACTGTTGGGAAAGCCATGCAGCAATTCCATGGTGTTTCCCCCCTGCATTCCCACCCTCCCTGGCTGAGGAGCCACAGGGAAGGGTCAGTGCAGAGCTGGAGCAGCGTCTGTCCCAAAGCCAACACACACCACGGACCCCAAACCCTTCCTGCCCTCCTCTGCTGCCAAACAGACCCAGGGGATTGGTCCTGTTCATCCAAGGAAAAGGCCAAGCAGGAACCCAGCAGTGGCTCTGGCAGCAGCAGAGAGGAGTGGCCTCCAAATTCCAACTGACCATACCATGGTGCAGCCTGGCCCCTCATCCCACACATCAATCCGCGAGTCACCCGAATTTATCCATGGAGAAACCAGAGAGGAGGAGGGTGGGGAACAAATCAATGTTCTGCTGGACACAGCAGACCCATTATTTGGTCCTGATTCATTTACAAAGCTCAAAGCTGGTCTTGGAACTGGCTCTCGTTGTGCCCAAATTAACCCCTGGAAGGCTTTGGAGAACGGGGATGTTCATCCCATGGATGGGGGAAGGAGCTTAGGGAGCCAGAGGAGGTGAACCTGTGAGGTAGTCATGTGATTCCACTCTGAACAGCAGGACTTACTGGAATTTGTTTCCAAGATGCTTTTTTCCCTGGGTTTTTTTTTTCCCATCTGCTGGAATGGCAACAGCACAGGCCTGGTGGGACCAGCAGCCACCAAGTCCTTGAGAGATTTTGGAGAAGGGCACCACTGGTGGATTCAGGGACACCAGACCTTCAGCAGTGGCTCTTCTGCTGTCCCCTGGGTGGCTTCAAACCCACGCTGGTCCTCCCAGAGGCACCTGAAGTCCAAATTCCTCTTGGAAGCAGAAATGCTAAGGACACTACTATAAAAACCTGGCCAGGCAGGGCAGGTGCTCACAGTCCCAAGCTGGCTGCCAGGAATGGCCTCAGTGGGACACAGGTGACACTTCTGTCACCTGCTTTTGTGCTGCCCCTTGTTTGAAGGGTGAGTTTGTCACAGGTCTGTTCTTCTGTGCCCCCACAGAGACTGGGATTGTCACAGCCAACAGTCCTGGGCACGGCTCCTGTTCTGGCAAGCACTAGTGCCACATCCATGCTCACACCCTGGCACTGGTGCCACATCTATGGCCACACCATGAAGGACAGGGCCACATCCACATTCATGCCATGGGACAGTGTCATATCCATGGTCACACCATGGGGGACAGTGCCACATCCATGGTCACACCATGGGAAACAGCGTCACATCCATGGTCACACCATGGGAAACAGTGTCACGTCCATGGCCATGCCATGGGATAGGTGCCACATCCACAACCACACCATGGCACTAGCGTCACATCCATGGTCACACCATGGGAGAGGGTGCCACGTCCATGGTCACAGTGTCATGTCCATGGCTATGCCATGGGACTGTCCTAGAGAGTCCAAGTGAGAGCTGTCACAGCCAAGCTGTCACATCCTCCTGGGCCTCACCAAAGGGGCAAAACCCATCCCAAAGGGCCTTGAGACATGAAGTTGCTCCTGAGTGATGAATAGATAGCAGGATTGCCAGAAGAAAGCCCTTGGGCATCCAGGCTCCAGCGCCCCAGTGCCACCAGGAGCCTCGTCAGGAGCTCAGTCTGCAGTCAGGGCTGGTTTGAGGTGAGCTGGGGGGTTCCAGTCTCTGGTGAGACCAGACAGCGTCGGGGCCGGGCTGGCAGGGCTCTCCTGCCGTGTGGGGCCATTCCTATGTACAGGTCCTTCCCTGGGAGAAGGGAAGAGTTTGAGCTGCTCTCGGAGAAGCGGGAAGGGAGGCAGCTCCTAATTCTGGTGCCTCTTCATGTGCAGGGCCAGGTGGTCGGAGCGGGAGAAGCAGCGGCCGCACGCCAGGCACTTGAAGGGCTTGGCGCCCGTGTGCTTGCGGTAGTGCCGGGTGAGCTCGTCCGAGCGGGCAAAGCGCCAGTCACAGCCCTCCCACGTGCACTTGTAGGGCTTCTCACCTGCCCGGGGACAGCCACAGGTCACACGAGTGCCCAGCCCCCCAGAACCCCCCTGGCCTCTGGAGATGCCCCCGTCAGTGGCGCTGCCAGGGCTCCCCGGTGCGCACAGCGAGCGTGGGCTGAGCGGCACCACACAGGTCTTGTCCCTCTCCACGCCCTGCCCAGCCTCCCAAAAACACCCCCAAGCCTCTGGGAGACACCCAATTTCCTTGGCACTGCCAGGGCTGCACACAGCCCAGCACCAGCGAGGGACTGAGCTGCACCAGCCAGGTCCTGCCCCTCTTCACCCCCTCCCACTTTCCCTTCCGGTGCTCTTCAAGTTCCTGCTGGATTTTGGAGCATTTCTGGCAAAAAAATAACTTGTGAATTAGGTTGGGTGTTTTTAAATAAAAAGCCAGAAATTCCTAAAGAAGCTGTGAGTGGTGGGAGGCACCAGGAGGAAGACAGGGCTCTAAATCTAAATTTCAATCCGAAAAATCTAAATTTTTTTGAAACTGCCATCCAATGTTGGTGGCTGCCCAATCCCTGGAAGTGCTCAAGGCCAGGTTGGATGGGGTTTGGAGCAACCTGGTTGAGCAGAAAATGTCCCTAAAGGATCAGACAGCCTTTAAAGACCCCTCCCGAAGCCAAACCATTCCAGGATTCCATGACCTAACGCTCCACACCTTCAAGTTCCCCTGCCAGCAGCTCTGTACACAACCCATTGTGTTTCCCTCAGCACATTCAGGTGATGTCATCCCCGTGCCCTCTCCCCCTCCTTCCCAAACACACCCATTCCCAACCGAAATCCATTCCAGCACGCACCTTCCCGGCCAGCTGGGAACTGCACTGGAAAAGCCGCGGCCGCTTCCAGCCGGGCCACGGGGCTGAGCCCTGGCTGCAGCCCTGTCCCCACGCAGGGCGTGGTGCTCTCAAATATTAGTGCTGCTCTTTACAGCCTGAACAGGCAGGCAGAGTTCAGGGAATGTGCTGACATTCCCGACCTCAAATATTTACCCTTCCCAGGGCCAAGTGCCGGGCGCAGCGGCGGCGGGAGCGCACGTCCTCACGCAGCACGCGTGCACGGGCATGTGTGCCCTGCCCTGCCGTGCTTCCAGGGATTCCTTCCTCCCCATGCTTCCAGGGAGCCCTTCCTCCCACAGGCTGCTCCACGGAACCAGGGAATCCTGGAACAACTCAGCTTGGGAAGGACGTAAAGCCCTTCGTGTTCCACCCTGCCCAGACCAGGTGCCACCAACTTCCAGGGATTCCTACAGCGATTTCTAGGGATTCCTTCCTCTCCGTGCTCCCAGAGAGCCCTTTCTCCCACAGGTTGCTCCACAGAGACAGGGAATCTTGGAATGCCTTGTCTTGAAATGGACCTTAAAGCCCAGCTTCCCCAGACCAGGTTCTACTAGAATGCATTCCAAATTCCACTACATCCAAGTCCTATCCAACCTGGCCTTGAACAATTCCAGAGCTGGGAATGCCACGTTTGGCCAGGGAAGTGAAATCAGCCACAGCAAGGACTCCAGTGCCTTGCCTGCAGTGGATAAAACACAAAACCATGGATACGTGGGCCTGGAGGAGGCAGAGCAGCATGAGCACATCCTGCTCCTCCAAAAACCCCTGGATGCTGCTCCATGGGAAAGGGAGAGGGGTTTTCATGGCTCAGGTAAACACAGCACTTGCAGAGGATTTACAAGGAGCTGGTGGGGGTTTTATGGGACTCGGGACATGCCAAGACAAAGGTAGGATTTTCCCAAAGGCAGGATTTCCCCAAAAGCAGGATTTTCCCAAAAGCAGGATTTACCCAAAGGCAAGATTTTCCCAAAGTTAGGATTTGCCCCAAAGGTAGGATTTGCCCCAAGGCAGGATTTTCCCAAAAGCAGGATTTTCCCCAAAGCAGGATTTTCCAAAGGCAAGATTTGCCCCAAGGTAGGATTTTCCCAAAGGCAGGATTTCCGCAAAAGCAGGATTTGCCCCAAGAGAGGATTTTTCCAAAAGAGGGATTTTCCCAAAGGGAGGATTTTCCCAAAGTTAGGATTTTCTCAAAAGAAGAATTTTCCCCAAAGCAAGATTTTCCCAAAGGCAGGATTTCTCCAAAGTTAGGATTTGCCCCAAAATAGCAGGATTTCCCCAAAGCAGGATTTTTCCCAAAAGAAGGATTTTCCCCAAAAGCAGGGTTTTCCCAAAGGCAGGATTTGCCCCAGGGTAGGATTTTCCCAAAGGCAGGATTTCCCCAAATTTAAGATTTACCCCAAGATAGCAGGATTTTCCTAAAGTTAGGATTTGCTCCAAAATAGCAGAATTTTCCCAAAGGCAGGATTTGCCCCAAGGTAGGATTTTCCCAAAAGAAGGATTTTCCCCAAAGCAGGATTTTCCCAAAGTCAGGACTTTCCCCAAAGCAGGATTTCCCAAAGGCAGGATTTTCCTAAAAGCAGGATTTCCCAAAGTTAGGATTTTCCCCAAAGCAGGATTTTGCCAAAGGCAGGATTTGTCCCTTGCAGCCCAGACCTTGTCCCCTGCAGGTCACCTGGCTGGGTCAAGCCCTTTGCTTTCAAA
Organism: Calcarius lapponicus; assembly: GCA_039654755.1. Lineage (NCBI taxonomy): Eukaryota > Metazoa > Chordata > Aves > Passeriformes > Fringillidae > Calcarius > Calcarius lapponicus. The sequence continues at coordinate 18,767,126 of CM077467.1, read as the reverse complement.
CAATGCCAGGTGGATGTCCAGGACACAAAGCCAAGGTTTCCCATTGTCCCGGGTTTCCCATTGTCCCGGGAGCTGGCTGCCTCTCCCGGGACAGCACGGCAGGGCGGGCTCAAACAAAGGATCCGGGGTGGCATTCCCGCCCCGGGGGTTTATGTTTAACCTCACAATGGCACCCAGGAAATGAATGGTGGCTCCAGCAGAGGAAAACAGCCGGCCATGGCAACGGAAACCACAAGGAAAGAGCTCCCAGACCAGGCACTTGTCAGGCAGGGAATGGGAGAAGGGACGTTTTTAACCCTTTGGGTGGCAGAGCTGAGGCAGGATTTGGGGTGAGCCCTTGCTCTTGCAGCTCGGGTGAGGACCTCAGCAAGGACAAGGCCTCCAAAGCAAAACACAAGGCTTAAAACATTGGATGCAGGGATCCTGGGCCAGGACTGTAGGATGTTCTGGGTTGGATTCCCTGCTTTTTGCTCATCCCACGCCACCACCAGTGGTCCTGACTCCTCAGCTTACACCCTCCCTCACCTCTCCACCCTTCCCTCTAACAGCAGGGGAATGAAAGGAGGCAAAGCCACCTGGATTTCCTGCCTGATTACTGGGAAACCTGGAAAACCAGTGAGTTTTCCTGGATTTCAAACTCACCCAGGTTTTCCTGGGTACATCTTTATATGTGATAGGTAAGGAGGTGCCCAACTCATGGATCCTGTCCTGGGCACAGAGCCCCCAACAGAAGGGACAAGAGATATTTAATTTAATTTAATTTTAAAGGCCTGATTCCAGACTGTGATAAACCCCTATCAGCACCCAGCTCTGGGACAACATCCTTCCTGTTCCTTTTCTTCCAGCCCTTCCGTGCTGTTTTCCAGCCCCCTCGTGCCCAGCCCCTGCCAAAGAACCACTGTGGCTCAGGCACAAGATGAAATTCTTTGTTTGAAGGGCTGATAAGGGGGGGAAGGAACAGAGCCAAGAGCAAGGAGCAATTCCCAGCCACAGAACGGGCTTTGGTCGTTGTTCATAAAAAACAGAAGTGAACTCTGGGCCTGGCTTAATTGCTCTCAGCAAAGATCAGCCCTCCTATAAAAGAGATTTATGAGGGCACTGATGGTTCCTGGACTACCTGGGGATCTGATAATGTTTCAGGTATAATAAATGCCTTAATGAGGGCACCAGGGCTTGAATGCAGAGTGTCACGGAGCTGGGACCAGCCCAGAGGAGCTGTGCTGGGAGCTGCTCCCAGCTGGGCTCCCTGTGGCACCTCTGCCCATCCCCTCACGGACTGGGAGCCCTTCCCTGGGTGGGTTCAGAGGCAGTGGAACTCAGGGAGACACAAGGGGTTCCTCCCTCTCCCTGGGAGCCCTGGGGTGGGGGTTTGACACAGAAGAGATGCCCTGGTCTCCTCAGAGATCCTAAAGGTGCAACACAGGCCTTATGGAGCCCTCCTGTAGGGTCAGCAGGATCAGCCCCAGGTGGGATTCGGGACATCTCAGGGAAAGAGCTCAGAGACAAAAAATCAAAGATTCAAAGAACAGATCAGGTTGGGAGGGACATTAAAGCCCATCTGGCACCATGGTAACTTCCACCATCCCAGGCTGCTCCCAGCCCCAGTGTCCAGCCTGGCCTTGGGCACTGCCAGGGATCCAGGGGCAGCCCCAGCTGCTCTGGGCACCCTGTGCCAGGGCCTGCCCACCCTCCCAGCCAGGAACTCCTTCCCAATATCCCACCTAACCTTGCCCTTTTTAGGGGGCTTTGGTACCTGAGGCTGGCAGCATTTCCTGGAGCTGCTCTTACCTGTGTGAGTCCTCTGATGTGCCTTCAGGTGGGAGCTCTTGGTGTAAACCTTTGAGCAACCTGCAAGGACAGAAAAAAGCACAATTTCCCTGTGAGAAATGGGCCCTTGCTCAAACAAACTCTGATATTTGAGGGGAGGGACAGAGCTGGGCCATGCAAACAAGCCTGGCTTGGGCTCAGCACTAACTAAGCAGCCTTTGCTCTTAGGCACCTAAGGAGACTTTAACACCTCCTCCTGCCACCCATGGGACTTGTGCTGGGAATGAGGGGGGCACAGTCAAGCACAGAGGCTCAAACCCCCTTCCAGCACCAGGATGAAAAGCCCTGATTCCCCACGTTTCTGGCTCTGTGCTGCCCTGTCTCTCTGGGCTCCACTCACGGCTGACAGGACTTTGCAAGGCCGGGTTTTGTAACAGTCCTGGCCCAGCAGACGTGGTACCAGTGTTCCAGGAAGCAGGAAACAGCCAGGGACAGGCACAACTTGGCTTCCAGGTCCCAGAGCAGAGCCAGGGGGAAGTGTTTTCACAAGACCAGCATGAACAGGTTTCATCAAAGGCAGTGTTTAACAGAAACACCACAACTGGGGAACAGTTCCAACAGCAGGTATCTCAAAAGGAATCAGTTTAACTCCTCTGAAGTTTAAGTTGGATAAAGCTTAAGGAAGCCTCTGCTGCCCTTTCTGGCCCTGCTGCTTTGTGTTTTGACGAGGACATTCAAATATGAATTTGCATTTTTATGACCTGCACAAGCAGCACAGGGATATTTTTCATCCCAGGGTTTCCATCCAGCCCAGAGGAGCCTCCTGCTCAGGATCAGCCCTTGGTCCTGTCCTGCTCAGGTGGGGCAGGAGCTGCTTTTCTCCTCCTTGGCAGGAGGGACAAAGGGTTGGTTACCTTGTTCAGTTTTGCTTCTGGGGCTCTGAAGCTTTGGCATCTCCTCACATTTGGGAGAGAGATCATGGAATGAAGGAATGGCTTGGGTTGGAAGGGAGCTCAAAGCTCTTCCCATTCCATGGGCAGGGACACATTCCACTGCCCCAAGTGCCAATGTCCAGCCTGGCCTTGGGCACTGCCAGGGATCCAGGGGCAGCCCCAGCTGCTCTGGGCACCCTGTGCCAGGGCCTGCCCACCCTGCCAGGGAACAATTCCCAATATCCCATCCAGCCCTGCCCTCTGGCACTGGGAGCCATTCCCTGTGTCCTGTCCCTCCATCCTTGTCCCCAATCCCTCTGCAGCTCTCCTGGAGCCCCTTCAGGCTCTGGAAGGTTCTGGATGGGGCTTTACCAACAGCTCTCCCACGTTCATCTGGTTCCAGGTGTGAAGTCTCCAAGCCCCCCTCATTCCTCACAGAGACCAGGTTGGTGAAAATCCCTCACCATTTTTCCTGACTTGAGTCACCTCCCTTCAAGGGAAGGATCACATGGATCCCTGCTCCATCTCTGCATGTACAGACCCAGGACTTATTCAGCATAGATTGAGGTATTTTTTCTTTTTTTTCTTTTTTTTTTTTTTTGCACCACAGACCAAAATCCTGCTAAAAGCAGCTTTGCCTCGGTGCAAATCCTGCAGGATGAGCCTCTGAGCAGTCAGACACGAGGAGTGTGTCTGATACCAGCAGAAGATAAAAAATTCAGCACGAACCATCAACCACTGGCAGCTTGTGGCTCAGAAAGCCCCTGATCCACAGGGTGCCAGAGAGTGGGAAGGTGTAAGCACAGAAAGATCTCTCTCAACCTCTCCTGTTCTTATGCAGCTCCTGGCATCATGGCTGGAGATGGGATCTGGAGCAGGCAGAGCCTCTGGGCTGGCCTCAGCCACTCCCATGCCAGGGAAAGGGTCAGTAAATCTCCCTGAGGCAGTTAGGAAGTGACTTTCCTCATTGACACACCCCCACGGGAAAGCTGTTTGCTAATCCGCAGCCGTTCAACCCTGGGGATCAGCCCAGGAAGTGGGAGGTGTGTCCTGGCCCCGGGAGTGGCTCTCAATGGGATCTGCTTCCCTGGTGTGTGCCATGGAATCCCAGACTGGTTTGGGTTGGAAGGAAAGCTCACCCAAGTTCCACGCCCTGCCATGGCAGGGACACCTCCCACTGTCCCAGGCTGCTCCCAGCCCTGTCCAGCCTGGCCTGGGACACTGCCAGGGATCCAGGGGCAGCCACAGCTGCTCTGGGCTGATCCCCAGCTGGAGGGTTTGGAGCAAACTGGGACAGGGAGGTGTCCCTGTCCATGGCAGGAGGTGGGATGACATCCCTTTAAACATCCCTTCCAACCCAAAGCACTGCATGAATGCCCTTGCACAGCTCCTGCTGCAGCACGTGGAGCCATGGAAGGATGGCACAGGGATGTTCAGTTCATTGCCTCTTTGGAAGATCAGAACTCTCAGAGAGAGTCCAGCAGGTGGGAATTCCTTGCTGGTTTTCCACCCACTGTAAGAGGGAAAGGAAGGGGGAATGGGAATGGCAGAGTGGCTTCAGTGGCTGCTGGGGGTTCGGAAGGACCAGAGTGAAGCAACAGCTCAGGAGCTGTGCAGATTCCTAAGTGCAGATTTCCAGGAGCAGATTCCCAAATGCAGATTCCCAGGAGCATCCCTGCCTTAGGAGCTCTGCTGAGTCGCATTTGCCTGAGTGTAAAGTGAGAGGGAAGGGGACAAAACAGGAACCACACCGCGCTGGTGGGATCAACCTCTTCTACCCTCTCCCACTCCCTGGGGCTCCATCCACAGCCTCACCCCAAAAGGATCTCAGATTATCCTCCCTGGAGGCTCCCACCCATCCTCGGGGTGCCGAGAGCCCCCAGAGGCCCCGTGAGCACACCTGGGTAGTCACAGTGGTGGATCCTCCTCTTCTCCAGCTCGGGGTTGTTGCGCCGGTTGTACTTGGGGGGCTGCATCACCACGTGGCCCTGGGAGACGCCCCCGACGCCGTTGGGCCCTGGGGGCACCTGGGCTGACTGCACCAGCTTCAGTCCAAAGGTGGCCTCGTAGGAGGGCGGGGGAGAGATGGTGTTGATGAGCTCGGGCTGGTTCTCGGGGCTGCCGGGCTGCGAGTTGGGGGGCGAGGGGGGCAGAGTCACCCCCGGGGCGGGGTAGAACTGCCCGGAGATGTTCCCAAAGCTGCCCTGTCCCTGTCCCACGTGCGGGTACTGCTTGAGGGGCCCCGCTGGCTGCACGGCTCTGTGCGCCACGCTGGCCACCGAGCCCGTGGACATGGTGACCCCGCTGAGGCAGCTGATGGCCGTGGTGCTGCTGGAGGAGGAGGCCAGGGCGGGAATGTCGGCGCTGGCGGCGCCCAGGGGCAGCTGGAAGAGCTGGGAATGCTGCGGGTGGGCTGACAGCGGGATCTCAGCGGGCATCTCCTGCTTGATGAAGACGTTGTTGACCGCCACCGACTGGGGCATGCTGAACACGCTGGTGAAGTCGGGCAGGGTCTGCGTGGGGCCGGAGGAGGACGAGCAGGGCTGGGAGAAGCCGGTGCCGGGCTCGGATTTGATCTGCGGGAAGGGGCCCACGGGCTTGGGGGGCCGGTAGAGCCCCGTGCGCAGGTGGGTGGTGTCGGGCAGGATGACGTTGATGTTCACGCTGTAGGGCGCCGAGCTGGGCTTCTCCGTGGAGAAGAACTCGTCCACCACCGAGGCGCTCTCCCGGCGGTACTTCTTGTCCGGGAGCATGGGCATGGGCGGCACCTCGCCGGACAGGTACTTGTCCATCTCCGAGCGTGCCTGCGGCAAAAACACGGACACGGGGCTGGGAACGCTGACCCTGACAGCCAGCAGGGGGGAGGAAACGTCCCGAGGGGGTTTGAGCCAGCAGGAAATGGAGGGAGCAGCAGTAACCGCCCAGGAACCCCAGGAACCCGAGCTGAGGTGATTTAGCTCCGGGTCTGACTCAGCCAGACTCCTCAGGGCTGAATCAGCGTCCTCTGCCCCACTTCCCCCCTCCCTATCTCACTGATAACACTGGGCAGCCCGGAGAGGATGCAGGTAGGACAGAAATCAAACCTGATAAAGGGAAGCGAGCTTTGGGTACAAAGCTTTGGCCACGCAAGCAGCAGGAGTGAGCACTAGGAATGGGATGAATCCAGCCAGGATCACGCCTCAGGCATGTTGGATCTGCAGCCCACCCTGGACATGCTGGCTCTGGTCTCCTTTAAACTCAGTAGCCTGAGGAGTGTGTTTTATTTTGGGGCAGCCTCTTTAATGAATTGAGGAATTCTAGGACAATAGCTTTAATTAACTGGGAATAATTCAGGCCTAGAAATCTAAGTGATGTTGCCACTAATTCAGCGTGTTCTGAGCCTGAAATGGGAACAGTTCCTGCCTTCCTGCCTCACCTGGGCAGTGACTCAGCCCTGGCCTAACCTTTGGGTTAGTTCTGGTTTTACAGCGCTGTTTTTACAAGCCTGGCTCCTCCAAGCTACCAGAACCTCTGGGCTCCTTCCCCTCCTGGTTCCTGCCTGCTGGGGCATCCCACTGGATCCAGGCCCAACAATCCAGCACCCTGATGGAGCAATGCTCGAGGAAATCCATCCTCTGGCACTGGGTGACTCAGGTTCTGCCCACTGTGGCTGCAGATCCCAGCACTAAAGCTCTCGTGCAGAGCTCCAGCCCTTCACTGCGTGGTTCCCCAAGTGCCAAAGCCCTCATTCCCATGGAGAGCAGCTGGAAAAGGACCAGGCTTCCCTGGCAGAGCCTGGAGCGCACTCCAGGAGCAGGAGCTGAGCTCAGCCCACGCCCTGAGCCACTTCTAGCCCTGAACTGTGTCACCACGGTGCCACGGGCCAAAGTCAGCCCTGCTGCCACCTCAGGGCTCTTAACAAAGCTGGGTGGGAGCCAAGAGATTTCCCGGCCCTTTCCAGGGAAAGGATGGCAGAGCTTGCAGCTCATTCAGAGCCTTTGCACCTCCGGGAGCCCTGCTGGCAACACATGGCTGAGCTGGCTGTCACCCAGGCAGAGGACAGCCACCAATCCACCCCAGGCACTCGGGAAGGAGCTCGGGGAGGCCGGGCAGGGCAGGGCAGGGTGCTGTGTGTACACAGCCTGCCGGGAATCCTGCAGAACCAGGGAATTGTCACGTGTGGAAAACACCTCTAAGGCCAAAAACCATGACACTGCCCTCGTCAAATGTGGAGATGCTGCAAGTTCCTGTCCTGGTTAAAGGAAGCTCAAAAGCCCCCCTGGAGAAGGAACCCTGGCTCAGGCAGGGCCTGAAGCTGCTTGTGGACTCATGGGATATCCCAAGGTGGAAGGGATCCACCAGGATCATCCCGTCCAGCCCCTGGTCCTGCACAGGGCACCCCAACAACCTCACCCTGATTGACCAAACATTCCTGGAGCTCCATTCCCTGGGGAGCCTGGTCGGTGTCCAGCACCCTCTGGATAAGGAACCTTTCCCTGATATCCCCCCTGGCACAGCTCTAGCCATTCCCTGGGCCCTGACCCTGGTGCCTGCCCTCCCTCTTTACACCGAGGCATCAGCAGGGAAGGGAAGGGGCTGGGAGAAAGGAGCTCCTGTGGGCTCCTTCTCATCCCACATGGTTCTCCTGCTCACTGCCAGGAGAGTTTCAGATCTCAGAGCTGGAGACTCCACATCCTGTGCCTGTCACCTCCCATGGGACAGCATGGGATGCTCAGCCCATTCCCCTGCAGCTCCACTGCAGCTCCACTGCATCCCCACGGAGAGCTCCAACCCCTCCCTGCTGGGGCTGGGCGGGTTCCTCCCCCGGGAGAAGCACGGGAGAACCACGGCACAGCCCTGGAGCCCAGCCCTGGGCACTCCTGGCACCCGGGCTGGCACGGGCCAGGTTCCCTTGGGAATCAGCTCGCCCCGGGCAGCTCGGGATGCCACACATTCCTGAGCCATGAACGGCCCCACTTGGCAGGAGCGGGGCAGGGTGAGTGCTGGCTGCCATTTCCTTCACACTTCCCTTATCTCTGGCATTTCACTTTCTCACCTCCAGTTCCCAAGGGAAGGTCCTTCTGCCCAGGGGACCAGGCAGGAGAGAAATGGGCAAAGGTGTGGAGCTCAAAAGGTCTTTTCAAACTAAAGGATTCCATGGAGGACCCAAATTTCCATGGAGGGTGATGCCTCAGGGTTTAGCTTTTTTATTTTTCAGATTCTGTGCTGCTTGAGTGTGTGAGTCTGGGCTTCATATGAGGGGCTGGTGAGCTCTGTGCACAGAGCAGGGAGACAAAACAATTCCTGCTCCAGCTGGGGACCAAGGACAAATGACCCAAATCTCAGCCCCAAGAGCACAAACACCATGGGCTGAGAGAGAAAAACAAGCAGGGTGGGACTGGATGGGCTAAAGCTGGAATTGGACAATGAACTCCAAGATGCAAATGGAGCTGAACTGATCAAAGTGAGAGACCCCATCACTGGTCGGGGATTTTTGTGACCATTTTGGTTCCTCTTGGGTGCAGCCCTGGCTGGGCTCTTGTGCTGCCCAAGGTGGAGCCATTGAGGCCTCCTAATAAATCCCTGCTTTATTCTTTAAATCCATCCAGCCTCTGCTCTAGTTCAGTCTCCACAAGGCATCAAGGGCCCCAATTTCCATGGAAGGCCCTTGTTTGGTGTCCCCCAACCTCCCTGCCTCCAGAACCACCCCTCCCTTCAGAGCACTGTCTTCTCCTGATCCTTCCATTTAAAAAAACAGAGCAATTCCCCTTCAGGCTCCTGGAGAAAGGGGTGGTAAGGGACAGCAGTGGCTGTGACCATCCCTGCCCCCCTGCTCTGTGTGTGTGCAGGACCTGGACAACAACAATCCCAGCCCATGGAATGCCCCACCGTGCCACAGCTCTGCAGGAACCCCCAGCACCAGCGTCCCTCCCACAGGGACAGGTGGGACCCTTCTGTTTGTGGGATCACCTGGAAAACTCTGCCCGGCCGGGTGCTGGCACCTCCCGGCCCAAAGCACTTCCCAGGCAGGGCCAGAGCCCAGGGCAGGGCCCGAGGGAGCTGGGAAGGGGCTGAGGCTGGAGAGGGGCTGGGAAGGGGCTGAGGCTGGAGAGGAGCTGGGAAGGGGCTGAGGCTGGAGAGGGGCTGGGAAGGGACTGAGGCTGGAGAGGAGCTGGGAAGGGGCTGAGGCTGGAGAGGGGCTGAGGCTGGAGAGGGGATGGGAAGGGGCTGAGGCTGGAGAGGGGCTGGGAAGGGGATCAGCCTGGAGAGGGGCTGGGAAGGGGCTCAGCCTGGAGAGGGGCTGGGAAGGGGCTGAGGCTGGAGAGGGGCTGGGAAGGGGCTCAGCCTGGAGAGGGGCTGGGAAGGGGCTGAGGCTGGAGAGGAGCTGGGAAGGGGCTCAGCTGGAGCAAAGGAGGCTCAGGGGGCCCTTGTGGCTCTGCACAGCTCCTGACAGGAGGGGACAGCCAGGGGGGTCGGGCTGTGCTGCAGGAACAGGGACAGGAGGAGAGGGAACGGCCTCAGGCTGGGCCAGGGGAGGGCAGGGTGGATAGTGGGAAAATCTTCCCCAAAAAGTTTTCCAGCCCTGGCTGGCATCCCCATTGCTGGAGAGATTTAACAGCCCTGTGGATGTGACACTTGGGGACACGGGTCAGTGGTGGCCTGGGCAGTGCTGGGGAATGGTTGGACCTGATGGTCTGAGAGGGCTTCTCCAAATTAAACAATTCTGTGATCCTACAAAGTCCTCAGCTCAGACCAGCACAACTGGGTTACCAATTGCCACTCAAGCACTCAGGGGCTCCTGGCTGTCACTCCTGTGTCCCACAGCCCATGGGGACACACAGGCCATGGAGGTGACAGTGACACACACACAGGGGACTGGCAGGGAGGGAGGGATGTGTCCCAGCTGGAAGCAGGGATGGAAGGAGGGAGTGGGAACGGGGAGTGGGGGATGTCCCAGCTCAGTCTCTTGGGGACTCCTGTGTTTCCTCTTCCCAGCAGGAGCAGGAGGATGCAGGGAAGGGATGAGGGAAGGTGCTCACCTCCAGGATGAGCGGTGGCATCCGCTGGTCCATCCTCATGGGGTGAAGCTGTGGGAGGCAGGGCTGGGTTAGTGGGGTGTCCTCCTTGGCTTGGCCACCCCAAAGACCCCTCAAATTCCCTTGGCCGTGGAGGGAAGCACCCCCAGAGCCTCCCACAGCCTCCCAGAGCCCCCCAGGTCTCCAGGTGCCCCCCATGCCAATGGGATCTCCTCCCACCCCACATCCCATGCCATGGAAGCAGCTGGTGGTTGCCCACCACGGGTTGATGGTTGCCCACCATAGCTGGAGCCTGTCCAAGGAGGAACAGGGAAGCCTCTTTGGGAAGAAGTGACAAATGGGAAGTACCAAGCTCGCCAAGGAGACTGAGGCACACACCTTAAATCCCTTTATCACCCCCACACAGATGACAGTGAGCTCACAAATGTCCTGCACCTCTCCCTTCTCCTGCCTCTGCCTCTCCCAGATTCCCACAGAGGGCTCAGGGCTCTTCCCAGATCCCTCAGACCCAGATCCTTTCTCCAAGGTCAGTGTTCCAAACAGGCCACAGCCCCCCAAGAAGAGGGGAAAAGATCTGGGATTCCTCCAATCCCAAACCAGTATTTGCCAGGCTCCTGTGGGCTCCTTCTCATCCCACATGGTTCTCCTGCTCACTGCCAGGAGAGTTTCAGATCTCAGCGCTGGAGACTCCGCACCCTCTGCCTGTCCCCTCCCATGGGACAGCAGTGACCTGGGATGCTCAGCCCATTCCCCCTTCAGGAAGGAACCATTTCCTGGCTTTTTTTTGGGCAGGACTGAATTTATCCCACACACAGGGTGCTCAGCTCATCCCAACAGTGCATGAGATGTGGGCTCATGGGGAAAGGCCCCGGAGCCTTGCAGATGAAGAGCCAGCAGGTTTGCAGTGGGGTCACAGGCCCAGTTTCCCCCACAGTCATGGCCAGGCCATCCCTGGGGACCAGGGCAGGAGGCACCAGACAACCCTGCCTGCATGGCCACAGCTCCAGCAGCCACCACAGAGCCAGGGATCAGCAGCTCAGGGAAAGGGGAAACACCAACAAACCTTCTGGGAGGCCAGAGGGACTGGGATCCTTCACAGAGCCCCACAATGGTTTGAGCTGAAGGGACCTCAAGGCTCATCCCATCCCACTGTCCCAGGCTGCTCCCAGCCCCAATGTCCAGCCTGGCCTTGGACACTGCCAGGGATCCAGGGCCTGCCCACCCTCCCAGCCAGGAATTCCTTCCCAAAATCCCACCTAAACCCACCCTCTTTGATTTGCAGCTGTCCAGGAAGGGAAAGCCAACAAGAAACTCCTCTCACAGCCAAAACACTGAATTCTGGGGGCATTTTCCCCCAAAAGTCACCCAAGTTTGACCCTGGATAATCATCTCCTCAACTTGGCAGAGAAAGAAAACCAAATTGAAAACGAGGAGAAGGCACAAAGCAGCACTTTGTCCAATCCAGAAACACAGGTCACCAGTTTGTGTCTCTGGACCAGCAGTGTTACACTCAGCACACCCAAACCTGGTGGCCAGAATTCCCTGGAGGATGGGATAACCTCAGGAGCAGCCCCTGGGAGAGCTGGCAGGGTGTGAATCCCCCAGCCCCAGTAAACCAGTGGCTCAATGAAGAGAGCAATGCCATCCCACCTCTCCAGAGGGGATTTTCCAGGAGCAGGATGTTCCAGTGGTTCATAGGGGTGGACATGAGCCCCTCCAGCCCTGGCAGTTCCCATAAATCCTGCAGGAGCCTGGGATTTCTGCCTGGATCAGATGTCCCAGCCTGGGGGAGCTGTTATCAGCACAGAGATCGATTCAAGCAGAGTCCAACACAAACATTTCTTGGCAGGCCCCAGATAAACCCGGATTAACCACGAGCACGGAGAGCTGGGCTGGGGCTGGGGTGGGACTGGCTGTCCCCTGGTTAAACACCTCCTAAGCTGCAGGTGATAAATGACAAACGGCCCCAGGAGGAACATCAGGTGTTGTCACCACCTGAGCAGCGCCAGGCGACCGGGAGGGAAATCGGTGTTTGCTAAACAGGCACCAGAGCTCTGAGGGTGGCACAGGGAGGAACCTGGGGGTATTTCACCAGCCCTGTGCCCACTCCTGCCTGGCCAGAGCTCCCAGCCTTCTCCCTGGGAGATTCCTTCTCAGCTGGATCCAGGCTCCTGCTCACAGCCAGCCCCCAGAATGGGGGCTGCAAACAGCTTTGGGGACAGGGGGCAGGATAAATGTCACCTGTGTCCATGCTGGGCAGGCAAGAGCATCCAGCCCTGAGGCCCAGCATCACAGGGATGTGGAACTGCTGGAGGAATTCCAGAGGAGGCCACGGAGCTGCTGCAGGGCTGGAGCCAGGCAGGGAGAGCTGGGGGTGCTCACCTGGACAGGAGAAGCTCCAGGGAGAGCTCAGAGCCCTGCCAGGGCCTGAAGGGGCTCCAGGAGAGCTGCAGAAGGACTGGGGACAAGGATGGAGGGACAGGACACAGGGAATGGCTCCCACTGCCAGAGGGCAGGGATGGATGGGATATTGGGAATTGGGAATTGTTCCCTGGCAGGGTGGGGAGGGGCTGGAATGGAATTGCCAGAGCAGCTGGGGCTGCTCTGATCCCTGGCAGTGCACAAGGCCAGGCTGGACACTGGGATTTGGAGCAGCTTGGGGTAGGGGAAGGTGTCAGGCTGGGTGATCTCCAATGTCCCCCAGCACAAAGCAGTCCCTGACTGGATGATTCTCTGACCTGGGGGTTCCAGGAATGGGGGAGCAGCAGGAGGAGGCTCCAGCAGGAAGGAGGGGCTGTCCCAGGATGAGGGACCCGGGGCACAGGTGTGGCACAACGGCCGCGCCACAGCCCAGCCCCGGCTCCTTCTCTCCGTGCACCTGCACGAAACTCCAGCCTCCAAGGGAATCAGCAAACAATGGGCAGGATAATCATCAATCAACCCCCCTGGCACGGCCCTGGCAGTGCCCCTTTGCAGGCTCACTTTATAAATAGCCTGTATTTATATCCAGATTTGGTTCAATATCAGCATTTATTGTCTCCTGGTTAAATATTGACCTGGGTAAATATTTGATCCTCTGATCATTTGGGTTTGATAGCGACCTGAATCGACGTTATTTTCTGTTTGTTCCTCACGTCTCCTGGAACTCTCTGTAAAACGGGATTAGCAAAGAAAGCCCCGGGACTCTTCCTTTCAAGTGCCCAACGTTTGGCTGCTGTAACAAACAACAAAGCCTGTCCCAGATGGAATCCAAGCTCCCATGGGAATGTGTTGGGCCCAGGGAGGCCCTGGATGGGCTCGGAGCACTCCAGGGTGAGGGGTGGCCCTCGAGGCATTAGGGGATTATTTGGGTTGGAAAACATCTCTAAGGTGACCAAGCCCAAGGCTGACACCATCCACCCCAGACATTTCCCCTTTTCCTGCCCCAGTTCCCTGCCAGACAAAGGATGTCAGACCCCATCCTGCCCCAAGCTGGGCGTTCAGAGCACTCCAGGATGAGGTGCTGCTCCCAAATCATTCATGGAATTTCATCCATTCTCCAGGTTTGTGCCCATGGCTGGCCTGGGAGATGGGGAGGGTTACCCCAGTGCTCTTTCCTGCCCTTGTGTTGGAACTCCCTGAGCAGATGATGAGCTCCCAGGAACCAGGGAAGCTGGGAATCTCCATGCAGGCAGCCCCACTCCCAGACCTGCTGGCTGTGTTTGCAGTTCCTTCCCTCCAGCAGCTGATAAAGGCTCCCTCAAAGGCAATCCAGCTCAGGAATTTATCACCGGGATCATGCCACAATCCCAAAGGCCAAGGGAGCCAGGGAAAACAGCCTCATCCAACTCCAAGGTCAAGGGGCTGCAGGAGGAGCAGCTGGGAACAGCCAGGCTCCAGCAGCAAGCAGAAATCTTCCCAAAAACAAAGCCATAAATGGAGTGAAAAATAAACCCTTGGAGACACGGAGTGGGAAGGGAATGACACAGGAGCATCTCCAGATGTGAGGGTGGGGGGGTCCCATGGTGACTTTGGGGTTGATCCACATTTCTGGGGTGGATGCCACTTCTGCAGGAGTACTGAGAGCCTCCTCAGCCCTGGATGGAGCTGGAAGGGAGGTGGGATTCAGGGATGGCCTCTCCCATTGCTCCACCCGGAGTGAGGACAACTCTCAAAGTGTGGGAAGGGAGGACATGAGGGTTTAAGGGAGCTGGACCTCCACAGCTTTCAGGATATTCCCATTCCATGATTTCTGAGCTGCCCCTGCTCAGCAAAGGCTGAGGTGAAGCCCCTGAAGGCAATGAAAGTTCCATCAAAGCTCCTGGAGGTCAGTCTGGGCTGATTCCTGGTGTGAGCTGCTACAGCCCCTTGGAGAGTTTTTTGGGAAAATGAAATTATTTAATGCCATTTCAACTCCTGGAAGATCAAGAGGCTTGGAGCTGCTCCAGCCTCAGCCAAAACACTCAGGGAGCCCTGGCTTACACGGGCACAAATCAGCTCTGGATTCGGAATTAGCCAAGAGCAGGGGCCCCCTACAGCTCCATGCTCCTTCTGGACTCAGCTCCAGCCCAGAACTGCCTCTCCCTGACTCCTGGATGGCACAGTCCCCAGGATTCCTCTTTTCTGCTCCAGCCCAGAACTGCCTCTCCCTGATTCCTGGAGGCCACAATCCCCAGAATTACCTGGGCAGATTTATCCACCTGTTCCTGCCCACAGGACACTGGGATTGTCTTTGATCTTCCAGTTCCCCCAGTTCCACATGCTGCCCCTGAAGGTGCTGTGGGGGAGGTTTGGAGCTCCAGGGATCATCCCCAGCTGGTGGGATTGACTCTGCCTGCCCCAGCCCCTGTGGCAGCTCACTCTCCTGTCCAAGGCAGCTCCCAGGGGCTGACAATGGAATGAGTCACTGGCTGCTTGCCGGGGCTTGTGGAGCCCTCCTGGCACCCAGATCCCATCAAAGAGGACACAAATGCTCTTCTTCCCAGGCAAACCACAGGGCAGACCCCGGGCAAGGTCAGGTTTCACGTGCAGACAGCAAATCCCCCCCATCCCTGCAGCCCCAGCTTCCTCCCAGAGCAGTTGGGAAAACAAAACAAAGCCCGAGGCAGCCTTGGGTTGTGCCAACCCTTCTTCCAAGCCTGAACATCCCCAGGCCAAGGAGATCTGCCAGAACAGGGACTGAGGGGGACACTGGAGCAGGCCCACTCCTGCCACGTGCCCTGTGCTGAGTATTTCATGGAATCCTGGAATGGTTTTGGTTGGAAGGACCTCAACCATCACCTGATTCCACCCCCAGCCATGAGCAGGGACCTCTGTGCTTCTGGTGTGGTGCTGGCAGCAGAAATCTGGAGTTTCCTCCAGATCCAGAGCCCTCCACCCAAACCCTCCCTTTCCACACTTTCCCTGTAGGAAGGAATCCCCAGTTGCTGTTAATCAAGGGAAGCTGATTATGGCACAGGCCAATAACAGCCCCCAGGGGAAGGCTCTGGAGAAGCTCCAGGGGGAGCATTTGGGAGCCTGGGCACTGCCAGCCCTGGGAAACACAAGGACTGGGACAGTCCTGGCACCCCAAGGGGATGGCAAACCCCAAATTAATGGAGTTGAGCTCCTCCCACACCACAGAACCACAAAAACCCCAAATATTGGAAGCTGCCCAGAACAAAACGTTCAGGAATGTTTTGGATGAGGAGTTGGGGAGATGCCCTGATTTTCCCAAGAAATTTGGGGCTTTTCCACAGTTTAGAGAGCATCAAAGCTGCTCATTGTGAGGAATTTAAATATATCCAGCCATTCCTGTGTTTAGCGCCCTGAAATATCCCCGAGGAGCAGCAAAACTACGATTTTGTAGAGACAACATCAAAATATTTGGGGTAAACAAATACACAACAAAAACCCCCATGGTTGGATGGGCTGGAGAACATCCACATCCTCTGGCCTCTCCAGAGGGGTTCAGATCCATGAGATAAATCACCTCAGGTGTGAGGGATCTGATAAGGGATGGATAAAACCCTGCTGTTTGGGATAAACCTGTGTTTTCAGAGCAGCTACACTGCAATGAATTCCTTGCTGTTCCCTTCTCCTGCTTGCACCCAAAATCCTACAAGGAGCGAGGTCCTGAAATGCATTTTAATACTCACAAATCCTGCTCTGGGTGGGAACTTAAGGTCCCTCCCCATCACGCTGAAAATAATTTTCCAAGAATTCTCGCAGCATTTCTGAACTCAATGAAAGATTCTTTGTTTGAGTTTCAAGCCGAGCTTGAACGGGGCTGAAGCTCTTTGATGTGGTAAACAGCCCATGGGGGTTTTTTTGGAGGGTTTTCATGCTAGCTCAAGTTCTGAGAACATCTGAATTGTAAACACGAGTTCTCCAATCCCCGGAGCCCGGCCGGGCCCTGTGACTGCGGGAATTCGCCAATGGAGCACGAGGAAAGCAAACACTGTAATCGAGCTCACAAGACGCTCGTAAGTGCGATTATTTGCAGTGGATGGGTTGGATAAAAGAACTCACTGGAGCAGGGAAGGAGAACAAAACAGCGCCGGGAGGTGACCGAACAGGTTTGAGAGGGGGAAAACTCCCGGGCGGTGATGCACGGGCCAGAAATGCATTCCCCAAAGCCGGGCAGCGAGTTCAGGTGACGGATCTGCCTCCCGCACAGCGCTCAGGAGGAGCTGGAGGGAAACCCGGAGCTCGTTCCCTCCTTTCCCAGCTTTCCAAAAAGGAAAAAACACCAACCACCAGGCGCTCTCCCAGCCAATCCGAGCGGATGGCAGGTCGCAGGGAGGAGGATGAGCACGGCACACCTGGAATCCTCGGCCCCTTCCCTCGCTCCCTCCTTCCCGAGCAGAACAATCAGCCTTTGTCCCACCGGGACAGAGCCGCAGCTCCGCGGCTCAGAGTTGGGCTGAGCTGCTCCGTGGAGCTGCTCCCTCCATCCTGCCCCTCCTTCCATCCCGCTCCTTCCATCCTGCCCCTCCTTCCATCCTGCCCCTCCTTCCATCCTGCTCCCTCCATCCTGCTGCTCCCTCCATCCCGCTCCTTCCATCCTGCTCCCTCCTTCCATCCTGCTGCTCCTTCCATCCTGCTGCTCCCTCCATCCTGCCGCTCCCTCCATCCTGCTCCCTCCATCCTGCCCCTCCTTCCATCCTGCTCCCTCCATCCTGCTGCTCCTTCCCTCCTGCTGCTCCTTCCCTCCTGCTGCTCCTTCCATCCTGCTGCTCCTTCCATCCTGCCGCTCCCTCCATCCTGCTGCTCCTTCCATCCTGCTCCCTCCATCCTGCTGCTCCTTCCCTCCTGCTCCTTCCATCCTGCTGCCCCTTCCATCCTGCTGCTCCTTCCATCCTGCTCCTTCCATCCTGCTGCTCCTTCCATCCTGCTCCTTCCATCCTGCCGCTTCCATCCTGCTGCTCCCTCCATCCTGCTGCTCCTTCCCTCCTGCTCCTTCCATCCTGCTGCCCCCTCCATCCTTCCCCTCTTCCCATCCTGCTGCTCCTCCTACCCCTCCTTCCATCCTGCTCCTTCCATCCTTCCCTGCTTTCCATCCTGCCCCTGCCCAGGGAGCTCAGCAGGGTTTGGGGCCTCCAGCAAACTCCAATAATGGACATTGTGGATGAAGCCCCCTCATGTGCTGAGTTTGGGCTCACTGGTTCTACCCAGAGCTTCCTGCAGGCTCTGGAGCTGCTCTGCTGTGGGACCAACCCCTGGCACACCCCTGGGCTGGGGATTCTCCTGAGGGTCTTCCAGCAAAATCAGAGGGATACATGGATCCTTTCTGGGAATCTGTCCCAGCTCCCCGTGGCCCTGCAGACACCTGCCAGGCACAAAGCCCATCAGACTTGTAAATCCACGGGCTGGTCCCAAAAACATTGGGATCAGCTGATCCCAAAGCAAAACAGAGGGAAGGATCCCTCCCTCTGGAGATCCCTCATGCAAGGCTCCACCAGCTCCCAAACCCATCCTCGTGCCAGAGGGATCAGGTGTTCCCATTCCTCCCTGGCAAGATTTAACTGCCCATCTCTCCCACCCCATTCCTGCCCTCCCTGGAGCCAGCACCCTTTGGAAATGGATTTTGCATGGAATTTCTGAACCCTTCTCTAGAGCCAGGAGGATCCCCAAGGGAGGGAATTCTCCCCAAGCATCCCATTCCAGATCCACAGCAAAATTCCAAAGCAGCCATCTCCCCTTCCCCTGCAGAAAAGCCAAATTTATTCCCTGCCTGCAGCTCCTGAGATTCCAAGGAATCATGCCCTGGGAGCTGTGCTGGGCACTCCAACATCTCTCCTAAAAAGTAAAGGAGCTTTCTTTATGGAAGGCAGGACTCCATCACCCTGGTTCCCAGGCACTGGAGCACCAAGAGACAGGGAAAGCCATCCCTGCTCCAAGGGACAGCCGCCCTCAAGCCACCACAGCCACATTCATGACAAGGATGCACCAAAGGAGGTGCAGGACATGGCACAGGGACAGGGCAGGACTGAAACAGCTGCTGAAAGCTGGAGCATTCCTAAAAATGCTGGATCCAGCTTCTCCTGTGATCCAGGAGCAAAATCCCTGCTAAGATGAAGTCAGAGGAGCAGCACAGCACTTGCACCCTGTTCCACAGCTCTTTCATGCTGCTGGAAAGGGTCTGGCAGTGCCATTCCCAGCACTGAGGGGGTGAAGTGCCAGGAAAAACTCTGGGAACAGCACTTTCCTCATCCCATCTCATGTGGCCAGGCACCCCCCAGATGCTGGAGATGTTTTATTCCTCCTGAACACCCCCCCCAGCCTAGAGGAAGCCAAGGACAGGGTGGGGAAGTGCCTGTGGGGCAGGAACTGGGATCAGGGGACACAAAGGGAGCCCTTTGCTGCTGTTCCTCAGCCTGCAGCCAAGGAAAATCCCTTTCCACACTCATCAGCATCTTCCTTGTTCCCCACCACAGGCTCAGCCCCACCGGGAGCTCACCAGCCCCACCACAACTGCCCTGGGGCCTGGCACAGGCAGGAAAGGGTTAAACCGAGGGACAGGGTCGGGGGTTTGTCCTTCTGTCTCTTCCCAGCAGCTCCTGCCCTCTCTCAACAGCCCCGGAGCCTCCAAGCCCAGAATTCCCAGCTGGAGCCAGGGACACAGGGACTGCCTTCCCAAACCCTCAAGGACAGAGGGTGGCAGAGCCGCCTCCCAACAGCCACAGGGGAGCCTGGAGGAGCCAATTCCTGCCCTGCCCCTCCCGGCCCCGGGTGATCCCGGGATGCTCCTCCAGCCCCAGGGGCCCAGGAATGCTGTGGCAGCCAGGTGGGAGCAAGGATAAATCCCCCAGGCCCCTCACTCATCCAGGGAACCCGACAGCCACACAAAGGGATCGGCTCCTCCTCTCCTGAAATGTTCCCTGGACATTACTTTATTATTATTATTGTTATTCGTTTCTGCCTTATTTTTTATTATTATAATTTACTGTCTTGTTTATTATTATTATTATTATTATTATTATTATTATTATTATTATTATTATTATTATTATTATCATTATCATTATTATTATTCCCTCGAGCATCAGCCACTGGAGATTTAAAGAAGAAAATGCTTTTTCTGGCTGATTTGACCCAAATCAGGAATGAACAGTCCTTTCCTCTCACAAGCCCTTTTCCCTCCTCTTTTCTCTTCCTGGTTTTTTGTTTTTGGTTTTTTGGCTTTTTTTTTTTTTTTTTGGTTGGAAAAGCCAAGGAAAGGGAAAATTTGATTGGAAATTCCACCAAGGATCTGTTTCCACCTGAGCCGAATCCAATAAAGTTTTCGATAGCAAAGAGCTCCCACCTGAAAAGCAATTGAGGGGGATATATGGCAATGGGACTTTGAAATCACAGGGATGATTTGCTCCTGCCTCTTCCCAAGCTCGGGCAGCCAGAGCAGCGGGAACTGCCCCGAGCTGGAGCCTGACAGGTCACAGCCTTTGGCACCTGCCTTGTCAAGCTGATAAAAACCCTCTGGAGCAAAGGCTCCCCAGCCCGGCAGCTTCCAGCTCCTCCAGCCTCCCACAGGGCTCCCACAGCCCCTGGGAGAAAGGGACCAGGCCATGGAAACTCCAGCCCAGGGCTCTCGGGGTGTCCCAGCACAGCCCTGCTCCCTGCGTGGCTTTGGGGATCCCTGGGATCCATGGGACCTGCTCAGCTCCACAGCTGCTGTGCCAGATCCCACTGCCCAGGAGGGACACAGGAGGGTCAGTGGCAAAGGGTGACACCTCCAAGGCCACCCTCAGCTGCCACCACCCCCGAGGAAAGTGGGACCAAACTGGGAGGAGAAACCACCTGGACAGGCAGCAGGGATGGGGTGGAGTGAAGGTGTCCCCAACCACGGGTACCCCACAGCCATGGATGTCCCCATGAGGGGGACAAGAGGTGGCTCAGGGCCAGCCGTGGCTGCACTGCTTCATCCCATCAGGACAGAAAAGGGCAAGGAGCCAAGCTCACCCTCTCGAAACCCATTTTGAGGGGGTTTGGAGGGAGCTGACAGCTTTTCCCCCGGGACAGGCCATGGAGACAATCCCAGCTTTCCAAGAGCCACTACCCGGCTCTCATCCAGGCGATCCCCAAACCCCACACAGAGGGGCAGAAACCGCACAGGGGAGGGATGAATGGCTCCCCTGTTTGACCCCACACCCACAAGCACCACTGACAGCCCCTGTGGATCTTGGAGCTCCAGGAAATCCAGGGATGGAGCCACGGCCTCCACCTCCCTCTGCGGGACACAGCCCCAAAATGGCCCTGGGCACGCCGGTGACGAGGGGAGCAGAGCAGGGGCACTGGGGACGTGGCCCTGAGCCTGGCCGGTGCCACCCAGGCTGGGGTGGCCTCCCGGGGGTCTCTGGAGGAGCAGCAGCCGCTTGGGGGTCCCTGCGTGGCCCTGGAGCCGGGCCCGGAGCGCTCCCGCCCCGCTCAAAATGGCGCTGGGGCCGTGGGGTTGGGGTTAATCATTACCCCGGGCACCCCGCGCCCCACGGAGCGGGAAAAGGGGAAGCCTGGGCTCCAGGGTGGGGCCCGGCCCGCCTCAGCCTCCCTGCAGCAGGAAGGGCGGCCGGAGGCGCTGGGGGTGGCACACGGAGCCGGGTCCCCCACATGGGGTGGGCAGCAGGGCCCAGGAGAGGGGTGGGCCTGCGGGAACATCCCAAAGCCTCATCCCGGCCTTTATCTGGGGGGAATGCTGCCAGGGAATCTCGGGGAGCATTCCTTCCCCACGGCGGTGGTGGAAAAGTACAGAGAATCAAATAAAATGGAAAATAAGGTCCTGTGTCCCATCCAGCACACGCAGGCACAGCAATCCCGATCCCAAAACCTTTCCAGGTGCGAGAGCCCCTGGACACCCCTGGCCTGCCAAGCCCAGGGGACAGGGACTGAACCCTGGAGCGGGAGCAAAGCCCACACGGACTTTGCCGGGGAGTTTTGAAAGCAAAAACCCCAAACCAAAATTCCCGAACGAAACCCAACACGTCCAGGAGAAAAGCCAGCGCGGGGGGAAGCGGGAGCCCACAGAGCCACGGAGGTGTCGCAGCCACGACGGGAGAAACAAAGCAGAATTCAGCCCAAAGCCGGCGGCACCTGAGCGGGCGGGAGCGGCCCCGTCCCAGCGCTTACCTGCGCCAGCTCGGGAGGGGTCTCCAGGGGCCGCGAGGGGCCTTTGATGTCCTCGAAGACCGGGGTGTCCTCGCTGGGCTCCCCGGACATGCTGACGGGCTTGAGCGGGGCCAACACCGCCGCGTCCACCAGCCCGCTGCTCATCCCCCCGCGCCCCGCACGGGACAGGGAACCAGGCCCGGGAAACGGGAGAAGGGGAAAAAAAGGGGGAGAAACAAGGGAGGGGAAGGGGAAAAACCCCCCTGAGGCGAGGCGGAGCGAGCTGCGCGGGTGGGAGGCCGGCGGCGGTCGGAAGGCTGTACCTGGCCGCGGGAAGGCTCTACCTGGCCGCGGGAGGAGGAAGCGGCCCCGGGAGCGGCGCTGATGCGGAGCCAATCAGGCTCCCGGCGCCGGCCCCGCCGGGACACCGCTCATAAAAGGGCGAGAGGAGCCCCGGCAGCGAGCCCGGGCGGCTGCGGCACCCCGAACACAGCCCGTGAGCTCTGCCACCAGGTGGGCTCCGACAGGGAGCTCAGGACGATCCCACAGCCCGGGATTCAATCCCAATGCCAACCCTGAGCAAGTGGCCGGGAGCTCTGTCACCAGCCGTGACCCCACACCGTGCTTGGGAAGCTCCAGCACCCCAGGACTCAAATCTCAACCTCTCTCACCAGCCATGCTCTGATAGGGAGCTCAGGACAATCCCACACCCCGCGATTCAACCCCAACCCCAGGTAGGCGGCCAGGAGCTCTGTCAACAGCCACGATCCCACACAGAGCTCAGAACGATCCCACAGCCAGGGATTCAATCCCAACCCCAAGCAGGTGGCCAGGAGCTCTGTCAACCAGCCACGATCCCACACAGAGCTCAGAACGATCCCACAGCCCGGGATTCAATCCCAATGCCAACCCTGAGCAGGTGGCCGGGAGCTCCGTCACCAGCTGTGACCCCACACCATGCTTGGGAAGCTCCAGCACCCCAGCACTCAAATCTCAACCCCAAACTCTGTCACCAGCCGTACTCTGGCAGGGAGCTCAGGAAGATCCCACACCCCGGGACTCAATCCCAACCCCAAGCAGGTGGCCAGGAGCTCTGTCACCAGCCATGACCCCACACGGAGCTCAGGACGATCCCACACCTCGGGATTTGATCCCTAATCCCAGCCCCAAACCCTGGCACCAGCTCTGCTCCCACAGAGAGCCCAGGAAGTTCCAGCACTCCAGGATTTGATCCCCAATCCCAAACCTGTCGCAGTAAACGTGCCAAATAAAAACCACACTACAACACAAACCCAAGCTCCATCACCAGCCATGCTCCAACAGAGTGCTCAGGAAACCCCAGGATTTAACCCCAACCCCAAGCGGGTGGCCAGGAGCTCTGTCACCAGCCATGACCCCACACGGAGCTCAGGACGATCCCACACCTCGCAATTTGATCCCTAATCCCACCCCAAACTCTGGCACCAGCCCTTCTCCCACAGAGAGCCCAGGAAGTTCCAGCACTCCAGGATTCAATCCCAATCCCAATCCCTGAGCCCTTCCAGGGCCTTATCAACCACAGGGCCCAGGCAGCTCCAGCACCACCAGGATGGAGGGGTCAGTCCCCAACCCCAAGGCCTGGAACACCCCCTAGCTGGGCCATTATCCCCAGACTGTCCCCTGCACTGAAGGGGGATATGGAATATCCCCCCCTTCCCTTTTTTTTTTTTTTTTTTTTTTTTTTTTTTTTTACAGACACGGGCACTTTTCAATAAGAAAACGCCATTTTCCCATGAATGGGTCAATTTTGCATCAAAACTACTTTTGGGAGGAAATTCCTGTTTGTTCACACTTCTCATTCCCAGGGAGAAAAAGTGAAGAATAAAAAATAAAGGAGAAGGATCAAAAATAAAAGGAACAAACCCTGAAGGAAAAGAAAAGCAACAGTTGGAAAAGCACAGACAGGTAGGAGGGCACAGGGTTCTATGGAGACACCAGGCAACTGTGTTTGGGTTTCACTTCTGGGAAGGAAGGAGTGTAAAGATCCAGAGATAAAGGGAATAAAAATTACCTCTCTGGCAAAGAACTGGGAGGGAGAAAGAAAAAAAAAAAAAGCCATTCTGCTCCAGGTAATCCAGCCCTGATGGTCCCCAGCCCCTCCCCAAAGAGGAGCCTGGATCCTCCCCCTCTCTGTGCTCACCCATCCCAAATCAGCCCCAGATATTCCCCACTTCCCTGTGTGTCCCAGGCAGGATCCCACACAGGCAGGGATGCTGCTGTCAGCACCCTGGGGACATGCCAGCAGCTCCAGGGGAGCAGGGGAGGGAACTGGGGGGGGGCTGAGGCTGCTCTACCCCCCTGGGCAAAGGGAGAGCAGCTGCAGTGCTGCCAGGGCAGGGCAGTGCCTATTCCATGGCATTCCTGCCACTCCAGGGCCCTCACATGGGACCTGTGACCGCTCAGAGCAGGAGCCACAGCAGAGGCTTGGTGCCACAGCTGCCACCCCACACCAGGGAGCAAAACCATCCCAGAGAGCAGAGCTTGTGAGCCCTTGGGAGAGCAAACACAGAACAGCTCCAGCCTTGCAGGGTTTTGTTTTCCAGGGAAGCCGTACTGCTGCTGGAACTCTCAGCAGGGCTCCCAGGGGATGCCAGGGACAGGGGGATGTGTCACCAGCCCTGCAGGAGCACAAGGGGACAGGAGGAAGTTTGTAGTGAGGGTGGTGAGGGTGCCCAGAGCAGCTGGGGCTGCCCCTGCATCCCTGGCAGTGCCCAAGGCCAGGCTGGACATTGGGGTTTGGAGCAGGAAGATTATGACGGATGTTAAAATTAGGGCTCATTTGTGTCCTTTTTTGTCTAGGGGTATTATTAGATGTTTTGTGACTAGGTTGATAATCATAGCTGGAGGGTTGAGAGTCAGTTAGTAATTCATGGATTGTCTAGGGAGGGTAGTAAGAGAGCTGGGAATGTTATTGAGATGAGAATTAAGGGGATTCCTAGGAAGGATGGGCTTGAAAATTGGTCGAAGAAGCTTAAGTGGGACGGTGGAAGGTGTCCCTGCCACGGCAGGGGTGGAGTGGGATGAGCTTTAAGGTCCTATCGACCCAAACCATTCCATGATTCC
Organism: Calcarius lapponicus; assembly: GCA_039654755.1. NCBI lineage: Eukaryota > Metazoa > Chordata > Aves > Passeriformes > Fringillidae > Calcarius > Calcarius lapponicus. The sequence continues at coordinate 18,742,750 of CM077467.1, read as the reverse complement.
ATTAGAAAACCCAAAACTGCTCCCTTTCTCTCCATCCCACGCGCAGCCGGGTGAATCCCAGGAGCGGGGCTCACTGCGGGCTGCTCCTGCCCAGCAGGGAGCGATCCACGATTTCCCAAGGCGGAGCTGCCCCTCCTTGCAGGGACGGGCCCAAGGCAGGCAGTGCCCTTATCTGCCGGGAGAGCGGCCTTGGGTCCCGCTGTGTCCCGGCCCTTTGCCCCGGGGCGCCGCCGGTCCCGTTGTGTCCCCACGTGCCGCCCGCGATGGCGCACAGATAGCGGCGGCTCCCGGTGACCCGGCCGCCAACGCGCCCCCTCCCGACCTTCCTCACGTTTTCCTCCCTCACCGCACGCAGAATTCCCCTCTGAAAAGCCGACACCGAGAGGCGGGAGGGGCTGTGGGAAGGGAGATCCTGTGCAGGGAGGGATGGAGCTGAGAGGGGGTCCCAACCCAGGGGCTGGGGTTGCTGGGGGGAACTGGGGGGGAACTGGGGAGCCAGCCCTGGATCCCGGATCCCGGCACCCCGGGTCCATAGGAATGGGGAGGAAGGACAGCCAGACTCTCCTTCCTCTCACAAGGGAGCAGGAGGCAGGTGAAGCCCCGGATAACAGAGACTTGAGCTAAAAGGCAAGAAAGGCACCGAATTTTCAGGAAACCTGGATCGGATCAGGCTGGGAAGCAAATCTCAGCTCCCACTCCCCAAATGAGCCCAGGCACAGGCAGAGGCAGCCCCAGCCTGTCCCCAGCATCCCCAGAGCCACCCTCACACCTCAGCACTGGGCTGGCTCCCCGAGGGACCCCCGAGAGCCCCCACTCGGGTCCCACCCAGGAGGGGGGGCTGGGGAAGGGGCCGTGCCCTGCCTGGGGGTCCCTGGCCCATTTTCCCTCCTGCAGCAGCTCCTCCCTCCCTGCTGCCGCCCCGAACCCCCCCAGGCACCCCGGAGCACGCACCTGTCTCGGGGCCGTGCTGGACATCCCCAGCCCGCTCTGGCTGTGCCTCCTTGGGCCGAGGCCACCCCGGTTCCCGTGGCCAGGCCCCGCTCTGCTGTCCCCACGGCCGGCGCACAAAGCTCTGCAAAGCTGCCGGAGCAGCCCCGCGCCTCCCCCGCTCCCCCACCGAAACCCAAAACCACCTATTTTTGTCTTCTCCTTTCTCCTCCTCGGGAGGTTTCCAGCCATCAAATGCTTCCCGGGAGCCCTTCAAAGCAAAAGCGGCCGCCCCGTCCCATCCACTTGCTAAACCAGTCTGAGCAGTGCCGGGCGGGCAGGCGGAGAGGCCCCGGCACCCCCGACAGGGACAGGGACAGGGACAAGGAGCCGTCCGCAGGGACCGCGGGGACAACAGAGCCAGGGCACCGCCACCCCACTGTCCCCCGGGACACGGGGGGAACACCAGCCCGCAGGACCCCCCAGCAGGCTGCAGAACCCCTCCCAGTCACTGCTCCTTGGGGATTGCTAAATTCTTCTGCCAGCCACGGCAAAGTGCAGGCAGGGCATGGGGAAAGAGCCCAGAGGAGATGGGGAGGCCCCCAGTACCGCCAGTGGGGGAGCACTGGGAGGCAGGGAGGTGGAGCAGCTCCTCCAGGCGCTCCTGGGAGAGGAGGAAGTGAGGAAGCAGAAGGGCCTGAGGCTGAGCGGAGTTTCCAGGACAAAAATTCAGGGTGAAAGGAAGGAGATGATATTGGCCGTTCCCCCCCCTCAAAACCCAGCCTTAGACCTTTGCCAAGCCTGGAAAACAACCGGGACGGTTTTCTGGGCTCCGCCAAGCACAGCCCCAGGCACTGGAGAATTCCCAGGGCACGTGGAGCTGGATGTGCCCCTCATGCCACAGGTCTTTGCTGAAGCTCAGGGACCACCTGTGCCCAGAACGGGGGTGGCACAGCCATCCCTGCAGGTCACCCTGCCCTGGGCCCGTGCTGCAGGACAGGCCCAGGTGACAGGGATGGGGACAGGTCAAGGTGAGAGCCAGGGGGAAAGTGCTTGTGGCTGTGGAAAGGGCTCCGACAGCTCTAGGACAGCACAGGGAGCAGCTGGAGGCCGCAGGCTGAGCTTAAATGGGCCCAGGGATGTGGGTGGGGATCTCCAGTGGGGCTGCTCAGAGCAATTAAAATCCCTCAGGGCCTCACCCAGGAGAGGCGGCTGGGAGGAAGCACAGCCTGGAGCCCGCGATGGGGGGGCCAGCCCCTGGGGAGGGGTGGGCACCTGCTCCTGTGTGGCAGGACCCACACACCGCTGTCCCTTTGTCACAGGCGTTTGGCACCGGACCCTGTGAGACCCGCACACCTCTGCAGCTCCTCCCGACACCTGGGGGCTGTCCCCCCATTCCCCCTGCGCCGGCAGTCCCTGCCAAGGCGCTCGGAGCGGAGGAGCTGCAGCCCGAGCACCGGAAGCGTTTGATGCCCTCGTGCTTGCAGAACTCCTTGTGGAGCCTTCCCAGGGGCATTTTTGGGGCTCCTCAGCCGTGCCGAGGGAGCACCGGGGGATCAGCGGTGCCACGGCGGCCGCCGGACGCTCGGGGAAGCTCCCAGAGCGCGGGGATCGCTCGGGGAAGCTCCCAGAGCGCGGGGATCGCTCGGGGAAGCTCCCACAGCGCGGGGATCGCTCGGGGAAGCTCCCAAAGCGCGGGGATCGCTCGGGGAAGCTCCCAAAGCGCGGGGATCGCTCGGGGAAGCTCCCACAGCGCGGGGATCGCTCGGCTCCTCCTCCGGCCGTGGCTCAGCGCGGGCCGCTGGCGCCACCGGGTGCCCGAGCGCCGCCAGCGGGTCCCAGCAGCGCGCCCGGCCGGGTCCGGGTGCGAGCAGCGCCCACCCAGCAGCCCCAGGCACTGCCGGGGTCCCAGCCCCACACACGGACTGCGGGGCGCTGGGGGTGCTCAGGACGGGGGGCACCCCACAACCAACCTGGGCAATGAAGGACAGAAGGGTCCCCCCGAGCATGGCTTTGCTTACCAGCACCCCAAAAAGGGCGAGCACAGAGCCTAATACCCCAAAGTGCCACCCTGTACCTTAACACAGGGCGACAGCACCCCCAAAGAGAGCCCTGTCCCCCTAAAGGGCACCTGTCCCCCCTAAAGAGTGCCCTGTCCCCCTAAAGAGTGCCCTGTCCCCCTAAAGGGCACCTGTCCCCCCTAAAGGGCACCTGTCCCCCTAAAGGGCACCTGTCCCCCTAAAGGGTACCTGTCCCCCCTAAAGAGTGCCCTGTCCCCCCTAAACAGTGCCCTGTCCCCCTAAAGGGCACCTGTCCCCCCTAAAGAGTGCCCTGTCCCCCCTAAAGGGCACCTCCAGAGAGCACCCCCGTGCCCCCAGAGGAAACCCCCCCAGCCCTGACACACACTGCCAGCACCCTGTGCCCCCAAGGGACACCCAGGCTCTGGCTGGGGGTGCCAGCACCCCCAGTGACACCCCCGAGGGTGCCCACAGCACCCCCAGTGACACCCCGAGGGTGGCCACAGCACCCCCAGTGACACCCCGAGGGTGGCCACAGCACCCCCAGTGACACCCCGAGGGTGGCCACAGGTGCGTGCAGGGGAGCCCCGGGGTGACGAGGAGCCGGTTTGGGCAGGGGGTCCCCGTGGCACCTCATGCCGGGAGCCCCCCGCGTGTCCCGGGTGGGGTCGGGGGTCCCGATTGTCCCTCGGCTGTCCCCCAGTCCCGCTGGCCGTGCTGCGGCTGGGGCCGGGCCGGGCCCTTTAAGAAGCTCCACCCTCGGCCGAGCCCAGGCGGCGCCACGGGACTCTTCAAAAGGTGACAGAATTCCCAAGTCCTCCAAAAGTAGGATTTTTTCATTTCTCTAAGGAGTATTTTTTTATCTTTTCTTTGTAATTTTTCTCCCTGGAGTGAGACATCTTTCATGCAAAATCCCCAAAAAGCTTCAATTGAAGAATTTAGAAATTTTTTCCTTAGTATTCCTCAGAGTCCTAGATCTGGGTTGTTCATCAGGATGATGAAGAGCCCTGGGATGAGGCTGGAACCCTGTGGCACCCCAGTAATGACAGGTGCCAGGCTGGTGTCACCCCACTCTGTCATCCTCAGTGCCCAACCCAGGAGCCAGTGGCTGCCCATCCCATGTGTTTATCCAGCTGCAGCCTGGACATTTTGTCCAGAAGGACCCTGGGAGAGACAGGATCAAAAGCTTTGCTGGAGTCCAAAAAGATTCCATCTCCTGGCTCTCCTTGATCAGCCAGGTGGGATACCCTGTTGTGGAAGGAAATCAGGCTGGACAAGCAGGACTGTCCCCTCATGGAGCTGTGACCAATGACTCTGTTGTCTTCCAATACTTCCCAGAATCATCTTTTCCATGATTTTACTGGGCATTGAAGTGAGACTGACAGCCCTGTGGGTTCCAGGGTCCTCCTTCTTGCCCTTCTGGAAAATCAGGACAACAGTCCCCAGTTTCCAGCCAGCTGGGACCTCCTGGAGTCCCAAAACCATTCAAAATCATCAAGAGAGGCTTTGTGATGGCATCAGCAACTCTTGGAGGATTCTCAGATGAATCCCACCAGGTCCCAAAGGGATTTGGAGGGATCCAGCTGGAGCAGGAGATCCTGCACAAGTTCATTCAAGATCATTCCTGCAGTCCTGCTCGTCCAGCTCAGGGCACTGAGACCCCCTTGGTCCATCCTCTGGACACAGAATGCCTCAAACAGCTCTGCCTTGTCCCTGTCCCCTGTGGGAGGTGACATCCTCACCCCACCATGCCAATCCATGCTATTCCTACAGTGGCTCCTGCCATTACCAGGTTTGAAGAGGCATTCCCCACCTGGCAGCTTTCCAGCCCAGCCCCGCAGGGTGGGGTGGCTGTGCCAGGGCAGTCCCAGCCCTTCACCTGTGCCCAGCCAGCCTCCCCCTCAGGCCGTGGGCTCAGGGACAAGCTCTGCCCACGGCACAGCCTGGCTGGGGGATGGCAAGCTGAGGAAGGGCACTTTCCCAAGCAGCTGTGAGTTGTTTTCAGGGGCCACAGGTCCCTGAAGTGCCCCCCCAGCCCCTCCTCACACCAGTTCCTCCATCCCCACACAGCCAGGGCAAAGCACCAGCTCAGAGCGAGTCTGGGAGCTTCCCACAGGGACTGCCCTGAGCATGGGAGATCATGGTCCCCATCACCCTTCCCACCATCCAAGCCCAAATCCTGACACCCTCCCAGCAACCAGGGGTTTGGTTGGGGGGGATGAAGAAACACTCCTCAAAAACCATTATTAAAAAGCAAAGCGTGTGGCCACAGCCGCTGGTTTAACTTAGAAACACTTCAAGTGACCCAGAGTCTTCCAAAAAACCCGAGAGCTGCTGGCCCTCGTCCCCCCCACCCTGTCCCACCCCCTTGTAGAATTCCATAAAAGAAAAGTTCCATCTTCCACAAAGTTTCCCTTTGTGCGGTGCTGATGGTCTTGTTTGTGGGTCACTGTTGGGTTGTTTCCCCCTTTCTTGATTCCTCTTTCCCTCCTGGCTCTGCACACCCAGCACTTCCCATGAAGCCCAGCACGTGCTGAGGGACACACGGAGAGGGGATGTCCCTTCTCCTGCTGGTCAGTCTGGGGATGGAGCAGGAATGGCCATCAGTTCCTCCACGGGGCCCCCTCACCCCCTGCCCCCTGTCCTTGCCACGGCTCCCAGGGAGTGGCAGGGGACAGGGAGCACACGGGGGACAACAACGGGCAGGAGGCTGAAGAGCCGGAGGCAGCTGCTGGGTAAATTCCAGGTGAGGAGTCAAGGAGCCTCCAGGCGAGGACAAACCCAGGAATAAAACCAGCTGGGGACAAGAGAGAAGGGGCAGCAGTCCAGAATCCATCGCTCGCCGTGCCGTGGGGGCTCCTGCAGCGGGCACGGCTCGGCCCCGGCGCTCCGCAGTCCCCGCCCCGCCCCGCAGGAGCCGCGGGGTGAGCACGGATGGAGGGAGGGAGGCGCTGCCGGCTCCCGGCGCGGCGGGCACCGCTCACATCATGACGTGCCGCCGGCGGTGCAGGGCCAGGTGGTCGGAGCGGGAGAAGCTGCGGTCGCAGTCCGAGCAGCGGAAGGGTTTGATGCCCGTGTGCTTGCGGAAGTGCCGGGTGAGCTCGTCCGAGCGGGCGAACTTCCAGGTGCAGCCTTCCCACGTGCATTTGTAGGGCTTCTCGCCTGCGCAGGGGAGCACCGAGGGGTCAGCGCCGCCACAACAACGGGCCCCAGAGCCCTCACAGAAATTCCCAACGGGGAATCCCTCAGCACCTCCACCCAGCACTCCCAAAGGGCCACGGCACCATCCCACGGGGAATGCGGGGACACCAATCCCAGCCCTACCTGTGTGTATCCTCCGGTGGGCTTTGAGGTGGGAGCTTTTGGTGTAGACCTTGTTGCAGCCCTCGAAGTCGCACTGGTGGATGCGCCGCTTCTTCAGGTCCGGGGAATCGGCCCTGGGCCCCCGCGCCGCTGGCCTGCCGGGAGCAGGGAGAGCTGGAGCCACGGCCCCGCAGCCCACGGGGGGCTCGGGGGGCTCGGGGCCATACAGGGTGGGGAGGCACAGGCAGGAGGACACTCACTCTCTCGGCAGGTCCTGGAAAGGCGCCGGGCCGCTCTCGGAGGCGCTGTCCTCGCTGTCGCTGTTCATGTCCATGGGGTACACGGAGCCGGGGTCCATTTTCACTGGAGGGGTCCGGGAAAGAAAAGCTTTAGGGCACAGAGAGGCAAGGGGTGAGGACAGAACAGAGGCATCCCCAAAGCACACACCCCACATCGGGGTGCAGCCTTCCCCCTGCTCTTGCTGTGCTTCTGGCACCGCCTGTCCCGACAGAGAATCAAATCCAACTGGGTAGATGGAGAACCCCCAAAGGGAGGAAACAAGTTGGGGGCACCACTTTTGGCTGCGGGCTCCTGCCCAGAGCACGGCAGATCCAGGTCCCCCACCCTGGATAAGGTGGGAAGCTGGCAATGTCCTGGGAAAGGGGATTGTGGGGGGCACAGAGAGCAGCTGAGCTGAAACCAGAGCTGCTGGCAGCAGGCAGCCAGTGGGAAGGGCAGGGCAGGCTGCCAGCAGCAGGATGGGTGGAGAACAGGCAGTGCCATGCCCTGTGTGTCCCTGCCCTCCCCATGTCCCCTGGGGGGCACAGGCTGGGGGCTGAGAGGCTTTGTATGAGAGTGGCACATGGCAGTGGCAGGGACACTCCACAGTGAAAAATGAGACTCCCCCTCGAGGCTGCCCCTCCACGAGGCAGGACAGACGCCCTCCACCCCCCCAGACTCCAGCGTTCCCCCCAAGTGCCCTTACCAGAGCCAGCGTTCTTGCCGTCCCCCCCGATGAGGGGCACGGTAATGGCGGTGACGCCGTCCGTGGGCACGGTGGTGTAGACGACGGGGAGGGACTGCACCACCACGGGGATGGTCTGCAGGTTGCCCATCTTGCTGGGCAGGTTGACGGAGGGGATGGTGTGGATGACGTGGAGGATCTGCTGCCCGCCGCTGCCCTGCGTGGAGGCCAGGATGGAGCCGGGTGAGAGGACAGCCGGGATGGCCGACGTGGAGCTGAGACCGGAGGGCGGGATGGACACGGTGCTGGGAGCGGGAAGCGGGGGAGCCACCAGCATGGGGGAAGACTGGACCGAGGTGGAGGGCGGTGGCGGCGGGGCCGAGGCCGGAGCCACCTTGGATTTATTGAGGGAGAGATCGACGGGCTCGGCCTGGGGCTGGCTGCAGTCGCTGGCCAGCAGCTCCTCGGGGGGCTCCGTCTTGATGTCGGCCAGCAGCACCGGGGGGTCGAGGGGGCCCTCAGCCAGCAGCGCCGACGAGCTCATGGCGGGCGTCGCCTTCCCCTGCCCCTGCAAGAGACCCGCAGTCCGTGAGGAGCCAAGGAAACTGAGGCACGGGGCGGGGGCGAAGGGGTTTTTTTAACGGGCTCTCACCAACCAACCGACCGGGGCGGCGCCTCGGGGCGGCTCCGGCGGGGCGTGGGGCCACCCGGGGGTCGCCGGGCCGGGCATGGCGGGGCCCGCCCGTGCCCTGAGGCGGGGCCGGGCCCGCCCGTCCCTCACGGACCCGCCCGGCCCCTCACGGCGGCGGCCGCGCGCGCCGAGGGCGGGAACCGCAGGCCCCGCCCCCCGCCCGCGCCTTTGTGCCGGGCCGGCCCCGCCCCCCGCGGGCGGGGCGTGGCGGGGGCGTGTCCCGCGCGCGGGGCGGTGGCGGCCCCGCCCCGCTCCTTCCCCCCGCGCCTTAAAGGGGCCGCGCCCCCCCGGCCCGCGCGCCCCCCGCCCGGGGTCACTCACGCGCTGACCCGCGGGGCTCCCACGCGTGTCCGCCGCGCCCGCGGCTCCCCCCCGCCGCCCGCAGCACCATCGCCCGGGCCGCGCCGGCCGAGGTGCGAACGGCCCCGCGGCTCCACCTGGGCTCGGCCGCGGGTGGAGCTTCTTAAAGGGCCCGGCCCGGCCCCCGCGGGAGGCACACCGGGCACGGCCCCATCCGCGGCACGGCCGGCGCTGCGTCCCCGCGGGACCGCGACACGAGCGAGGGACGAGCGGGACCCCCAGCCCCACCGCACCCCGCGCCGGGTCCCGGGGCACGCGTGGGGACAAGCGGTACGGGGGAACCCCCGGCCCAAGGAGCTCCTCGTCGCCCCCCGCGCTGCCCCGGGACCCCCCGGCGCTGCCCCCGGCCCCCCGCACGTACCTGCCCACGCAGGGACCGTCCCCGCCCGCGGAGCCCCCACGCACCGGCCTCGCGCGGCGGCCCCGCCCCGCCACACCCAGCGCCGCGCCCCGCGCACACGGCCCGGCCCCGCCCGGGGGGGGCGGCGGCTACAGCGCACCCCCGGCACCGAGCCCGAGCACCGGCACCGGCACCGAACCCCCCCGGCAGCGCCACGGAGCCCGAGCAGCGGCACCGAACCCTCCCGATACCGGCACCGAGCACCGGCACCGAACCCTCCCGATACCGGCGCTGAGCCCGAGCACCGGCGCCGAACCCCCCCGGCACCGGCACAGCGTCCTCGGCACCGGCACCGAACCCTCCCGATACCGGCGCTGAGCCCCCGGCACCGAACCTCCCCGGCACCGAGCCCGAGCACCGGCACCGAAGCCCCCGGGGCTACCACAGGGTCCTTGGAACCGGCACCGAATCCTCCCGATAGCGGCCCCGAGCCCAAGGCACCGGCACGGAGCCCCCGCTCACACACGGAGCCCCGAACTCACCGTCCCCATAAAACCGGGTCCCCCCAAAGCGCCTCCACACTGAGGGCAGGAATCCCCCGAACCCCCGCACCCAGCTGGGGACCCCCAGCAGACGCACAGAGCCACGGAACCCCCAAACAGAGCCCCCCACGAATCACCCCCCGGTACAGCCGGGAGCCCCCCAAACACACCCCAAAAAGAGCCAGAGACATCCCCCGGCCCCAGAACTCACCTCTTCATCTGGGGACCCCCCAACGCACAGAGCCCCCTCCAAACACACGGTACACCCCCAAACACCCCCAAACAGAGACAGGGAGCCCCCCAGGACCCACATATATGGGGCGACCCCCCCGACACAAACACTCAGCCAGAGACCCCCACCAAACACCCCCACAACCAGCCAAGGACCCCTAAAACACCCTCCTCACACGCTCACAAACTACCAGCGCCCCCAAAAAACCTCCACTCTCACGTAGGGACCCCCAAAGACCCTCCCTCAAATCCAGGGACCCCCAAGAAGGAGAGACACCCCACGCTCAGTCAGCGACCCCCTCCAAGACATCCCCAGGTCCTCAAAGCACCCCCTCCAGCCAGACCCCCCAAAAAACACACCAGGGGACACCCCCAGACAGACACACAACTGCCCCCCGCACCCGGGGACCTCAGTGTCCCCCCAGAGCCCCCCAGGACGAGCCCCTCACACCCGGGGGGGGCCCCACAAACAGGTCCATTGAGGGGGGCTGCAAAAGGGACACCCCATCCTCCCTTACCCAGGTTTGGGGGTCCCTTGTGCCCCAAAGCCCCGCGGGGGTAAGGGGTGCGGGATGGGGCAGCTGAGTGGGCGGGGGGTGCTCGTTGCCCCCCAAATTCCACCACGCTGACCCTGCCCCCCTTTAGGGGTGAACTGAATTCCTCCGTGCTCAGCCCGGGCTGGGGGCTGGGGGGGCCCCTCAAACCCGCATGTCTGGGGGTGCTGTGCCCCCCTCCCAACACTTTATGCCCCCCACTCCAAGGGACTGATTGGCGCTCCCCGTTTTTAGCCCTAAACAGCTTAAGGAGGCATTTCGGGTGACCTTGGGCGGGGGGGTGAGCGTGGGAAAACGCCCTCCCCGCCCCCCCCCCACCACCGCTTTGTCCCCTCGGTGTCCCCACCCCCTCCCCCCGCCGCGCGTCCCCCACCCGTGGGCGTGGGGGGGTCACACCCGCCGCCGCCGCCACACCCCCCCGTGGAATTTCCTCCGCGCTCCACCCTCCGCCGGCGGCCGCTGGGGACACGGGGGGGGGCACGGCGGGAACACGGAGCGGGGACCCCCGCGGGGTGGGGGCACGGGGGGGCACGGGGGGGGGGGGGGAGCCCAGGCGGGGCCTGTCCCTTTAAGAGCAAAGGGCGTGGGAGGGGAGGGCAGGGCGGGGCCGCTGTGACCTCCCGGCCGCGGGGGGGCGCCCTGCCCGGAAGCGCGCGCGGCGCACGGGGGAGGGGGGGGGCACCCCACGCGCGACCCCCGCGTGAGGGGCGAGCGGGGAGCGGAGGCCCGAGGGGGCGCGGGGGGCGGGGCCCTCCCCCTCCCTCCATCCCTCCCCTCCCCTCCCCTCCCTCCCCTGTCCCCTCCCCCCGCCCGACCCCGCGCTCCCATCCCCCCCCCGCCCCCCCCCAGGCCCCCACGCGCGCCCCCCCGCGCCCCCGGCCCCACGCACCGTCCCCCGCGCCTCCTCCGAGCGCATCCCCGGCCGCCGCCGCCGCCGCTGCCCCCTGGGCGGTGCCGGGTGGGGCGGGGTGGGGCCCCCACGGGCGGGGAGGGGCCGCGTGGGGCGGAGCTCCCCTCCCCCACCCTCTTTTTTTTGGGGTGGGGGTGCCCCGCCCTTGAGATGACATCATCGGCAGCCAATGGGCGGCTCCCCTCGCATCCGGCGTTGCCATGGGAACGCGCAGGATTTGGGGAAGGGGGGGTGGACCCCAACTTGTTCCCACCCCCCCCACACGGAGTGCGCCCCAAAACCGGGGGGGGGGGGGTGCTGGAGGGCTCAGCCCGGGGGAGCTCCCGGCACTGATGAGGGGGAGCAGAGACCCCCCCCCCCATTGGGGGTCTGGGGTTCTCTGCCCCTCCATCCACAGGCACTGGGAGCACCCACGGGTGCCCGGGGGGCACTGCCTGCACCGCCCCCCGTCCCTGCCTCCCGAGCCCCCCACACACAGGTGAGCCCCCAGGTACGTGGGGCACCCCCTCCGCACCCCAGGGGCGTCTCCCAGGGTGGCAGGGTCCTGGCAGAGCTGGGGGAGCCTCTCCAGGGGGCTGCAGCTGCGGGGGCTCTGGGGGTCCCCTGGCCCCTTCCTGGGGGGGTCTGGGGTGGAACTGCCAGTGGGATGCACCCCCACGCTCCCTGGACCCCGCTGATTTTCCAGCCCTTGTCCCAAGGGGATCTGGCTGCTCCCAGTGCTGTGTCCCCAGCCCTGGGGTGTCCCCAGCCTTGAGGTGTCCCCACCCTGCTCTGAGTGTGCCAGGCTGGGTTAGTCAACCTCTACCCCCACAAATGCAGGACCCCCACACCCAGCCCTGACCCAGCTCATCCCCAGGGATGGGAAATCCTGCAGATGGGGACTCAGCCACGTGTCCCCTGCTCACGATGTCCCTGCCAGGGGTGACTCCAGGAGCAGGTCATGGCGGTGACCTTGGCACACACAGATCTCCTCCAGGGCTGAGGAGGGACCCCCATGACCCCCCACTTCTACCATACACAACCAGCACCAAACCGACCTCTTTTTGGCAAGGAACCCTTTTCCCTCCTCAGGAAACACCAGGGAGGCCCCAGGACAGGCTCGGGTGGGGACCCTCCCTCAGCCAAGCTCGCCTGGGGAGCTTCGGGGAACCTGCACCCAAAGCACCCCCAGCCCAATGTCACCGAGCTGAAGGACCAGCAGCAGGCACAGGTGACCTCCCAAAAAACACAGAAGGAAGGGGGGAGCAGGGCAGGAGCTCCCCCCAAGGCCCCCTCTCCTGCTCCCCAAGGATGGATTTGGGCAGGAGGGGCAGGAAATGGTGCAGAGGCTCCTCACAAGGCGCAGTTCAGCAGGGACAGTCCAGGGTGACTTTGGGGAATCCGTGACCCCTGGATGGGTTGGGGGAGCTGGTTCCAGCTGGAAAGCAGAGTGTGGTCACCACAGCCCCATGTCCACCCCCCCAGCAGCTCCTGGGGTCAATTCCATGCCACTAAGGAGGAAAAACAAGTGCAAGCATCCCCAGGGGGACCCTCAGGAATTATTGACCCTACACAGCTCATCCTGGGGGAAACAGCTTGGGGCTGACCCCACTGGAGCCACCCATGCTCCAAGGCAAGAAAGAAATGGTCAAAAAATCTGGAAGTAGCTCCAAGGCAGCCCCAGGGAGCACAGCCTGGCCCAGGGAACTCACCCCGGGCCCCACAGCAGCTCCCGGGGAAAGGAACTGGGCCAAGGGGGGATTTATTCAGGATCTCAGTGACACATGGCATCAGGTTTCTCCTCATTACAAGGTCAAGTGCTGAAGGAAAAGGCTGGATCACGGCCACCTCATCCAGGTTTGGGATGTTTGTGTGAGACACATCTGGAGCAGGCACCAATATTTTTTTTTGAGAGGGCAGGAGCTGCCAGAGAAAGTGGGAAGAGGGTGATGAGCCTGATCTCCCAAATCTCCCTGCTCAGGCGGGAAGAGGCCATATCAGCTACCAACCCCAGGATCCCCAAAAGGCCTGGGATCTGCTTTGGGAAGGGACAAAGGACACACCTCGGTGCCATGGGAGCAGGCAGGGCAGGTGCTGTGACACAGCCACCCGTGTTTGTCACAGGCTGGCACCCGATGAGCACAGTGGCACCTCGGCCACAGCAAAAGGACCAGGCCGATTCCCACAGAGCCCCCAGATCCGTGCAATTCAGGAAAAGGGATTTGGAACAGCAGAACTTTCCTCCAACCCCACTGGGGCACTGTCCCAGGAGCTCCAGCCCGGGCAGGATTTGACTCCTGACAGCTCCGGCCATTTGTCCCTCACAGCTCTGTGTCACCTGCCCCCCACTCCACGCTCCCCTTTGACATCACCCCACTTCCATGCGCTGCTGTGCTCTATTCCCTAAGGAAACCTCCTGTCACCATGGCAATGAGCAGCATTCCCACCGCTCCCAGCAGCTGCCCAAAGCTCCTGCAACCGCGGCCTCTCCTGAAGCCCTTCCCAGTGGGATGGGATATTCCAGAGGCTCCGACGCCCACATCTGTGGGAAGCTGTGACATTCCCAGCAGGGGCAGCTCCAAGGGGGAACAGCGGCTGTGTCGGGGCTGTTCCACGATTCCCACTCCAGGTGTTCCACACCTGCACCCCGGGGAACACAAGCTCTGCCCCGTGCCCGGCCATTCACGGCTCTCCTGGGAGCAGCTCCAGTCCCACGGGGACGATTCCCATGGAGCTCCCCCAGCCCGAGGCACGGCAGCTGCCGGGTGGGCGGTGCGAGACGCGGGTGTGGAATTCCCGGAGGATGGAGCGGGGCTGGGAGCTCTTGTGCGGAGCCCCCAGGTTTTCCGGCCCTTTTAGCTCCTCGTTCCCCCTCCTGGAGTCGCCCTGGTGGGTTTCTCCCCTGGACTCAGGTTCTCCAACCCTTTTAGCTCCTCGTTCCCACTCCTGGACTCGGGTTCTCCGTCCAGTTTAGCTCCTCGTTGCCACTCCCGGACTCGCCCCGGTGGATTTGTCCCCTCCCCGCGGGTGTGTGGGCAGGGATACGGGGAAGAGCCAGGCACGGAGGCACCACACCCTTTTTTACACAGTAATTTGATGCAGCAAGAGAGAATAAAGGGAGGGAGATGCTGCCAAGCGATTCCCAGTGAAACTCTGGAATGGCTTTCAGCCAAATCCCCCCAAAACCACAAAAGAAGCTACCCAGCCCCTACAGCTCCTGCTTCCCAAAGCTGCCTCAGGATTTGGGAGAAAGCAAACCCAACTTTGCAAAGCTCTCAGATCTGAAATCCCTGGTAGCAAAAATTTATTTCCATGACCAAAGATGAGGAGAAATTTATAAACTTATTCTAGCAACCATCCAAGGAAACAGTAAATATCCCATCAGCCGGCAGCCCCGCGTCCAGGAGGGCTCTGCCACAGCCCCCGCGGGCACATCGCCCTCCTGCCTCCCTCCCCACCCTCCCGTGCCAGGGAATCCGGGAAGGTCCGCGGCGGATCCAGCAGCCTCCAGCTCTAGTGTCCAACGTGATGAGGAGAAAAAACAAGCAGCACACTCATTTCAAAGCCCAACAAAGACATGGACAGTGTTAGATTCTCCTAAAAAGAAGTAGTCCCGGTCTGTTTTTTCTCCCCTCAAAGCCCCGGTGCCTGGGATCAGCGCATGAGCAGGCTGTGCTTTGGTCCATCCACCCTCTCCAGCTTCTCAAAGTGTTTCCTGGCGTTCCGGATGTTGATCAGCGTGGCGGCGGAAGCTGCGACGGAAAAGGGACAGGGGAGATAAAAAGAAGTTAAAAAGGGTGAGAGTCACCACGGCCTCAGGGCTGCCTGGCTCCAGCAGCTCCGTCTGCAGGGGCTGGGTGCATCCTGCTGCTCCCAAGCCAGGCAAAATCCACGGGGGGATTTTGGGCAGGGCAAGCTTTAATGTGAGATGGTCTGGGTAAGGTTTAAGGTGGGATGGTCTGGGTAGAATTCAATGGAGGAAGATCTGGGCAAAATTTGATCTGGGATTGCCTGGGCAAAATTTCATGTTGGATGGGTAAAAATCAAGTATGGGAAGGTCTGGGCAAAATTTCATGAGGGATGGGTAAAAATCAAGCATGGGAAGGTCTGGGCAAAATTTCATGTGGGATGGGTAAAAATCAAGCATAGGAAGGTCTGGGCAAAATTCAGCATGGAATGGTCTGAGCAAAATTTCATGTGGGAAGGTCTGGGCAAAATTTCATGTGGGATAAAAAGCATGGGAAGGTCTGGGCAAAATTCAGCATGGAATGGTCTGAGCAAAATTTAATGTGGGAAGGTCTGGGCAAAGTTTAGTGTGGGATGGTCAGGGCTGTTGGCTGATCCCAGAAGAACATGAGGAAAAGCCTCTCCCAGGGAGAGCTGCTCATCCCAGAGCTGCTCCCCAGCCCAGCAATGGCCAGGGACCCCAGAGTGTCCCTAATTCCCCAAGGGAGGAGGGCAGGGGAAGCACAGCAGCAGGCCTGGGGAGTGCTGGGCAGTGTCCCTGGAGCCCCTGAGCTCCCAGCAGGAATTCCAAGAGCTGTGTAAACAGGGATCTGCTCCCAGGGGCTGCGGGCTGGCACTGCTGCAGCTCCTCCTTGGGATAAATAGAGGCTGCTAAAATTAGAGCCTGTCCACCCAAGACAGCCCAGCAACACCCAAACATGAGCCAGCTCTGCTTCCTCCCCAAAAATCACCGGGGCTGCCAGCTCCCAGCTGCCCAAAATAGGCTTTAGGCACGACCTGCTCAGCCAGGTCTGGTTTGGTGGCTCCCTGTGACAGCAGCAGCAGCTCAGCTGTGCCACCACCACCTCTGCAGGGTCCTGCTCACACTCAATCCCTCTCTCTTAATCAGTTCTGTAATTAAAAACTCCTTTTCCAAGAGAAACACAGTTTAAACTGGACTAAGTCCACCTTTTTTGAGGTTTTTCTGGTTTTATTTTGGCCCAAGCAGGTTTCTCTTGGCTCTGACTCACGTATGGAGGGGTCTGACATGACCACCATCACGTAGGTGTTGGATGTGAAGATGTCAATGAAAGCAGCAAAGTTGGAGTTCCTGACCTCCATGCTCTGGAAAGATGCTGCCAGCTTACTGAAAAACAAGGAAACAAAGGGGAGAAAAAAGAGTGAATGAAGAGCTTTTGTGCCCACATGGCCAAAATCCCTGATCTGAGCTGTTGGGAACAAGGAGGAGCTGGAATTCCCACTTGGCAAGGTGTGGTTACAGCAGGGCTTTGGCTGGGCTGGGTTTTAAAGGCAAATTCCTCAGTTTGGGGCCAAATGAGAACAATATCAGCTGCTTGTGCATTGAATGAAGGAAATTCCAGACACAACCCCCCTGACCAGGCCTGCTCCCCATGGATACCAGGGCTCAGCCATTCCCAGCTGGACACTCTGGATGAGCAGCAGAAATAGGCATAAAATGGGAATATCTGGAGATATCTGAACATCTGTAACCACCCTCAGAAACTTCTCCATTTATCCAGCTCCACACCCCTTCAGAATTAGCCTGGCAGTGGAGCCTGAGGGCTGTGCAAAGCCAAGCTTCCCAATTTTCCACTGAAAACAGGGATAAAACAGTGCCTGCAAGCCCCATCCTCCCCAGGCAGCCCTGTGGGCCTGGGCTGGAGCAGAGCTCTCCAGCTGCCATTCCCAGTTTCCAAGAGAAACACTTCTGATCACTTCAGCCCTGGAATTCCCCTGCCTTGATCCAGGAGAAGGAGGCCTGGAATAAAACAGCACCAAAGCTCTCCCACCATGAGCAAAGGAGGAGTTAAATGAACATTTAAATGATTTGTGTTCCAGCAAAATTCCAGCTGCTGAGGAGTCAAACTGGGATTCTCTGGAAAGAGCTGGAATAGCCCAGTGCTGATGGGAGCAGCTCACCTGCAGCTCAGCTTGAACTGTTTGATGATGTTGCTGATCTTCTCAAACCTGTGCACGTCCCGCTGCTCCTTGCACTGGTAGTGGGAGATCACCTGGAGAGGGGCACAGGCAGTCAGGGATCCCAGCCCAGCCCTCCCCCAGCTGCTCTGGGAATGCCTGGGCAGCAGGGAGGATCCCCTTTGCCTTTGGCTGACTGATCTTGGGAGTTTTACAGAAATTCTTGTGGGGTTTTGGTGGAGAAACTCAGTGACAGGATCAGCACACAAAGGATGGCACAGATCTGCCAGGTGACACCACTGTCCCCTGAGGGCTTCACCTCAGCAGTAATTTACATCTTGGTCCCAAAACAGGTGGCAACAGAGTCAAAAATGTGTCCATCACCTCAGGAATGAGCTGAGTGCTGTGATGGATTTTCCCTCCCATCCTGCAAGGCAGTGATCCCAAAGCCAAATCAAGCTGCTCCTCCCCAAAAAAAGCATCTCAAAGGCAGCTGCTTCCTTGGGAATTCCTTCTCTGACTCCAGCCAGAGCAGAGGGAGCAGCCCTGAGTGCCTGGATGCCAACACCCAGAGGGTCTGAAGGGCTTTAGGAACCCTTGAAAACATCTCCATAAACATTCCCACCGAGCTGATGGCTCCAGCCCTTTATTGCTGAGCCACATGGAGTGAGAGCAGCATTTCCTGCCCACACAGCTCCATCCCCACAGCAAAGCCTACAGCAATCTCTTCAAAACCTTAGGCCAGCTGCTTTGAACTCTTCACAATCCCAAAATCAGCTCTCTGGACATGTCAGGAACCCTTGCACAGGGATCTGAAACTGCTCTACTCAGGGAGTCACATTTAACAGCTTTTTAGGGTTTTTTTCCTCTTTTTTTCCCCTTAACCACCTTAAACCCATCACTTTTTAAATTTGCCCAATTATTCCCACAAGCACATTCAAGACTTCCAGGTCCCAGTCTATAATTTCCTTCCTAAACTTCCCCGATGAGGTTTTTCCACTACTATTTAAACACGATTTCAAAATAAAGTTTTCAAAATAAGATTTCCCAGAGAGATTTTGACAGGAAGATTTCCCTTCAAGAGAAGAGAGTCCTGAGAATGTTTAAGTATATGAAAAAAAAGGAGGAGTTGTTTAAGAAGTCACCATTGCACTTAAATTAAGCACACAATTTTTCAAGCAAAGATAATTTCTTTCAGTTAAAAATGTCCTTGTAACAATCACACTGTCACACACCCCAAGGTGGAACTATTCATTATCTCCAAAAGGTCAAAAAGCAGAACTTGCCAGGCATGGCAAGTGTTTGTTTCTGATAGTTTAAGGAGGAAAAAAAGTCATGGCTCCTTTCCCAAATTCCCTTCATCATTTCCAAATCACCAGCAAGGAAAACACTCCAAATAATTCAAGTATTTCCTTCAGCTCAGCAAGAGTTTGGTGCAAAGTGTGAAGAGCCCAGCCCAGGAGTCAGGAATATGGACAAGCACCAAGAGTGGTTTTATCCAGCACCTTTGCAGAGGGATTGGGAGCACAAGGACCTGGAAAAGCATCACAATCCCATGGCTGAGCCCCCATCCACGCTCTGGATTTGCAGAATATCAGAAATCCAAAGAAATCAGGTCCAGCTCAAATGCCCCAGCAGGAGGAAGTGAAAAGGTTTGGTTGTGAAGCTACAGAAGGTTCCTGCCCTGTGCAGAGGGGGATTCTCAGAGCAGTCCCACCACAATGGGGACATGAAACACTCCCAGAGCCTGCAAGAGGAAACCCCAACCAAACCCCAGCTCAGCTGCTGCAGGGGGCAATTCTGGGATGCTCCCATGGGCCACAGGGTCCCAGCAGCTGCTGTCAGAATCCCAAGGCCTGGATCAGGGCACTCTGCACTGGGGCTGGCACCTCCCAACTTCCATGGAATCCCACAATGGCTTGGCTTGGAAGGACCTCAAAGCTCATCCAGTTCCAACCTGACACCTCCCACTGTCCCAGGGTGTCCCAATGTCCAGCCTGGCCTTGGGCACTGCCAGGGATCCAGGGTGGGCACCCTGTGCCAGGGCCTGCCCACCCTGCCAGGGAACAATTCCCAATTCCCAATATCCCATCCAGCCCTGTCCTCTGGCAGTGGGAGCCATTCCCTGTGTCCTGTCCCTCCATCCTTGTCCCCAGTCCCTCTGCAGCTCTCCTGGAGCCCCTTCAGGCCCTGGCAGGGCTCTGAGCTCTCCCTGGAGTTTCTCCTGTCCAGGTGAGCACCCCCAGCTCTCCCAGCCTGGCTCCAGAGCAGAGGGAGGGAAAGGGAGGCTCCACCCAGAGAAGCCTTGCCAGGAACTCACCAGGAACGTGGCTCTCTCAAACAGCAGCACCTCGTCTGCCTCGATGATCTGAGCAAAATTCCTCAGGTTCATCTCCAGCTGCTGCACGTTGGGGATCAGCTGATAGACAATGCTGGACCAGGCCTGCACAGGGAGACACACAAAGGTCCCACCAGCTCCTCTCCTCAGCCCCCCATGAGAAATGTGCTCCCAGAGGGATTTCTGGCACTTCTGGGTGCTGAGAGCCTGGGCAAGGCTGAGAAGCTTCTCCACCCTCCATGCCCAAGCCCCAGAGGGAGCCCAGACCTGAGGAGATCCTTCCCTGGCTGCAGTTCTTCTCCAGCAGGCAGAGAAACTACAGTGCTGCTGAACAGACTTAAATCATCCCTGCTTTAAGTTGGGAATGCTTCTGTCTCCTTCTCCCACTCGAGTTCACAGAGATTTTTAATCCTGAGCAAGGTCAGCACACAGATGGACACTTGGCAGCTCATCCCTGACCCAAACAAAATTCCACCTTATCCCAACAGGCCAGGAACAAGCCCAGGAGGGGCTGGGGGATGCTGGGATCAACATCTGCTCTCATCCACACTCGGATTTTCCAAGCTCAGCCTCCCCTCCCTGCCCAGCTGCTGACCCAGGTGTGCAGCAGTGGCAAACTCACCCTTCCCAGAGCCAGGGGGATATTTGGGATGCCTGTCTGCCAAGTTCCCGATATTTACCACATGCTCTTGAATTTTAAAATGAATTAATAAGCCCAGGATTAATTTGGGTTTCACTGACACCCTGCAGAAGCAGCTGCAGAGCTGAACACAGCAGCAGCAGCTCCAGGGATTCTCCTCCTGCTCTGCTCCCAGTGGGAAGGCAGATGTGGGAGAGGAAGCTGCACCAACCTTGTAAAGGGTCTCATCCCAGATGGAAGTTCTGAAACAAACACATTCCAAGGGCCGGGAGAGGCGCTTCAAGTCTTCCTCACGCTCCTTAAAAATCTGGGGAGCAAAGAGAGTTGAGGGGTTGAGTGAAATGTTCCTGCCTGTGCTGTGGCTGCTGAATGGATTTATGGGATGAGTTTCACATGGATCTCTGGGACACAGCAGGGGAGAGTGGCCAGGAACCCTCCCAGGGAGCAGCAGGGCCGGGGATGTCTTGGTGCAGAATCCCAAAATTGTTTGGGTTGGAAGGAGCCAAGTTGTGCTGGGAGCTCTGGAACCAGGCAGGAAAGGCTTTTCCTGTCCCTAAAAACCAGCACTGCTGTTCTCCACTGGATTCTAGGATGACACACTTTAAAAGAAGGCAGGAGAAGCTGTGAGGACATCTAAGAAAGCCTTCGAGGAACAGCCCTGAGGGGCTGCCTTTGAGCTGCCACCCACATGACACAAGGGATGCATTCCCACGGCAACCGCCAGCTCCTCACCAGGTCCCGCTGGTCCTCCTGCACCAAGTCCATCTTGTGCACCAGGCAGAAGATCTTGGCATCAGGGGAGTTCTGCAGGATGGCCTCCAGGCAGGACTGGTAGTAGTGCATGTCCTTCTCCAGCTCCCTGCTCTCCACGTCGAACACGTAGATCAGCACCTCCACGTTGCGGAAGATGTTGTCCCTCTGGCTGGTGAAGTAGTTCTCCATGAAGGTGTCCTGCCTGGGGGGCACAGCAGGACACTCCTTTAGGGCAGCTCCTGCCTGCCACGCTGGCTTTGTGGGAAGCTCCTCCTGCCAGGAGGGCCAGGCTGGGATTTGGAGCTGCAGCCCCCACTCGGGAGGCCAGGCTGGAGCTGCATGCCCTGGGCATTCCAAGGAAAGCTGGATGCTCCTGGAGAGCACCACCCCCCCCAGTCCCACAGGAAACCAAAGCTTCCCTCATGTGCTGCTGCTTCTGACCCCAGGCTGGCTTTAAGGAGCTGTTTGTGAAAGCCCACAGCAGCAGGAACAGGTGAAACGTGACCCCAGGCATCAGTTCAGCCTTAAATCCCAGGATTTCAATCTCTTTAACTCTGGCTGAACACAACTGAGATGGTCCAGAGGCCATGGAGCTGAGGAGGGGACAGCATTCCTTGAAAAAAGCTGCTTCCAGGAGCCACAGGATCAACCTCCAGCATGGCCTCTCTGCACAAATCCCACCTGGATGGAGCTGGAGTGAGCAACTCCAGCACCTCAGGACAGCAGAAGGAGCATTCCCTCAGCACCATCTCATCCCAGGGGGAGGAGAATCCACTCTGCTCCACCCCTGATTCCCCAGAGCCTCCCCCAAAGGCTGGGCCAGGAATAATCAGTACCTACCCTCCACAGTCCCACAGGTTCAACACCAGGTTTCCCAGGAATCTGACGTGGGAATGCTCCACATCAACTGCAAAGAGACAGCAGGAGCTCACTGACTGCACCACACCCAGGGCAGCCAAAAATCATGGAAATCAGCACCCAGTCATGGAATGGTTTGGGCTGGAAGGGATTAAAGCCCTCATTCCAGCCCCTGCCACCTTCCACTATCCCAGGCTGCTCCAAGCCCCATCCTGGCTGGCCCTGGACACTTCCAGGGACGGGCATTCCTCACAAAGCAGCCCCAGTTTGTAAAATCCCACCAAAACCCCATTTCCCAGAGGAACTGAGGCCTCCCTGCCCACTGCTCTCCTGAGAAGTGCAGTAAGTGTTCCTGTTCACTCCCCCAGTCCCTGGTCCCTGGGATACTGTAGGAATGACTGTGCAGGGCTTTAAGCCATCCCTGACAAAATAAACCAGGAACACAGGGAATGTAAACTTCAGGAAGAGGCCAAATCCATGGCAAAGAGAAAATTTACACCAATCCCTGACATGAAATCCACACAGGCCCCTCCCAGTGAGAAGCACCAGATCCCAACAACTCATCCACCTCTCCCAGAGGAATCACTTCTTGCTCTTTCCCAACAAAGGCTTTGGAAAGGGAAAAAGGAAAGGCATTCATTAAGCCCAGTGCATTATCCTGCCAAAACCACAGGGGCACTGCAGGATCCCTGTGCTGGAGATCCCTGCAGGAGCAGGAATGTTCCACCAACACAGAGGAGTCTCTGACAGGTGTAGCTGCACCAAAAACTGCTTTCTGCTGCCCAAAATAGGGAGTTAAGGATAAAAGTTGAACAATAGAGCAGCAAAGGCTGCCTCCTGATCCCAAAACAGGGAATTAAGGACAAAAGTTGAACAATAGAGCAGCAAAGGCTGCTTCCTGATCCCAAAAAAAGGGAGTTAAGGATAAAAGTTGAACAATAAAGCAGCAAAGCCGATCCCAGCGCTGCCTTTCCCTTCCCTGCACTTCCTGCCTGTCCCTGGCTGATCCCGAAGCTCCCAGCGGGGTGTGGCAGCCGCAGGGACACACCCAAGGGACCCAGGGACGGCTGCAGGGAGCGGCCCCACCCCTCGGGAGCTGCGGGAATGGGGCAGGTCCTTACTCGTGGCCCCCAGGCGCCGCGTGTCCCGGGCGATGTAGTTGGCAAAGATAATGGATCTCATGCTGGTCTTGCCAGAGCCACTTTTACCCATCAGCAGCACCTGCACACAGGGAAAGAAGGAAAAATGAGCTCCCACCGAGCACTGAGTCCCCCCCAGCTCCCTCGAGCTGACATCTCACTGCCAAAGGAACTGAACGCAGCACTGGCACACTCCAGCTGGGAATGCACCGGGAGAGGGGCAGAGAGGAGCACGAGGGGGGCAGGACAGACATCCCAGGCACTCCTGGCTGCTCCCTGGGCCATGGTCAGCCCACCTCCCTGCTGGCCATGGGCAGATTGAACAGTTTTCTCCATAAACGTGGGAGGACTTGGGAAAAGCAGGGGATGCCTCACCATTCCCAGCCCCTCCCACCTGATGGCTTTGGTGGCACCAAAGGACTTTAGAGATGAGGAACAGCTTTGTCTCAACCCTCCAGACCAAAAACAACCCCTCAGCTCCTGGTTTTCCACACCAAACACTCTGTCCTAACCAGAGAGGGTTAGGAGGTTGGGAGGGACCTTAAAGACCTTCTAATACTGCTCTTCCCACAACATGACCGGCTTCCTCTTCCCTAAATATCAGGGAAATTCCCAGTTTCAGGTGCCAGAAGACCAGAAAAAAAAAAAAAAAGGGAAAAGCAGATGAGACAACCCAGGTCAGCATCCCCAGAGCAAGGGAGACCCTTTATGGCTCCAGTGGTGCCCCTCCAGAGGAGACTCTTGGCTCCATGATGTCCCTTCCCTGCAGAGCTCAGGGGAAAGGACAGGCAGCCAAAAAGCAGGGAATGCTGCTGGGGGTGGGGATGAGGGGACACAGTCACACCAGGCAAGGCTTTACATTGTGATCTAAAAATAAAAATTAAACAAAACAAACCCATCACTGGCAGCCAGCATAGCCCTGCTCACAAAACCCAGCTGTTAAACAAGTTCCAGTCACAAAGCCAAATGCAGCTCCTGGCAGCAGCCCTGCCAGTCTGCCATCCAGGAGGGATTTCAGGAGAAGAGCCCAGGGAGTGCTGCCCAGCCTGGACAGCAGGGCAGGAGCTGGGCACAGAAGGCAGGCACAATTCCCAGGGCTGTGTGCTCAGCTCATCCCTGCAGCAGCTCCGGGCTGGGAGGACCCTGGTCACAGGGAAGCTGCCCACAGGCTCCAGGGTTTGGCTACAAGGAGTGTTCCTGGCTGTTCACACCCACGAGGGCTGGGGAGGGCCCCCAGGATGCTGTCCCGTCCTGAGCTGATCCCAGAGAGCAGCCAAGCTCTTATTTCACAGCACCAGCACAAAATCCCAGGCAGAAACTCGATCCCAGACTGAGGCACGGCCCAAACCAGCCCCAATTCCCAAAGTTTAGGCTGCAGAGGCCTTGCAAAGGGGTCAGACAGCAGCACGGAGAGCCAGGCAGGGAACCCAACCCCACCTCACCATGGAAAAGCAGCCAGATATTCCTTTAAGAGCTCTGGACGTGCTCCTGCTGGGATCCACCCACCCCTGCCATGCCCGGAGCTGCTGCTCCTTCCCCACGTGTTAAATTTCATCCTCCTGGAGCCCCGAGGGGATTGGGGCTCCTGGGACACCTCGGGAGGGTGGCAGGGACAGGGGAGGGACAGCAGCAGATCCTCCTCCCTGAGCACAGGGTCTTGCAGAGGCTTTTGCAACAGCCCCAGCAGCGCCCGGGGAGCAGCAGCTGCCGGGGAAGGCTGTGCAGGAACCCAGCCCGTGCAGGCCGGGATTAAAGCCGGGTTTAACGCCGGGCACCTCCAGCAGAGGATGCGGCGCTGACTCCGAGGGGCACCAGAGCCTGAGTCGAGGGATGGATCCAACAAACTGTGCTCATGCACGGGGATGGGGAAGGGAAGCACAGGATCCTCCTGCCCGTCCTTACCTTTTTCTTCATGGCTGTGCTTGGCATCACACACCTGCAGAGAAAAGCCCACCTTGGATCGCTGCTTCCCACACGCACACGCTCCGCTCGCCAATGCCAATCCCGATCCCAATCTCAAAGCCGATGCCAATCCCAGTGGCGCTCCCAGCCCCGGTACTGGGGAAGCGCTGACACGGCCCCGGCTCCCCTCCCCCTGCTCCGGCCCATGGGGAACTCCCGCTGCTGCCGGGAAACCTCCGGCGCTCCCGAAACCACCCGGCCCGCCTGGGGGGCTGCGGCCGGGCCCGCCGCGCCTCCGCAGCCCTTCCCTCCCTCAGGATCCCCGCAGCCCTTCCTTCCCTCAGGATCCCCGCAGCCGCTTCCAATCCCCGCAGCCGCTTCCCTCCCTCAGGATCCCCGCAGCCCCTTCCTTCCCTCAGGATCCCCGCAGCCCTTCCCTCCCTCAGGATCCCCGCAGCCCCTTCCAATCCCCGCAGCCCCTTCCGTCCCTCAGGATCCCCGCAGCCGCTTCCGTCCCTCAGGATCCTCGCAGCCCCTTCCTTCCCTCAGGATCCCCGCAGCCCTTCCCTCCCTCAGGATCCCCGCAGCCGCTTCCAATCCCCGCAGCCGCTTCCTTCCCTCAGGATCCCCGCAGCCCCTTCCCGGCACGTCCTTCCGTTCCCCCGGGATTCCCCGCAGCCCCATCCCCGCGATTCCCCCGGCATTCCCCGCAGCGCCCGCGCCCCCCGGGCCGGGCCGCGCCTCGGTACCTCCGGCGGCGCTGGGCGGCTCGGGGCCGGCTTGGGGGACGATGCCGGTGGGACCCCCGGTACCTGCGGCGGCTCGGGGGGCGCTGCCGGTGTGAGCCCCGGCAGGTCGGGCGGTGCGGGCCGGTGGCGGTGCCTGGTGCGCTGCCCGGGGCTGTGGGGGTGCGGGCCGCAGGCGGTGTGCGGCGCTGTGGCGGTGCCCGGCGGGCCGGAGGCGGTGCCTGGGGCTGTGGCGGTGCCCGGTGCGGGCCGCAGGCGGTGCCCGGTGCGGTGCCCGGGGCTGCGGCGGTGCCCGGTGCGGTGCCCGGTGCGGGCCGCAGGCGGTGCCCGGGGCTGTGGCCGTCCCCGGTGCAGTGCCCGGCGCTGCCCGGGGCTGTGGCGGCGCCCCCGTCCCGCCCCCTCCCCGCTCACGGGACCCAGCGCTCGGTGGCCGCCGCCGGTCACGTGAGCGCGCGCCCCGCCGGCCCCGCGCACGCGCGTGCCCCCGTTGTCACGTGATGCGGGCGCGGGGCGGCCGACGCCCTGGCCGCCATGTTGGGTGAGGGCAGCGTCCCTCTGGCAAGGCGGGGGCGTTTGCTGGGGGGTCCCGATGAGTCCCGGGCATTCCCGGCAACTCCCGATGTCTCCTATGGAACGGCAGAACACCGTCCGGTGGAACGGCTGTGATAAGTAGCAGGGCGGGCAATAGTGTTTTGGGGCGCGCGGGTGCGCTGCTTCCCAGCGCCTCCCATATGGTCTAGCGGTTAGGATTCCTGGTTTTCACCCAGGCGGCCCGGGTTCGACTCCCGGTATGGGAAGTTACTCTTTTTCCTGTCGGATCGGGAAGCACCCCGCCCTCCTTTCCAATTTTCCGCACGTTCTCCCTCAAAACTTCTTCGGGATTTGATTTTTGCACCTCTGCAGCAAAATTTCTCGGCGTTAGGACCCCCTCGTAGCCGTAGGAAGCGCTTTGCCGCTGCACACCCAGCCTCCCACCTATTTAAACCTTCAAGTGCATTGGAGCACAGAGCCCCCAGCTAATTAACATGCTCTTAATTGGCTTTTTTTTCTCTTTTTTTTCGTAAGCAAGAAAACTCCTGCTTGTGTCCCACGGTGTGTTTTAAACCGCCCTGACTTCCTCAAGGCAAATAGGATTGTGCTGAAGATATGTATGTAGAAATCCACATATGATATATAGATTTATACGTGTTTATTGCTGAAGGGACTCCTGGCCGCTCCCCCAAACCTGTGCAATCAGAGATGTGCTGGGGTTTCCTGGCTTCCAGAGATCCTGGGAGCTGCTGCTGCCACAGAGCTGGGGCCATCACCTTGGGTGTCCCCCCCAGAGCCATCGCCTTGGGTGTCTGTGAAAAATGTGTATTTTATGATTGGCTTTTTGCAAATATTAAAAATGAATATTATATGTGTTATGTTAGCAAGTTATGCTGTGTTAATTTTCTTAAGTAGTGTGTTAAATATAGTTTTAGGTTATAACAAAAAGTTAAAATAGAAACTATGCTATGTAGGATACTTTTTTTAAAGAAAGGACTCGCAGCGAGGTAGCAGCCACAGGACACCTGAATCTTTCAGAGAAAGAGAATTTATTGTTCTCTTATCAGAAGAAACGAACTTCTTCCTTCCTCCTCAGCCCTGAAGATGCCACCAGGATTATGTGGAAGAAGCTGACACTGACCAGACAGAATCCTGTGTTTGAATGGAATTTATGCATCATGTATGAGATATATTAATATGCAACAGGCTGTTGCTTTTAAGGGTTAATCCTCTGTTAATGTGGGTCCTTTTTCAGGCTTATTTTGCCCGGAAAGAGGTACCTGGACTGTCCATAACTCTTTGTTTCTATTGTCTCATATTGTCCTGAATCCTAATTGTCCAAAGTTTTATTGCTCTAATTATATTGCTATTTTTATAACCATTTTATTACTACGAAACTTTTAGAATTTTAACAAGTGAGTGGCATTTTTCAGTGTCCCCTCCCAGAGCCATCAATCACCTTGGGTGTCCCCTTAGAGCCATCAGCTTGTCTGTCCCCTGAGCCCTGTCACCTTGAGTGTCCCCTCTGAGCCTCACGGTCCCTCCCAGAGCCATCAGTCACCTCGGGTGTCCCCTGAGAGCCTCATCACCGTGTGTGTCCCCTCAGTGCCATCACCGTGTGTGTCCCCTCAGTGCCATCACCGTGTGTGTCCCCTCTGAGCCATCACCGTGTGTCCCCTCAGTGCCATCACCCTGTGTGTCCCCTCAGTGCCATCACCGTGTGTCCCCTCAGTGCCATCACCGTGTGTGTCCCCTCTGAGCCATCACCGTGTGTGTCCCCTCAGTGCCATCACCGTGTGTGTCCCCTCAGTGCCATCACTGTGTGTGTCCCCTCAGTGCCATCACTGTGTGTGTCCCCTCAGTGCCATCACCTTGTGTATCCCCTCAGTGCCATCCCCCTGTGTGTCCCCTCTGAACCATCCCCCTGTGTGTCCCCTCAGTGCCATCCCCCTGCGTGTCCCCTCAGTGCCATCACTGTGTGTGTCCCCTCAGTGCCATCACCCTGTGTGTCCCCCCAGTGCCATCACTGTGTGTGTCCCCTCAGTGCCATCCCCCTGTGTGTCCCCTCAGTGCCATCCCCCTGCGTGTCCCCTCAGTGCCATCACTGTGTGTGTCCCCTCAGTGCCATCACCCCGTGTGTCCCCTCAGTGCCATCCCCCCCAGAGCCATCCCTCCCCCGTGTGTCCCTCAGATCCGTGTCACCCGTCCCCAGCTCTGGCACCTCATCCCCTCCCTCCCTCGGCACGTTCAGGCAGCTCCAAGGCAATTCCGGCCTGGCAAACCTTGAGCTGTTCAGTGAGTGAGAAAGGCAGTGCTGGTCCCACAGGATTCCAGGTTTTGAACTTTTTGAAGCTTCTTTCCCCCCATTCCTTGAAGTTTTAAAAGCAAACATGGACATAAAAATGGCTTTGGATTTCTCCTTTAAAAACCAGGAAATATGTCAGGAAAACACCCAGCCCCCTTCCTTCTTGTACTGGATTTTAACAAGTATTTTCTATTTACATTTCAAATATCCTTGTCAGAAGCCCAGATTGCAGAGTTTTGTCTGACTCTGGGTGTGCTCGTGTTATATTTGTGCAAAACTAATCCCAGGAGAAGCTGTGACAATAACTTTGTGTCCCCTAAAACTGTGCCAAGGTCCACGAGAATTTGGAGCCATTTTACCTTTTTGTTCCTCTTGCTGAACTCTCAGATATTCCAATTAAACAGAAAAAAATCCAAGTTTGATTAGCTGTGAAGGGGGAAGAGAATAAAATGTTTTTTTTCCTCTCCCACCCCCCTTCCTTCTGGACCTCTCCTCTATTTTTAAAGCAGATTTTTGAAGAAAATGGTCCAAAGTCAGAATATTCTGATAAAATCTGTCTAATTCCCTGATGTTCTTGCAGGAGAACAACTTGTCTCCAATTTTGGAACTCAGTTTCTAACTGAGCTGCACAATGACAACATTCACTTGCTGCCAGCAGCTGCTCTGAGCTGTCCTTGTTCAGCACGAGCCTTCTGCTCACAGATCCTCTACACTCAACTTGTTAATTTTGGGAGTTTTATTGGCCAGGTTTTCACTGAACAACCCAAAAGCTGTAAAAAGCGCAGCTCAGGGGCTGTGCAGAGATAACCCCTCACTCCAGGAGCCACCTGCACCCCCTGCACAAGCACTGAGCACCTCAAACTCCTGCTTTTGTGACTCTGGCACACCACAAAGAGCTGAAGGAGGTGGGGCTCAGCTCCTTCCTTGACAGACTGCCCTGGATTTGGGATTTAGGGCTGTTGGCACAGAGATAAAAAGGCACCAGCATGCCCTTCATCTTGAGCAGCAGCACAGGAAAGCAGGCAGGAAGTTGTGCTCACTCCCAAAAATATCCCAATTTATAAATTCAGCCCACAAGACAAAAATAGCTTCACCAGCAGGTATTGTTTAATTGAGGAGTGCTCTGAAACAAACCAGTGACCCCACAGAATCGTTACTGTCAAGGAGAAAAACCCCAAACTGAGCTGCCAAATCCCAAAGAGCGAAACATTTTGTGTAAAACGCGCACAAAAAGCAGCCTGGGGTTCTCTGCTCTGATCAAAGCTGTGCTCAGGGCCCAGCAAATGTTCCAAGGCTCTCCCTGCCTTCACTGAAGGGTTTTCTTCACACACTGAACATTTCCATCGGGTTTAGGGAACACAGAGCCACAAAATGAGCAGGAAGGCGTTTCACACAGGCACAAAGAGCTGTCAGTGCTCCCACCTGCCCGTGCCCAGGGAAATGAGGCACCTTTAGAGCTCTGGGCAGTTCTAAACCAGGAGAAGTCAGCAGCCAGGCCTTCCTTTGTCTCCTTGGCCCACCCTGATCAATAAATGTTATTTAAGTGCAGGGCAGCAGTGCCCTGTGTGCAGCACAACGCCTCAAAAATCAGCAAAACCCTCTGAAGGACGTGAGGTGGGCTGAGGGTGTCACGTCTTTGCGCCAGTGCTGCTGTGGGTAATTAGCACAAAGTCATTCATTACGGAATCCCAGACTGGTTTGGGTTGGAAGCACCTTGAAGCTCATCCAGCTCTACCCCTGCCATGGGCAGGGACACGTCCCAGCGCCCCAGGGTGGCACTCCCTGAGCACACTGGTGGCTGTCACAGAGCTGTGTGGGCAGCCTGGCCCTGCTGCTCCGCAGGCTCTGAGCTCCCCTTCCCCTGCCCATGGCTGCCCTGGCAGGAACTCTGAGTGTGCAGGGAAAGGAGGGGAGCAGGGATGACCAGAGGCAGGTGCCTTGTGTCCTGGATTGCCAAGCAAATTTTATTCTATTTGCCATCTGTACGGCAGTTGTCTCCTGTCCAGTGGGCAGTTTTCCTTATTGTTGGAACCCAGGGAATTCCTCTGGCTGCCCTGGAGGACTCGAGCCCCTGCCCAGGGCACTCAGAGACCTTGGCACAGAGACCAAGACCCCTGTGCCTTTGATTTATCCCTTGGAAAAAACAATTCCCAACCTTTATATGAAGGATTACAAGCCACGAAAGTTTAAGTAGAATGATAGTGAAAAAATAGATTTTTGGGGTTTTTGGTATGGGGGTTCAGGGAGCAAGATGGAGGAATCTGGGTATGTCCAGCCTTTCTCCTTCTTCTTCTTGGCCTCCATCTTCTGCTGTAATCTTGGCACTTCTAAATTAGTTTAGAGTAGAAGCTCACTGTCTAACATAGGGGATAGGGATTGGAAAGTTACAGTAAATTTTGTACACATAGTTTTTAGTATAAAAAGATAACACCACCCCAGGGGAGGCAGAGTGCCTGGAACTGTCCTGCTGGCCAGACCTCAGCAGGACAGGAGAAAAAATTTTATAGATAAGATCCAATAAACAACCTTGAGACACAGAAGTTAAGAGCTCTGACTCCTCCTTTGACTACCAGGCTGGGAAAAGAGACTTTCTAACACATCTTGGGGTCACTCTGAGCAGCTAGAGACCCTGAGACCTTATCTCTCCCACACCCACTCCTCCCTCAGGGGAGACAGCTGCTGATAACAGCCACTGAATGTCCCTGCATGGCTGATAAGAACTACAGCATCCCATTGGGAGATGTGAGCCCAGAGGGAGGAGCCAAGCATTCCCAACTGGATATAATCTGGAGATTCTGGAACACCAGCACGGCTTCTGCACGGGATTCCCCAGAGGAACAGCAGCTGCCTCTCCCACTGGATCTTCGGAGGAAGAATCCATCCTTCTCTACAGGATCCCTGCTCCAGCAGAGCCACCCCTGACACTGCAGGAGGGCTGAGCCACAATTCCAATGGGACTGCTGCCAACACCCTGACCCACAGGGTGTCAGGTTGGGTTCTGACTCTGTCAGTGTTGTTCTAGTGTACTGCATTGTTTATTTTATCCTTTTATTTTTCTTCCCTATTAAAGAACTGTTATTTCCTGCTCCCATATTTTTGCCTGAGAAACCCTTAATTTAAAATTTACAGCAATTCAGAGGGGTGGGGAGGGTTTACATTCTCCATTTCAGGGGAGGCTCCTGCCTTCCTCAGCAGACTCCTGGCTTTCCAAACCAAGACACCTTCCAGCAGCACACAGAGATTCCTTTCTATTCCAGCTCTGCTTGGAAAGCTGTGTGTGCCTCTGCCATGTCCACAACCTCAACCACCCTCCTTTCCTGCAACACTCCTGCCTTATCTCCTGCTTTCAAGGCTGCAGAATCCTCCGGAAAAGCTGCCAGGATTGCACCGGGCAAGTGCAGCTTGCACAGAGCTGCTAATGAGCCTGTCAGATCCAATGCCAACCAGAGGGTCTGCCTTAACCCTCAGTGTGTGCATCTGCCTGTAAATCAGCACAAAATCCACCCCAGCTCAGAGCGAGGGCTGCAGATTCCTCCTCTCCATGCTGGGAAGTGTGGGCAGTGTGCCAGCAGCTGCCAGCCCGCAGCAGAACAGCGTTTGGTGTAGTTCATCGTGGATAAACCACAGCCTGGAGCACCTCTTTCTCTTGACCACCTCCAACTCTTCCTTTGGAGAGGATTTGTGACCGGGTTTCTGCCCTTCTCCTGCTGCCTGCAGCTCTGGGACATGAGCAGGGCCACAGCCGCCTGTTCCACACCCAGCCTGGAAAACTCCCCCGGCGGCACCGGCACAGCACCGGCCTCTTCCACGGCGCGTCCCTCACCCGAGATCTGTCACCCACAACCGGCGACTCTTCCCTTTGACCAGGAAAAAAGCCAGCGTGTGACCCCTGGGACGCCCTGCTCCAGCTCCCGGGGCCCAGGGCCGAGCCCAGAGCCCAGAATCGCCCCAGAGCCTGGAGCCGCTCCCGGAGCCCGGGGCCGCTCCTGAAGCCGCTCCAGGAGCCCGGAGCCGCCCCCGAGGTCACTCCTGGACCCCGGGGTCGCTCTCGGAGCCCGAAGCCGCCCCCGGGACCGCTCCCGGTTCCTTCGGGGCCTCTTCCCGGAGCGGGGCCCCCTCACAGCCCCTGTGACGTCACCGCCGCGCCGCCGGCTGCGATTGGTCGCTTCTGTCCCCGCGCCTGCGCACTGGCACAGCTGAAGCGGCGCTGCTTCCGGGTTGCTGGGGTTCGGCACCGCCGCTCCCGGTGCCCGCGGTGCCCTCAGTGCTCCGGGTGCCCGCAGTGTTCCCGGTGCCCCCGGTGCTCCCGGTCGGGCAATGCGGCCCCTCTGCCGCCCGCGCGGTGTCTGAGGCGGCGCGGGCGGGGCGGCGGACACGGGAGCGGGCGCTGCGCGTGCGTGAGGCGCGCTGCTCCTGGCGCCCCCTGGCGGCCGCGGTCGGGGCCCCTCAGGCGCCGCGAGCCCGCGGGCCCCTCCCGTCCTGTCCGTGAGGGGTCGCTGGGGCTGGAAAAGCGCTCCGGGATCATCGAATCCGGGATCATCGAATCCGGGATTATCGAATCCCGGGTTAGCAAATCCGGGGTTAGCAAATCCGGCCTGTGGCCCGTGCCCAACTTGTCACCAGCGCACGGCTCTGAGTGCCACCGCCAGGCGTTCTTTGGCCACCTCCAGCGAGGGGCACTCGAAACCGCACCGGGCAGTTCCAATCCCTGACCGCCCTTCCCATGGGGAAATTTCCTGGTGCCCACCCTGCCCTCCTCTGGCCCAGCCTGAGGCCGTTCCCTCTCCTCCTGTCCCTGTTCCCTGCAGCACAGCCCGACCCCCCTGGCTGTCCCCTCCTGTCAGGAGCTGTGCAGAGCCACAAGGGCCCCCTGAGCCTCCTGTGCTCCAGCTGAGCACCTTCCCAGCCCCTCTCCAGCCTCAGCCCCTTCCCAGCTCCTCTCCAGCCTCAGCCCCTTCCCAGCCCCTCTCCAGCCTCAGCCCCTTCCCAGCTCCCTCGGGCCCTGCCCGGGGCTCTGGCCCTGCCTGGGAAGTGCTTTGGGCCGGGAGGTGCCAGCACCCGGCCGGGCAGAGTTTTCCAGGTGATCCCACAAACAGAAGGGTCCCACCTGTCCCTGTGGGAGGGACGCTGGTGCTGGGGGTTCCTGCAGAGCTGTGGCACGGTGGGGCATTCCATGGGCTGGGATTGTTGTTGTCCAGGTCCTGCACACACACAGAGCAGGGGGGCAGGGATGGTGTCCCCCTGCCTGGTCACAGCCACTGCTGTCTCCTTTGCTCCAGGCTGAGCCCCTTCCCAGCACCCCCAGGGCCTTTCCCAGTTTTCCAGCCCCTTTTCCCCCAGCCTGGAGCATTCCATGGAGACCCAGGGGCAGGACCAGGCACTTGGCCTTGTTGGCTCTCACAGTTCTGTTCTCACCCCATGGATTCAGCCTGTCCTGATCCTCTGCAGAGCCTCCCTGCCCTCCTGCTGTAAGTGCAGGGATCAGCATCTGGATCCATCCATCATCCATCCATCCATCATCCATCCATCAATCCATCATCCATCCATCCATCCATCCATCCATCCATCCATCCATCCATCCATCCATCATCCATCCATCCATCCATCCATCATCCATCCATCCATCATCCCTCCATCCATCCATCCATCCATCATCCATCCATCCATCATCCATCCATCCATCATCCATCCATCCATCCATCCATCATCCATCCATCATCCATCCATCCATCCATCCATCCATCCATCCATCCATCATCCATCCATCCATCCATCATCCATCCATCCATCATCCCTCCATCCATCCATCCATCCATCATCCATCCATCCATCCATCCATCCATCCATCATCCATCCATCCATCATCCCTCCATCCATCCATCCCTCCATCCATCCATCCATCCATCATCCATCCATCCATCATCCATCCATCAATCCATCCATCCATCCATCCATCCATCATCCATCCATCATCCATCCATCCATCCATCCATCCATCCATCCATCCATCCATCATCCATCCATCCATCCATCCATCCATCCATCCATCCATCCATCCATCATCCATCCATCCATCCATCCATCCATCCATCCATCCATCCATCCATCCATCCATCATCCATCCATCCATCCATCCATCCATCCATCATCCATCCATCCCTCCTGGCAGAGCAGGCTGTATGGCAGCCAGCTGTCCCTGTGCTGCAGGCAGTGTGTTGCTGGGTGTGGCCCCGCTGGTGGCAGGGACATTTCTGTCACTGCAGGAGCTCAGAGCTGGACAATTTCCATGCCTGTCTCCGGGAGAGCAGTGGGGTCAGGCCTGGGGCAGTCTCTGCTCCAGGAAGGGATTCCAGGGCAGGGCTGAGCGCCGGCAGCAGAGGAGGAGGCTGTGCAGGAGCTGCCCTGTGCTGCTGGCCACAGCTGGGCTCGGGGCTGTCCCAGCACCTCACCACAAGAGGCATTTTGTGGTTTTTAGTGAAAAAATCCCTTTTCAGTGAGTCCCCCGGTGCTGGCTCTGTCCCATCCCACAGCCCAGAGCAGAGGGATGGAGCTGAGGCAGGAACACTCCACAACATCCCGTGGCTGGAATTCAGCCAGGAGTTTCCCTCCTTCTGCAGGTGGTTCTGGGCCCCTTAAACTGCCTTTCTGTTCCATTATTTTATCCACTTAGCAGGGATCACTCAGAAAATCCTGTTCCCCTCATGTCACCTGGCACCATTTGTTATCCTTGGTTCCATCTCTAGAGCAAACATAAACTTCTAATTTAATTTAAATGAGATTCTGTAAAATTTAAGCATCAGTTTTCTTTTTCCTTTTCGTCTTTTCTTTATTCTCTATTTTCTTTCTTTTCTTTGTTTTTATTTTGCTTTCTCTTTGTCACTTTCTTTTTCTGATTTTACATTTGTTTTTGTTTTTAATTTTATTTTTACATTTAATTTTCCCTTTACTTTCCCTTTCTCTTTCCCTTTGCTTTCCTTTTCTCTTTCCCTTTGCTTTCCCTTTCTCTTTCCCTTTGCTTTCCCTTTCTATTTTCCATCTCTTTCCCTTTCTCTTTTCCATCCCTTTCTCTTTCTCTTTTCCATCTCTTTCCCTTTCTCTTTTCCATCTCTTTCCCTTTCTCTTTTCCATCTCTTTCCCTTTCTCTTTTCCATTTTCTTTCCCTTTCTCTTTTCCATCTCTTTCCCTTTCTCTTTTCCGTTTTCTTTCTCTTTCTCTTTTCCATCTCTTTCCCTTTCTCTTTTCCATTTTCTTTCCCTTTCTCTTTTCCATCTCTTTCTCTTTCTCTTTTCCATTTTCTTTCCCTTTCCCATCTCTTTCCCTTTCTCTCTCCTCTTTTTCCTTTTTCTATTTATTTTTCTCTTTCCTTAAGAAAATATTTTATTGCACCACTTGCTGTTTAATGCACAACCCAAAATTTTTTGGAAGAGTAAATTCCCCATTTAAGCTTTGATTATTGGATAGGGAATTCCCCAACACCCTTTAGGTCAAATCTCTTCATTTGATTCACATTTATCTCTAAAAACCACAGGCTTCAAGTTCCACCCTCTTTGCTGAGGAACAAAACTCTCAGACCAATCCCTAAAATTTTACTGGAAAATGCAGCTTCTCACTCATCCAAGTGCAGGAGCTGTCCCATGGGGAAATCTGCCAGGAACAGGGAGTGAAATATCCTGTAAAATATCTCCTGCCCTGGAGTTAGGTCAGCAGCCGTGCCCAGGGAAGGTCCAGATCGCCTTCCCAGGGTGTGAGAACATCTTTGGCCAAGGTAAAACCCCCTCTGGTGCTTCCCCTCCCTCAAAACCACCCCAAACCCCCAGATCTGAATGGGATGAGTTGCATAAATCAGGATTTAAATCACATTTAGGGCATTTGTGCCTTAGCCAGCCTGGGTGAGATGGAATAATGAACTGGGGGCTTCACTACAACCCCCAAATTCCCTGGAGGTGAAGGGGTGGCCAGGAGCTGGATCCTGCAGGGACAGGGGCTGTGGGGACACTCCTGGTGCTCCCCCTGATCCCTGCACATCAGTTCAGGCCCAAGGGCTGTGGGAGCTGCCCAAAGAGAAGCTCCCGTGGATTTTGGAATCCTTGTGCTCACACGTGTTCAGAGGCTGCAGGGAGCAGGAAATAGAGAGAGACATCCTGTGGGATTCATTCTCTGAACCTGAGGGAAGCAGAGAAAAGAATGATCAGAACAATTCTTATCTCATTGGCTGCTCCTGTGTTGTGCCAAAGCAGAATGCAATGTGGAGATTGTTTACCCACAGTGGTGGGGTTTTGTTTCCTTGGCCTGTCAGGGCCAAGTGTGCAGACTGTGGGTCAGCAGGCAGCCAGGAGGTTCTGGGCAGCTGAGTGATTGTGCAGTTTCAGTTCAGATGTAGTGTAATATAATATAGAATAATATAGTATAATGTAGGACAAGAATGTGGCTGTTTCCTTAGAGCCCACATCCACAGCTGGCCTGTCACGCCAGGCCCCTGCCCAAAGTCCCTCTCTGTAAGATTCACATTCCCTGAATCTGAGAGAAGCAGAGAAAAGAATGATCAGAGCAATTCTTATCTCATTGGCTGCTCCTGTGTTGTGCCAAAGCAGAATGCAATGTGGAGATTGTTTACCCACGGTGGTGGGGTTTTGTTTCCTTGGCCTGTCAGGGCCAAGTGTGCAGACTGTGGGTCAGCAGGCAGCCAGGAGGTTCTGGGCAGCTGAGTTGAGTTGGGTGCTTGTGCAGTTTCAGTTTAGATGTAGTGTAGCATAGTCTGATATAATATAGAATAATGTAGTATAATAAAGTAATTAATTAGCCTTCTGATAGGATGGAGTCCTCCCAGACATTTCCTGCCTTCCTGCATTGCCCTGCTTTTACTCTAACATCCCATAATGTTTCCTCACCCTCCTGAAACCCTCTCCCAAACCAGCTCCAGGAACATTTCTGTTTGGAAGGCTCTGGTTTGTTTTTAGGGGTGGACGGGGAGGGCTGGGTTTCCCAGAAATGTGTGATGATGCTAAAGGACTCCCGTTATTCCCAAATTCCACAGCTCCTTCCCACTGATCTTTAACCTCTCCACAGCCACGGATTTTCAGCTCCTCAGCCCAGCACCACCTTCTGGCTTGGCAAATTGGTTGCTCTGATTTCAGGTTCCCAACAGCCAAGGGTTTGTTGATCCATCCTCTGGATAAACCACCTCCCATGGGAGATAAGAATGAATGAGGGGAAGCAGTTTCCAGAAAATGGCCAAAACTCCTGGTCCTGATCCCTAAATTTGCAATTAGCAGCTCATTATTTAAGCAGGGCCTTCCTGGATTTGCTCAGACAGTCCCAAACCTTTCTGAAAAGCTCCTCCAGTCTCAGCAGGTCTGAGTCACCTGGAATAATTCCTTCTGCATCCCTCAGAAGAGATTTTAACAAATTACATCATAACCTCTGGATTTTAATAATTGCAAAAGCTGCAGGGGAAGAAGTAAAACCAGAAGTAAAACCACTTTCCACTTATTATGAGTTTACCAACATCATCTGTAACATTTGAAACCCAGCAGCAATAAACCCACACAAACACTCTCCCCCTAAAGAACAACCCCATCCTTTAACAATCCTTTTCCCCCCCCCAGATGTAGCAGGGTAATGACACGAGATGGAATTAGCACAACTCAATAACAACATTATTTCTGTGTTCTTCAGCAGCTGGTGGCTCAGGGCTCTAAAACCATTCTGGTGTTGGGAGGATGGAGCTGGGCTTTCAAACACACACCAGCAGCAGGTCTTGAGCAGATGAGCCTGGAGTGAGGGATTCAGTTCATTATTCATGGTTCTTGAGGGAATTTTGGTTCACTTGTTATATTTGGGGCTCTTCTGGTCAAAGAAACCTGCCAGGTTTACCCTCCTGCCAGGTTCTTTCTTGCCCCATTATCCTGCCAAGCAATTCAGCTCTTTCTTAGTGAATTGCTCTGGAATTCAGGGGGTCTTGCTGGAGGAATGAGTCACAGAGTGCAGGGAATGCTCTGTGGGGCTGACTGCAGCCCCCCTGAGCAGAGCCTGACAGCTCCACCCTGCTCAGGACAGGGCTTCAGCAGCTCCTGCCAGGCTCTCTGGGCCCAGTTCTGGCTCCTGAGCAGGAGTGATTGCCCTGAAATCCCTGTGTTTCACAGGACAGAGAATTCCCATTTACAGAATTCTCTTATTGTTAATTCTGAACTCCATGGGATTTGTCCAACCCTTCCTTGCTGGTTCACACAATGCCTCAAGTCCAGAAGTAAAGAAACCACCTGTGTCCTTTCCAGAACCTTCCAGGGACACCTCCCACTGTCCCAGGCTGCTCCCAGCCCCAATGTCCAGCCTGGCCTTGGGCACTGCCAGGGATCCAGGGGCAGCCCCAGCTGCTCTGGCAATTCCATCCCATCCCCTCCCCACCCTGCCAGGGAACAATTCCCAATTCCCAACCTCCCATCCAGCCCTGCCCTCTGGCAGTGGGGGCCATTCCCTGTGTGCTGTCCCTCCATCCTTGTCCCCAGCCCATTGTAAATGCAGGGCCACCAACAAAGGCAGGAATGGTGCATCTGACTCCATGTTCTCAGAAGGCTGATTTATTACTGTATTATACTATATTATATTAAAGAATGCTATCCTATACTAAAGAATACAGAGAGGATACTTACAGAATGCTAAAAAGATAACAATGAAAATTCGTGACTCTTTCCAGAACCCCAACACAGCTTGGCCCTGATTGGCCAAAGAGTGAAAACAACTCACAGCAGAATCCAATGGAACAATCACCTGTGGGTAAACAACCTCCAAACACATTCCACATGAGCACAACACAGGAGAAGCAAATGAGAGAAGAATTGTTTTCCTTTTCTCTGAGGCCTCTCAGCTTCCCAGGAGAAAAGCTCTGGGTGAAGGAATCAAGTTCAGAGAATGTGAATGTCACATCCAGCCCCTCTCCAGCTCTCCTGGAGCCCCTTCAGGCGCTGGAAGCTGAATCTGCTCCCAGGTGGATTCACCAAAGCTCTGCCTTCTCCTGGAACTCTGGGGTTTGGAGCAGCCTGGGATGGTGGAAGTGTCCCTGCTCAGGGCAGGGAGGGGACAGGCTGAGCTTTCAGCTCCTTCCAACCCCAGCCAGGCTGGAATCCTGTGCTTCTGTCATTTTTTATCCACGGGAGAGAACTCTGAAGGTTCAGTGGGAATCAACATCCAGCAGAGATTCCTTCAGTTCTGCCCTTTCCATGGCTCTGGAGTGAGGGGAGCACTGGGGTGGGAACACTTCTGCCCTGGAGTTCACTCACCTGAATGACCCTGCTGGAAACCCCCAGAAAGCCCAAATCCAGCAGTTCTTGTGCACCCCAGAGTGGAGAGTCCCTTGTGTAACACCCACAGACTGGGAGCAATTCTTTCTATTATTTATATTTATATTTATAGGTTATTTAGATTTACATTTATAAATACTTATATTTATAGTGCCTTAGCTGTGTTGGCCAGGAAAGCAAACCTCCAATTGTTGATGAAATGCATCCCTGGATGAGACACAAATGAGGAAATGAGGGATGCAACAAATACAACTGCAGGTTTGATTGTCCAAGGGAACTGCTGGAAGTGCGAAGGGAAGCAGATTCCCAGTTTTTTTACACATTTATAACATGAAAACCTTCCTCTCCTACAACTGCCAGCTCCCATGGCCATATTAAATAGCCTAATTTTTAAAAAGTGGGTTTGGAGCATATTGATTTGCTCTCTTTTGCCTGTTTTCATTCTGTTCTCCCACAATGACAGAATATATGACAGACAATAATGACAAAATCAAAATGTGTGGCTGTGGCTGTGAGGAGAGAGAAAAGCAGGAGGCTGGGGGGTGTTTCCCCATTTTTCCCATAAGGGGATGTCTGTGTGTCTCCTTAACCCTTCAGGCAGCCCTAAGATATATTTAGAGAGAAGCCAGGGAAAGGGAAGGCTCTAAATAGCTTCAGTTTCAAACCGATGAAATGAGAAACTGGGGAAAAAGAACGATTGACAAAAGAGGAGAATGTGGTAAAGATACTCTGAGATGGTTCCAGCACTGATTTCCTTCTGTTCCCTCCCACTGTGGGGATAAAGAGAGATTGTTACACTTATAAAATAGGGAATAAATGAACCACAGGGCAGGGTGGTGTGAGAAAGGAGCCAGAGAACAGAGCCAGAGGTTCCTGCACCCACAGAGGACCTGGCCCAGCACAGCTGGACCTGCTCAGGACCATTCCTGCTCCCTCACTTCCCTCTTTTCCCACTGAAACCTCAGGGGGGAATAAATCAGCTCTGAAACAGAGGGAAATAAATCAGTTCTCAAGCAGGGGAAGATAAATCAGCTTCTCCTCCCAGCCCTGCCTGTGTTCATCTGCATTTCCCACTCATTTTTCACTCTGGGTGCAGCTGGGACTGAACAGCCCTGCCAGCACCTGGCAGCTCCAGCTTTGCCTTCCCACACAGCTTTAAGCCTGGCCTATCTCCTGATCTTCAGTCAAGGACCTGAGCTCTGTCCTTCAGGAAAAACCAAGCCCAGCTACACCTGGCAGCAGAGTTAAGCCCAGCCTTGAGGACAGAACTGGTTTCAGGACATTTCTCTGCGGATTTTCTCAGCTTCTGATGAGCTGGGCTTACCTGGACAACCTTAAACGTCCACCTAAGGGGAAAATGAGTCAGAGCTCTCCCCTGGCTGGGTTTATTGGGGCATTTTTAGGGCTGGTGAGTTGTGAAATATAGGATTTGCTGGGGGCACAGCAGCTCCAGGATGGATCCTGAGCCTCTCTTTAATTTTGCATTCTCCTTGTCCAACAACCCTGTAAATAAAGGGTTTGAGGGCATTTCTTCGGAGCTCTGCTGAGCAAGAGCACAGAGAGCTGCTGGGTTATATTTTCCAAGGATTTTATAGCCATAGAAACAATGAAATCCTTCAATATCCTTCAGTCCCCGCTCACTCTGAAGGCAGAGCTGAACTCTTGTGCTTTAATTCTTGCTGCCAGTGCCAGCTCCAATTCTGCCCAGTTTAAAAAAGCCACCCTGCAGCTTTTATCCCTTTAGAAAACAAATTAAACACTAGGGAAGGCAGTGCTCCCTGAAACCTTTGAACAACAGAAATTAAAGGCGCCCCAGAAGGTTGAGTCAACAAAAGTGAGGCCAGAACTGAAGGAGATGAGAGCAGGGAGGAAAATAAACCTGCAATATTCCAGCTCTCAGTCCAAGG
This sequence comes from Calcarius lapponicus, assembly GCA_039654755.1. NCBI lineage: Eukaryota > Metazoa > Chordata > Aves > Passeriformes > Fringillidae > Calcarius > Calcarius lapponicus. The sequence continues at coordinate 18,701,632 of CM077467.1, read as the reverse complement.
GATGAACACCTGGCACTTGAGGACATGGATTGTGTGACCATGGTGGTGGCTGATGATCTTAAAGGTCTTTTCCAGCATTAAGAGCCCTGTGATTCCAGGATTTTCTGCCTTGTTCTCCTGCTCTGGGGCTGAGGAACCCCTTGACTGGAGCTACAGGCTGCACATCAGAGCTCTGCATAATTTTGAATCCATCTCTTTGTGTTTATGGAAGGTGGCACAGGAAATCTCTCAGCCCCAAAGCATCTCCCAGGACAGAGCTGAGGTGAATGATCCCCTCCAAGCTCCTTCCAGTGGCAATCAGAGGCAGCAATTCCTGGAGAAATAGCTGCTATCAAATTTAGGAGCCTTCCCTTGGGAAGGAAACATCCATTTCCCCTTCTACCTGTCATTCTTCTTCATTTATGGGCTGAATAAGGCACCAAATCTGGCAGGCTTTAGGTAATAAATGAGCTGTTCATGGCAAAGAGAACCTCAGTGGTGATAAAAAATAAACCAACCCAACTGTTGGAATCGAGATGCAGTTAATAGGAGCAAAAATAAATAGAAACAGGCTCTAAATGTAAATGAACATTACATCACCACTGGCATTTCAGCTCCTTTTCAAACACAGAAATAGAAGCAGATTTCACTTGCAGAAAGTTGCTGTGTTCACACAGCCTGAGCTGCTTTGGGGGCACAGCCCTGAACCTTCTGCTCCCCAAAACAATTCAAGAAAGGAGCAAGGGGGATCAGGCAGAGGGGGAAAATCCCGGCTTTGTGCTCAGAAGAGGTTGAGAGAAACACAATTAACCCTTAAGCCCTGTGGAGATGGGATTCGTTTGTGTTTGCCAGCTCCAGTGGAGCTCACTCCACCTCAGGCAGATTGGAGGTGAAAGCAAATAATTCAATTCCAGCCCAGGAGAAGGCTGAGCCCTTAATGAACTGAGAGAGATGACAGAGAGAGGGAAAGAGCTCCAGTGCAGTTTTAGCAGCAGATTTCTTTCCCAGCTGTCACCTCAAATCCTCGAGATCCACGTTGGCCACGCAAATTCCTGGCACCATTTCCAGCCTGGAAATGAACTCAGAGTGTTCTTGGAGTGAGACCTGAAAGCTGGGGCACCTCAGGAGCACCTGCTCAATCCCTGCCCCCAAATATTGCCAATCCCAGCCCATCCCAGGGGCAGAACCTTCCTGGGCACTGGAACTCCCCCAGTGCCCAATCCTACGGGACCCCTCCCATCACTGGGTTTCTCTGGTCCTCAGGCTGTGCCAGGGGAGGCTCAGGCTGGATATTGGGAATAATTCCTTCAGGAAAAGGGCAGCCAAGCACTGCACTGGGCTGTGATGTCGTGGCGCAGGGAAACTCGAGCTCTCAATGAGAGAGATCAGCGAGCTCCATTTATTGATTAGAGCACCAGATATTTATTTACAGCAGTAATAAGCTCATGAATATTCTGTGATCTAAACAGTCTATTGGTTATGCTACAACATCAGCTCTTTCTCATTCTTTTGGGGTTACAACTCTCTTTCTCATGTCTCTTTCACTACTTGTTATCATACCACAGCTATGCCCAAGGACACAGTGTTTTGCAGGTGCAGAACTCTAGATTAGCTGGGTTCAGTACTTTTTCTTTAGTTAGCTAATAGTCTAACCCTGTGAGGCTCCTGACATGCTCAGGTCCTGGAAAGTCGAGGAAGAGCTCTGCAGCCTTTAACAGGGTGCCTCGTTCTCCAGGTGTTTTGAGGGATTTCAGGGAATGAAGAGTTAAAGGGCAGCAAACAAAGGCAGCTAAAGAAGATCTGAGATGATTTTTCCCTCATTCTTACCCACCTCAGACATTCAATTTTATACAGGTTTGTGTCTCAGAGTTAAAACCAAATTCTTCCCTGTGGGAAGGAGGAGATGGATCCTGGGCTCCCATGTGCCACAGCAGGAGTGACAGAGGGAAGGATGTTAATTTAGGAAGGATGGCACACTGACATTTCATCCTGTCTGATATGGCAGAGAGATTTCATTTTTTTTAACAGGAAGAGCTTCAATATTTCACAAAAAATGTGTTGCCTGTGATTATTTGTAAAGCATCGAGGATGGGCTTGGCACTTCCCTGACAGAAACACTGGCAGGTCCCTGCCTGGAGGGATCTATAATTGGAGCAGAGCAAGGGAAGGTGATGGGAAGAGTGGATGGGAGGACAGGGAGGCAGCAGAGGGAGATCAGGAGGAGAATTAGGGATTTTTTATTCTTTACTGGATTTTTTTTTTGGTTCTTTTAATGTCATCTGTTTTAAATCCAGGCTTAAGATCTGATTCAACTTCAGATTTTTTTTTTTTTTTCCACCCAAACTTTCCTCTGGCCTTGACTGGAGCAGAAAACCAAAATGTTGAAATTGCTGCTGGAATAAAGAGAAGGATGGTGTGGGAACAGCCTGACTTCCCTGCAGGTTCCCCATTCTGGAAGCAATTCTGGCCCACAGAAGGGGAAGCAAAGAGGGGCACACGCAGGGAGTGACACACCAGGGCACAGGGAGGCCTTGGGATGTCTCCAGGTTTGTTTGTGGAAGGTTTGGTGGGTTCCTGGGAGGTGGGCTGGACTGTTTCTGACAGAATGAATTGGAAACCAATCCCCCTGTGGATCCCCAGCTCCCCCCCGGGCTGCTCCTGCAGTGCAGTCTCCAAGGGCTTCATGGAATTTCTGCTTTTTCCTGCATGGATACAGAGCACAAACCCTTCCCTGGGTTCCCTACAGGAGCCCCAGCACTAAAAATCCCCGGGCAGCACCTGGGAGCTGCCCAGGAGCCAGGCAGGAGGGGAAGGCTGCCAGCTGCGGGGATATCCTGGGATTTAGGGAAAAGCCTTGGGTTTCCACCTTTTCCCTGCGTGGGAGGAAGTTTCTGCCACCAAGGAACGAGCTGGGAGCAGCAATCCCGGCGTTCCTGGAGAGAAATCGTGAGGATTAGCCGGGGGTGACATGAGCTGCTCCATTTCCCTGCGCTTGGGGACAGCAGGTGAGGGCAGGGCAGGGCAGGGCAGGGCAGGGCAGGGCAGGGCAGGGCAGGGCAGGGCAGGGGGGATGTGCTGGAGACCCGAATCCCCCAGGATCCCTCCTTTTCCATCCTGTCGGGTCCTGCGGAGGACAAAGCTGTGCTGGGTGCCAAAAACCCCCCGAGGCAGCGTTCAGGAAGGGCTGGGCGGAGGGGTGAGCTGAGGAGGTGCTAATTAGATTAGGTGCTAATTAGCTGTGCTGCTCGGCAGAGCTCAGCCTCCAGCCGTCACTCACCCACTCCAAGCCTGTGGAACACATTCCTGGGCGAGGGAAGCTCTGGCACCTCCCTCCCCCTGCACAAGCCCGGGGATGCTGTCCCTGGGTGGCCCTGGGTGACCGATCCCAGGCAGGGCTGGAGCCCCAGGAGGGTTCAGGAGTGGATGTGGCCCTGGAGGACAGGGTTGGTGATGGCCGTGGGCTTGGGTTGAAAACATGCTGAGGAAGGCAGGAGCCTCCCTTGAAATGGAAAATGTAAACTATAAACTCCCTCCCTCTGAATTATTGTAATTTTGAAATTAAGGGGCTCTCAGGCAAAGATATGGGAATAGGAATAACAGTTCTTTATTGGGAAAAATAAAAATAAAAATGCAATATTAAAAACCAACCCTGCCAGAGTCAGACCATGCCCTGTCCCCTGTGTGTCAGGGGTGGCACAGCCCCATCCCATGGGGGCTCAGCCCTCCTGCAGTGCCAGCTGTGGCTCTGCTGCAGCAGGGATCCTGCACAAGGGGGGAGTTTTCCTCTGCAGCTCCAGGGCTGCTGCAGATGGGCCTGGGCTCCCTCTGGCAGTGCAGGGCAGCAGAAAGCTGCTCCTCTGGCAATGCAGGGGGCAAAGGCTGCTGTGCTGTGCCAGGCTCAGATTGGATCCAGGTAGGAATGCTTGGCTCCTGCCCTGGGCGCAGCATCTCCCCATGGGATGCTGGAATTGGATCAGCCCTGCAGGGACACTCAGTGGCCATGGACAGCAGAGATCTCCTGGAGGGAGGGTTGGCTGTGGCAGAGATAAAGAAAAAACTGCCCCAGGAACAGAGAGAACTGCCCCAGCCCTGACAGATTTCAATAGAACTCACTCCCCCAATAGCATCTTGTAACCTGAGACACTGTGCTGGGGGTGCTGGTGAATCACTGGACTTGATGATCCCAAAGCCCTTTTCCAGATATTCTCATGGAAATGGAATATTTATATTAAATAACACACAATTCAGAGCCCATTAAACAGTTACATTTCAGTCAGAACTCTGGAAGCAATCTCTGTGTGAGGTGTTTTTAATTCCACCTTCCCTCTGCAGCAGCAATCCCGTGATTCCAACGTGGATCTCCAGCCCCCTTTTGCATTTTCTGATTTCCAGGCAACCTCTCACCGCTCCAAAAGCTTTTGTAGATTTAATTAATCTTAGACTGAGTCTAAAGTGAACTCAAGCAGGGCGTTCAGGTGTGATGGATGCTGTTGGAATGGCACCAAAATCTGGTGGCTCTAATCCCAGGTGTCACATCCCATTAAACCTCCATCTCCCTGAATTAGAAAGGAATTTCAATGGTTGGAAAAGAAATCCCCAAACGGAACTGAGAATGAGTGAAGGACTTGGAAATCATCAAAACTGGAAGTCAGATGGATTCAGAGCCGGCCTCAGGTGCTGGCACAGGGAGGGGAGGTGGAGGCTGCAGACCCCGCTCTGGTTCCTCTCCCAGTGGGGACAGAAAGCTGATGGTGTTCCCAGCTCTGTGAAATGCAGGGAGAGAAATGCAAAATTCAGCAGCAGATGAGGAGAGGCAGCCTGGGAACACTAGAGGGAGCAGAGACAGGGAGCAGGAACAGGAGGGGAAGGAGAAACCACTGCAGCTGCTGAGACGGCTTCCAGGGGAAGGGAGAGGGAGCCCAGGAACAAAGGGATGTGTCTGACAGGGTGTGCAGGGCAGGAGGCACGGGCTGGGATCTCCTTTGGCACAGGTGGGCACAGCCCAGCCCAGCCAGGTGAGCAGCTCTGCCCAGGCTCAGCCAAATCCCAGCTCCCTGTGGTACCTTCAGTTTTAGTTTTCATGTTTTCCAGACCCTGTACTGCATTGGTATAGAACTCTGAACTTCATATTGTTAAAATTCAACACAGAATTCTACAGGCTAAACTTTAAATGCTTAATTCATATTGCTAACTCAAGTGAACTCCAAAAATCTCTGTTTCAGTATAAAGTGTTAGCAGCTCTCCTCACAGCTCAGTCACACAAAACAATCCCTTTCCAGCCCCAGAACCAAGGACACCACTGCAGCTTCAGGCCCAAAAAGTGCAAACAACAGAGAATTGAGGAGAGCAAACTGGGAGGATGGGACTGCTTAACCCAGAGCTGGAACTGGACAATTAACCCCAAAATGGAAATGGACCAAAACTGATAAAACTGTGAGAACTTGTGACCCTCATCCAGCTTGGGTGTAGCCCTGGCTGGGCTCTTGTGCTGCCCAAGGTGGATCCTGTGAAGGCCTTTTAATAAATCCCCACTTTATTCCTTTAACTCTGTTCTAGGAGCCTCTCAAGGCATCACCTGCTGGGGAAGGAACAGCAGGAACGAGTTTTGCTGTGTCCTGGGGAGCCCCAGGAGGGACAGACAGACCCACCTGGCTCTGTCTCAGCTTGGGGCTGGAACTTCTTTAAACTTCCCACACCACTTCCAGGCTTTCCCACTGTTTTCCTCTGTGAAATCCAAACAGCTGCACCTCCCTCCCTTTAAATAATCAGGACATGGCAGGGCTGCTCTCTCCACAGCTCAGTTCTCTCTTTCAGAGCTGTCAGGAGCCGTTTGCACCTCAGCTTTCCCAGCTCTGTCTCCAGCTCTCCCTGAGCTGCTCCTGCCTTCTTTCAGAGTTCATTTGTTTGGAAGCAGCTCCAGGCACTGAGGAGATGCCAATTAGTGTCAGACAGTTAATTTGGAGAGGGGCAGCAGGAAGCAGGGCTTTAAACTGCTCCAAGGCTTCTTCCTCCTGCACTGGGAAGTACAAGCAGCACCTGAGCTGCTCAGCAGGGCTGGTCTGGGGCCCTGGAGGTGAATCTGGGGCTGATTTCTTGCTCAGCAGGGCTGGTTTGGGGTCCTGGAGGTGAATTTGGGGCTGATTTCTTGCTCAGCAGGGCTGGTTTGGGGCCCTGGAGGTGAATCTGGGGCTGATTTCTTGCTCAGCAGATGCTGGCCATGAACTGTGCACGTGCTGCTCTGTCAGGATGGAGCCTTCCTCAGCTCCTGAGAAATCCTAACCCTCTCCTCAGCTCCTAATGAATCTCCACCCACTCCAGCAGAAGGCTGGCACAGCCTCTGAGCCATTGTGGCATTCTGACAGGAATATTTTTTTGAATCATTAATTTTTGTTTGCAGGAGATTTCCCTGCAAAGTGCTGGATCTGCGTTGGGGTGAAATTCCTCATTGTGGCTTCTCATCCCAAAAATACTCTGAAAAAGGAGATTTGCCTTCTCTGGGTCCACCCTGAGAAAGCCTTTGGAAAGGATTTATCCCAGTCTTATCATATTAATGTGTATTTTAATTACTATTATCAGTAGAACTCATAATTAATAATAATGGATTATCTACACATTAACAGTGATCAGGAGCAGCCACACAATTCCATGGAGGTGCCAGCAGCCCTTTTGTGGCAATCTCAGCCCAATTCCCAGCTGTCCAAGGGCTCCTTTTGCTGGCACCAATCCCACTTTTGGCAGAGCTGTGCAGCTCAGTGATATTAAAGTCAGCAGAATTCTCAAGTAAAACTAATTTTCCATTTTTTTTTTTCAGGAGGGGACATTCCTGAGGTCAGCCCTGCCCCGTTTGCTGAGGCAGGATTTCAGCCTCCCCTGCTGGCACAGAGCTCCAAGGGAAGGAAAGCTGTTATGGACAAATCCAATCAAATTGTGCTGGGGGGAAGCAAACACCACAAAACCTGGGATTTGCTGACACAGGGGCTTGGCCAGCACACAGCTTTCCCTGTTCCTGCGTAATGGAGTTAGCAGAGATTTCCTGAGTAGCTACACCAGTGAAAAAAAGTGATTTTTGCAGCCCAGGTGCAGCTGCAGGAAGGTTTGGAGTGGCAAAATGAAAAGAATTTGAAATCCCACCTTGGAGTGAGATGGTGCCGCGTCCTGCAGCTGGGTCACAGCGACCCCAGGCAATGCTGCAGGCTGGGGAAGAGGGGCAGGAGAGCTGGGAATGGGCTGGGAGTGCTGGGGACAGCGCTGGCCAGAGCGGGGTGTGCCCTGGGAGAGGGAACAACTGAGAGCCACCAACAGACCCCTCACAAGTGACACCGGGTGGGAAGTGACATTTTCCCCCCAGAGCTGTGAATGCACAGCCCAAGGCACGTGCACACCCAGCAGATAGAAAAGTGTATTTATATTCCCAGCAAATAGAAAAGTGTATTTTTATTCCCAGCAAGTGCTTGGGAATGAAAAAAAACCTCAGCACTAAAGCCTGATCCCCAAACAGCAACAGCAGAGTTACCAAACAGCTGTCAGGAGGAACAAAACAGAGCAAAACCAAAGCAGAGAGGAGCAGAAACTTGTCACCATCGTATTTTCTGAAAAATCCCTTCACCGGGATTTCATCTCCTGAGAAGGCTCAGAGAGAAATGAAAACAATAATTATCTGATTGCTTCTCCTGTGTTGTGCTGCTTTGGAATGTGGTTTGGACATTGTTTACCAACTGGTCATTGTTTGATTGGTTTCATGTGAATTGTTTTCACTGTGTCAAGGCTCTGGAGAGAGTCATGAGTTTTTCATTGGGATCTTGTTAAGCCTTTTGTAAGTATCATTTCTCTATTCTTTAGTCTAGTTTAGTATAGCATTCTTTCATATAATATGGTATCATAAAATAATAAAGTAGCCTTCTAAGAACGTGAGTCAGACTCATCATTTCCTTCCTGCCAAGAGGGACCCTGAAAATCCCACAGAAACTCCTGGTGCTTGCTGTGGTTCTGAGGGTGACAGGGAAAACTGGGAATGAGCACAAACCACAGAAATCCTGCTGCAAGCCCAGCATCTCCCTGCAGCAGGAGGGACACGGAGAGTCCCTGTGGGGATCAGGAGTGCAGGACCCCCATCGGTCCCTCAGGAACACCCGAGGTTTGTGTTTTCAGTTCTGTGTCCTTAGGGCTGCCCAGAGGAGCGGGAATTTCCCAAATCCCTGGAATGTCCCAGGCTGGAGCAGCCCTGGACAATGGGAGGTGTCCCTGCCATGGCAGGGGTGGCACTGGGTGGGCTCTGAGGTCCTTCCCAGCCCAAACCATTCTGTGAATTTTATAATCCTGAAATTATCATTACAGAGGTGGAACTGGAAGAGCTTTAAGGTCCCTTCCAAAAAAAAAAAAAACCCAAACAAAAAAAACCACCCCAAAAAAACATTCCCTGACTCTGTAACTCCTGGAGCTGTTGGTCAATTGAAATCCAATTTCAGAGCAGCTCAGAGGAAATGGTGTTTTGGGAAGATCAGAGTGGATGGGACAAAGGAGCAGGAGCAGTCTCCTTAAGCCACCCCTTGTGACTGAGAACAGCATCCCTGGCTGTTCCTGGAGCACCTGGTGACTCACAGGGATGGAAATGTCCCCTGCTCCTGAAAACCCCTCCCCAGAGCACGGCTTGGATGGGAGGAGGCTGAGGGGCCTTGGGCACAGCTCCAGCCCTGGATCCCAGCGTGCTCCTCAAAATGAGCTTGAACTTCCCCAGGGAGATAAACTTGATCTGTTCCAAACATCCACCAGCAGCCCCCAGGCAGCCACTGCCTCCTCCCCATGGGCAAACCCCACTCTGGTTCCTCTGGTGCCTGGGAATGAGGGAAAACAGGGGAAATGCTGGGAAGGGCTGGTGCTGGAATGCTGCTGGCACAGCCTGGCCCCTCTGTGCTGCTCCCTCAGAGCCTTCCCTGATGGCTTCCAAATCCTCCTGGGAGCTCCTTTGGTGGGACCCAGGACATTGCTCTGGCTGCCCTGGGTGACTCCAGACCCTGGCAGGGGCTCAGAGACCTTGGCACAGAGTCACAAACACCTGAGCCTTCGATTTTAGCCCATGGAAACGATTCCCAACTTTGTGTGAGGAGTTACAAGGCACAAGAGTTTGAGTAGAATGATAGTGAATTTGTCACAGGGTGAAAAAGTAGAATTTTGGGGATTTAGAATGGGAGTTCAGGAGGCAAGATGGAGGAATCTGGGTGTGTCCTGTCCTTCTTCTTCTCCTTCTTCTCCTTCTCCTCCTGCTCCTCCATCTTCTGCTGTGATGGTGACACTTCTGGATTGGTTTAGAGTAGAGACAGACTGTCTAACACAGGTGATAGGTATTGGACAATTATCATAAATAAAGTACACAGCGTTCGCAGTATAAAAAGCCAACACCACCCCAAGGGCAGGGGCTGTGCCACAACCCGACCTGCTGGGCAGATCTCAGTGGGTCAGAGAAAGAATGGAATAGATAAGGAAAAATAAACAACCTTGAAAAGCAGAGCCGAGGAATCTCAACTTCTTCTTCTGTTGTGGGGCTGGGGGAAAAAAAAAAAAAAGACTTTCTAATACCTTGGAGATCATCTCAGCAACACAAAACCCGAGAGTCCTGGGCAGCCCCCAGGGAGGGCAGGGCCCAGGGTGCCAGCCCTGCCCAGAGCAGCCCTCCCTTTGGGATGGTTGTGCCCACAGATCAGCCCGAGGCTGCTCAGGCACCCTGGGACTCTCCAACCCTCGCCCCGCCACGTTTCAGTTCAATTCAGTCAATATTTCATATCCCAGCAGCCTCCAGCTGCAGCTCCTCTCTCAGGGCTGGACACAGCCCCGAGGCTGCTGCAGCCACCAGGGAGTGACTCCAGGGGTTCCTGTTCCAGAGGGAACACCCCCAGAGCACCTTCCAGGGGTTCCTATTCCAGAGGGAACACCCCCAGAGCACCTTCCAGGGGTTCCTGTTCCAGAGGGAACATCCCCAGAGCACCTTCCAGGGGTTCCTGTTGCAGAGGGAACACCCCACTGCTCCCTCCAAGGGTTCTGGGCCCCTGTTCCAGAGGGAACACTGTTGTGATGTGATTTCAGGGTTTACTCCAGAACCCCGGGTCCCTCCCCTGAAGATTCCCTCCCAGGTGTGTCAGTCCCCTCTCCTTTCCCCTCCCTGACCCCTCCCAGCACTGTCTGTCCATCCTGGCATTCCAGAAGGGCACAGAGTGATTGGCAGATTCACAGGATGCCCTCTACCCCTGGGGGCATTGGGCCATCCAGGTGTCCTTTGTCCCTTTGTCCCTCCCCTCCTGTCCCTGCTTGGTGGCTCCCTGCCCCTTCCCTGCCCCTCTCCCCGGGGTTCAGAGGAGCAGCAGCCACGGGCTCAGGGAGCTCTGTTGGAGCTGGTGCTGCATTCAGAGGCTGTGGGCCAGAATAAAGCTCTGGATCCAAACCCTCCATCAGAGCCGACTCCTTTCCTTCACCATCGCCTGAAAGCTTCTCCACAAAGGGAAACCTGAGGAGCAGCCCCTGTTATGGGGGAAGCTCCATCCCAGCACCACCAGAGCTCCTGCAGGCCTGGACCTGTCCCCACGTGCCAACTGCAGCACCCAGGCAGGCAAAAGTGTCTGTGGGGTGAAACACCACACACCAGCCAGCCAAAAGTGTCTGTGGGGTGAAACACCACACACCCAGGCAGCCAAAAGTGTCTGTGGGGTGAAACACCACACACCCACAGCCAAAAGTGTCTGTGGGGTGAAACACCACACACCCAGCCAGCCAAAGTGTCTGTGGGGTGAAACACCACACACCCAGCCAGCCAAAAGTGTCTGTGGGGTGAAACACCACACACCCAGCCAGCCCAAAGTGTCTGTGGGGTGAAACACCACACACCCAGGCAGCCAAAAGTGTCTGTGGGGTGAAACACCACACACCCAGCCAGCCAAAAGTGTCTGTGGGTGAAACACCACAGTGCTGCTGTTTGGTTCAGCAGCAAGGGCCAAAGACAAATTCAGGCACACCCCATCCACAATATTGGTAATATTCCAATAGAACACCCCATTGCTCCCTCCAAGGGTTCTTGGGTCCCTGTTCCAGAGGGAACACCCCCATTGCTCCCAGAACATCCCCCCCAAGAGTTCCTGTTCCATCTTGACTTCTTCACTGTCATGCTTTTTATAAGCTACAAGAACGTAAAATGTGGTGGGTGATTGGTTGATGATTTATCATCATGGTTTGTATTTTTGTTTGGTTTTTTTTGGGGGGGTTAGTTCTGGGGTTAATTCTATGTTTGTTTGGGGGGGTGAGTTCTGGGGTTAATTCTGTGTTTGTTTGGGGGTGGTTGTGGAGTGATGATGACAGTTGGTTATTGGTTTCGATACTAGGAAATATAGAGGAAGGTTAATTGAAAGTGTATTGATGACAAATGATTTGGATAATATAGTTTAAATATGTAAATATAGTTTAAATATGTAAATATAGTTTAAATATGGTTTAATTATTTGACAAAAAAAAAGTCAAGATAAAAAAATGGATATGTAAAATGGAATTTAAAGGCTAGGTACCAGTAAATAATAAAATAATGAATATGTCTGGCAACCATGACACTGTCTGTTGTCTAGAGGCAGGTAGTGCCTTTCATGACTGGGGTCAGAGTGCATCAGTGCCAAGTTTGCAATGACCTTATCTGTTAGACAGTGACATTCCGGGTGTTGGAGCGTTCCTGACAGAGGGAACACCCTGCTGCTCCCAGAACTCCCTCCAGGGCATCTCTGGGGTGTTTGGCACAGCAAAGGGAGCCCTGCTCCCCCAGCTCCCACCCCATGCCTGTAGGAATGGGATCAACTCTGCTGATGGAGTGACCAAATGATCCTTTGTCCCCTCAAAAAGGAAAGAAGCCTGGAAGTTTTTCTCCTTGATTAAGTGAAAAAGCCACCTCCTAGGCCTGGGGGACTTCACCTCAAACTTAAGGATGGCCAACTGGACAGGAGCCAAAAAGCCCTGCCTGGGCAGTTCACTAGAAAAAGAAGTGAACAAAGGAACTTATCACTTTTGTGAGGTGTTCTACAAGGAGCAAGAACCTCTTGCACTTATTTAGTTGGGTTTTTTTCTGTTTGTTATTTTGCCTTTTATTAAACCTTTTTGTTTCCAACACTGCAACAGAAGCCATCCTGCTGATTTTATGCCTCCAAAGGTGGCTGAGCTGTCTTGGGTGAGTAATAGACCTCAAAGAGCTGATGAGACCTGGCTGAGAAAGCTCCTATTACTCATGCCAACAGAAGGTGTCCCAGTGGTGTCACCACCGTGGATGTGAGGGGCTGAGGCTGGGGGTGCTTCCAGGGTATCTGATCATGGAGTCATGGAATGGTTTGGGTGGGAGGGACTGGAAACACCACCCAGTGCCCTGTAAACCCCTCCCACTGTCCCAGTGATCTGATCCCAGCACTGCCAGGGATCCAGGGGCAGCCCCAGCTGCTCTGGCAATTCCAGCCCATCCCCTGCCCAGCCTGCCAGGGAACAATTCCCAATTCCCAATATCCCATCCAGCCCTGCCCTGTGGCAGTGGGAGCCATTCCCTGTGTCCTGTCCCTCCATCCTTGTCCCCAGTCCCTCTGCAGCTCTCCTGGAGCCCCTTCAGGCCCAGGGAGGTTTCACCAGTGATGATGAGGAAGGCAAACCTTCAACCCATGGATTTAGGTGGATAACTCCTGCTAGGTTCTGGTAAAGCATTCCTCCTTCCCACTCCTGATCAGTTGTATTCCACTGCCAGGAGAAGCCCTGGAGAAGCTCCTTGACCACTGATCCCCCATTATTAAAAGGGAGATTAATTAAAACCCTGAAGCATTAATTCTTGATTTCCAGGCCTTGCTGCAGTGTTACACCTCCTGCTCTTCCTCAGGGGTTAAACCTATTGCTCTTGCTTTTGTGTCAAGATTAGGAGATTTAGAGCAAAGAATGAGTTTTCATTTACACCCAGGATAAACAGAGCAGAAGGGCTCCAAGATAACAATTTCCTTAACTAAGGAGATGGATTAAAACCTCTTTGTTTCAAAGTCAATAATGAAACCCCACAAGTCCCTATTCACCAGCCCTGCTCCCTGCAGCCCATCACGCACCTGCCCATGCTAATGATGAATCCAAATTTGGTGTTTTGCCTTCATTCAGCCCCACAGGGCTCTCAGGGTGGGAGCTGGGCTCTGTCCTGGCCCAGTTCACCCAGTTCTGCTCCCCAGCTCCCCCAGTCTGGCCCTCACCCCACACTGAGCTCAGAGCCCCCAGATTTGTATTTAGGGAGAGCATCAGATGGAGAACCCACAGAGTGAGTGCCAGCAGAGCCACCAAACACCGCCCATGAAATGTTTACACTTTGCTCCAGAAAACAGCGTGGGGAGCAGTGGGAGGAGTGAGCAGCCAGGAAAGCTGACATTTGTGTCACTGCTGCCAGCAAAGCTGACATTTGTGTCACTGCCTGCCTCCAGTCCCTAACCCTGCAGGTTCCAAAGTCCATCCCTTGTTTTAGCACACCAGCTGCCTCTCCCTGACAGCAGGAGTGTGAAAACCCACCCAGCCCCACTCCAAAACAACATTTCTGCACCTCACACTCACCATTGCAGCTCACAGAGCCCCTCTGAACGTGCTCAGGTGAATTTTGGGATACTGCCAGGGTCAGCCATGCCAGGAGGGAGGTGCAGCCCCTCCTGTCACCTCCTCTCCTTCCCTGCAGGACCCTGCCTGGCTCGGTGGAGGGTTCTGAATTAACGAGCAGCAATTCCATCTCTGTTTTCTCTCCTTGTGCAGCCCATTTCTGGTGCCTTCCCTCCTCAGGGGTTACTCAGAACAGCTGAGCACCTCCCTGCTGGGATGTTTTATTGCAGAACAAGATCATTTCCTCCCTGCTTAGTTTAACCCACTTTACTTCTCCCAACTCACGTTCTGCTCTGAGCACACATTGTTAATTCATTCCCGGCTTTTCCAAGGTTCTCATTACAAATGCATTTTTGATTAACTTATTGTCCCACTTTTATCTCGACTGACTGGTGCATAAATTGTTAGGAAGTTGCTGTGTTGTGAAAATGGTGATGAATTTGGGATACCCAGTTTGGCCTTGGCAGGACAGAATGAGGGACCCTGGGAATGAGAGCAGAGATGGATGCACGGGGAGTGGAAACCACAGGGGTTTTGTGTCACAGAATCCCAGGATGGGTGGGGTGGGAAGGGACCTTACAGCCCATCCAGACCCCCCTGCCATGGGACAAGAGGGAATAAAAGGAAATTCCAGGGGTGGTGTTGGCAGGGATCGTCCTGGGGCTCCTCAGGGTCATCTCAGAGAACACAGGAGCCTCCTCAGCAGCCCTGACCTTCACATCCCAGCCCTGAAAACGGGGCCTGGCTGTCCTACCTGCACTCCAGCCCATGCTTCCAGAACATTCATCCTTTGATCCTGGCTTTTTACAGGTTTTTGATCCAGCAAAGGGAACTCAGCTCTCCAGTCACCAGCACTGGGGACTTGTGTGCACAGAAGGACCTCAGGGGAAATCCAGGTTTATCTTCCTGCTGTGAAGCTGAATTTCCTCCTCCTGCAGCAGCCAGGGGTGCTCCATGGTGAGGGAGCAGAAGTGTCTGCAAGGATGGATCCCAGGCTGTTTGTTGGGTCCAAGGCTGTTTGTTTGATGGATCCCAGGCTGTTTGTTGGGTGGATCCAGGGCTGTTTGTTGGATCCCATGCTGTTTGTTGGGTGGATCCAGGGCTGGTTTTTGGATGGATCCCAGGCTGTTTGTTGGGTGGATCCCAGGCTGTTTGGGCAGCCCCAGCTCCTGACCCTGGGCTGCTCTGAAGCTGCTTTTGCACACCCAGAGCCAAAGGAAGGCAGGAGATCTGCCCCACAGGGAATTTCCTCTTTGCATGTGCTGAGTTACAGCCATGACCAGAGGCGCTGCTGACAGTGCTGGGTGCTCCCACCCCACAGGGCCCCTGCCCAGGAATCCTTCCAGGCTTCCAGCCCCAGAGCACACCTGCAGCAAGGAATTCCACAGGGGAGTTCTGTGCCCTGAGCAGCAGCATTCCTGTCCCTTCATACCACCTGTGATGCCTTTCAATTCCTTTCAGTCACTCCTGTCCATTGATATCATCTTTCCTTTCACATCCTTTCAATCATCAATGCCTTTCAGTTCCTCTGGATTCCTCCTCACTCTCCCCACATGGCAGATTAATTAGGAATTGCTGACTTCCTGCCCCAGGTTTCTGTATTTCCACACCCCCTTTTCTGCCTCCTCCCTGGAATAAAGGATTCAGGAGCTGTCAGTTTTCCTCAGGAGCCATTTCAGAGGTGGGGGAGCAGCCTGAGAATTCCAACAAAGCCTCAGAAATCCCAGACCTCATTCCACGTTTCATGATCAGGCTGAATGCAATTAAAATTAGAGAGACTGAGAGATCAGCAGTGCTGGCTAAGCCACTTTTACATTATGAGCTCTTAACTGTTTTTTTTTTTTTTTATTAAGTCAATTTTATCTCTCCTAATAAAGCCAAACCTTCCACTCAGGATGGAAGGGAACAACAACCCCGCTCAAACTTTCTGCATGATGAGCTTTCATTTCACTCTGCTTGCCTCTAAATTTTGCTCTTCCCCTGCAGTCAATATTTATAACTTCATCCAGTGAGGAGGAATTTGATGGCCTGGTGTTGATGGGGAAACTTTGCTTTGAATAATTCTGGTTTTAGTGCCTCCCTGCTCAGTTGGGATTAGGAAAAGCCACATTCCCTGTGCTCCCAGAGGAGGTGGGGACCATTCAAGGTGAGGAACCTGCTCCAATCTCTGCATGAGAAGAGCACCTTGACAGCAGCATGGACATGGAAAAAACAGCATTTCCCTGGGTGTGCAAACCCAGGGCACACAGGGAATATTTCCCTGTCTGCTCTGGGGCCCTGACCCCCAGGGGAACACTGACTGTGACCCTCATTCATGGAGAAAGTTTCCCAGACTTCAAGATAGACTGGAATCCACTAAAGTGTGGAGTAGATTAGAGAGAGCAGTGTAGGTGAGAAATTTAGGATTTGGGGTTTTTAGTGTGTTGTGGATAGAAGCAAGATGGAAGACACAGGCTGCTGTCCTGGGTTTCTTCTTCATTATTCTTCTTCCTTCTTCTCCATGGGTTTGGGTGGCATTTTGTAATTGGGCAGGAGAGTCCTCATTGCAGCTCTGTGGGATCAGTTATTGGGTTAAAAGGGAAAATAATCCAGGTGTCAGTTCTTCATTGGATAATTTAGTTTTAAAAGACCTTGTAGCAAGAGATTGTTGGTCCTTTTGTGTCTTGTAATGAAAAGCTGCTGAACTCCTGGTTGTGAGACTGTTTCACTGATAAGAAATAACAAACACCTGAGTGTGAACATGAACTACAAGAAATAATAAATGCCTGAGTCTGAACAGGAACCACCTCCTCAAGTGCCTTCAATGCAGACCCAGAGAAATCACAACTGGGAATCCTCTCCTGGGGTCACCCAGCTGTACCCAGGGACACTTCCACTATTCCAGGGGGATCCAGCCTGGCCTTGGACACTTCCAGGCATCCACAGCTCCTCTGGGAATTCCATTCCAGGGCCTCCCCACCCTCACAGCTCCCAATTCCTTCCTCAAGTCTTACTGAAATCAAGGTTTTCCTGATTTTCTGGGAATTGTAAGTTTTCCTGGGGGAGGCAGAGCTGTGCCATATCAACACTGTGCCTGTCCCTGGTCAACACTCCCTGAGAGCCACAATCTCCAGATTATTGATGCAATTCCTGACCTGTGGCAAGCCTTAAATAGAGGAGCTTCAGGAAGTGGAAATCTGATAGTGTGAGGAATTTGAGTGGATTAGTCATAGAGGATTAAGAGCAAGCATTTGAAGAAAAGCTTAAATGTAGCATAAAAATATATTAGAATCTTTTCAGACATTCCTTATGAGCTTAGCTCATTGGCAAAGTGTTGGGGAGGGTGAAATGTAATAAAACCAGAGGAAAAACTCCCCTTGCACCGATGCAAACAGGGAGGAATTTGCATTCCCAGGTCTTTGCATATGTATTTGGGTGAATTTATATAAATATGCATTTAGACACACATTATGTATAGATTTTCACTTGACATCAGACACTTCAGCAAGCAGCAGGGTATAAAAATATAAAAGGAAAGTTTCATGAAGTACAGGAAACAGAAAACTTCAGTTGGTGAGGAAGGAAGAACTCGGGGATGAGATAATAAATAAGGGGTGACCAGGGCTGGGAGAGCCTTTGGCAGGTCTCCTCCTGCCTGGCAATGCAGAGAGATTGTCCCAAAATAACCCCAAACAGCTGGAGCTGCTGTGCACAGGGATGGATCCTTGCTGGGCTGAAATCCAGGCCAAAGGAAGCTGCACACCAAGCTCAGTCCCCTGGTCCAACCTCAGGGGAAATCTCCCTGGTTTGAAGAGCCAGGTGTCTGCTCAGGAAGGCAGGAGCCTCCCCTGAAATGGAAAATGTAAACTGTAAACCCCCTCCCTCTGAATTATTATAGTTTTGAAATGAAGGGGTTCTCAGGCAAAGATATGGGAGTAGGAAAAACAGTTCTTTATTGGGAAAATTTAAAATAATACCAAAAAAAGCCCTGCCAGGGTGAGAACCTGCCCTGTCCCCTGTGTGTCAGGGGTGGCACAGCCCCATCCCATGGGGGCTCAGCCCTCCTGCAGTGCCAGCTGTGGCTCTGCTGCAGCAGGGATCCTGCACAAGGGGGGAGTTTTCCTCTGCAGCTCCAGGGCTGCTGCAGATGGGCCTGGGCTCCCTCTGGCAATGCAGGGCAGCAGAAAGCTGCTCCTCTGGCAATGCAGGGGGCAAAGGCTGCTGTGCTGTGCCAGGCTCAGATTGGATCCAGGGAGGAATGCTTGGCTCCTGCCCTGGGCGCAGCATCTCCCCATGGGATGCTGGAATTGGATCAGCCCTGCAGGGACACTCAGTGGCCATGGACAGCAGAGATCTCCTGGAGGGAGGATTGGCTGTGGCAGAGATAAAGAAAAAACTGCCCCAGGAACAGAGAGAACTGCCCCAGCCCTGGCAGATTTCAATGGAACTCACTCCCATTTCCAGGCCGAGGCTCTCCCATTTCCCTGTGCCAGGCCCAGGCCAGGAGCAAAGCTGCAGAGAGCTCCCTGCACTCTGTATCTGCCCCCAGGGAAGCAGCTGGGGCTGAATCCTCCCTCCAGCAGGAGCAGCTGCACCCCCGGAGCCTCTGGACCTGGGACAGCTCCCCCTGTCCTGGGAGAGGACAGCAAGGAATGGGAAGTTCTGCTCCAGCCAGGAGTGCAGTGCCCACCGAGGGATTCTGCTTTGCCTTTGGTGCTCTCTGATGTGAGGATTGTTTTCCTGGTGTGATATCCTCATTTACATCCTCTCTAATCCAGAGGCTTCATTAAGAAGTTGCCAAGAATCAACATTTTGACTGTTCCAGCCTTTAAGTGCCAAGGCTGGATCATTTTCTGCAAGCTGGAGGAAGGAAAGTCCCTCTGTAGGCAGCTGCCACTTGTTCCATGGCTGCTTGAGCCATTTTCGGCTGCAGCATTCGCCCTCCCCTGGGTTTTTACCCTCCCTGGACACACCAGTGGCAATTCCCCTGGTTCCAAACTCCCTCCATCGGGTGTCCTGCTCCAGGATGGATTTCCTGTGGGGCAGGATGGAGTTTCCTTTGGGCAGAAAGCTCCTGGCAGCAGAGGAAGGAGCCAGCCTACTCTGCACAGCTCATCTCTGTCTCAAAGTGTGGACATGAGGAAGGTGGAGAGGGTGGGATGTGACTTCGAGGCAGATGGAAATGCACAAGAACAGTTGCTTAGCGCCTATAAAAGTCAGGCCCACTCCTTCACAAGATCCGTGTGTATTTAGGGATCCACACTTGAATTCTGGCCTCTGAATAACCCAAACCCATGGCAGCTCTTTGGGAATGTGTGCTGGTGAAATAAACAATGATATTAAAAGTCACACGGATCCTGGCAGCAAGCAGGGCTCAAATTTGGTGTTACCCGTGCTTGGGGGGCTTTGCTGGCCATTAATGAATGAGAAAGAGCAGGAAAGGGGCTGGAGGAGCCCAGCTCCACAAGGATTCCTCAGTCCCGTGGGGCAGCAGGGATCAGCAGCAGCTCCAGCCTTTGTGTGAGCAGGAGATGCGAATTAAAGACAGAGAGATGCAGATCTGAGACAGAGGTGGATATTCCACCTGGGCTGTTGGATGTGGTGCTCGGGAATGGGTCCAACATCCATTTCTCTGGGGCTGGATCAATGCAGCCAGAAACGGACAATGAAAAGGTTGAGAAAAGCTCGACAGGATGGGTGTGCTCAGAAACGGGCAAGGAAACAGAGCCAGAAACGGGCAAAGAAAAGGCTGAGAAAAGCTCGACAGGATGGATGTGCTCAAAAGCGCTCGGGAGCTGAAAACATTCCCTTCATATCGCTCTCTATTTCGTACTTGATTAGGAAACCGCACCCGATGAAAGGAGCGCGGAATTGCCCCGTTCAGTGGCCGGAGAAGGGGCAAAGCAGCCGAATCCTGCCCTGCCTTTGTCTCGGCTCCCGGCGCCGGTGGCCGCGGCTCGCTCGGCTCTCTGCCGCTGACCTGATTCCGCACCGCACGCTCCTCCCCGCTCGCCGAGGCTCCCATGTGATCCATTCTTCCCCCTAAATAAAGTTGACAAATTCGGCCGGGCTCAGATGGTGCTGCCGAGGGGCTGCGCGGCGCTCCAGCCTCGCTGCGGCTGCGGCAGCGCCGGCTCGGGGCCACCGCGGCTCCCGGGGCTCCCGGGGCTCCTGCCCGGCTCGGGGCCACCGCGGCTCCCGGGGCTCCTGCCCGGCCCGGGGCTCCTGCCCGGGCACAGCCCCGCAGCCGGAGGACGCGGTCGGAGCAGGTGAGTGAGCGGCTGCGGTGGCTCCTTTGTGCTGGAGGGACAGAGGGACGGACGGACGGACGGACGGACGGACGGACGGAGGGAGGGAAGGGGTCGCGGGGCGATGCCCAAACAGCCCCAGCCCCGTGCCCTGCCCGGAGGGATGCGGGGATTCCCGGGGAGCAGCGGCGATCGCCGGGCGTGGGCAGCGCCTGCGGCACAGCCCGGGGATGCTCCGCTGCATCCCGGCCCCGCAGCCCGCGGGGACACCGCACGGCACGGCTGGCACCGGCGGGCACGGCTGGCACGGCATGGCACGGCTGGCACAGCACGGCACGGCTGGCACCGGCTGGCACGGCTGGCACGGCACGGCATGGCTGGCACCGGCGGGCACGGCACGACTGGCACCGGCGGGCAGGGCTGGCACGGCACCGTGATCCCGTGTGCAAGGCTGGCACTGGGTTGGCACGGCACAGCACCGGCAGCGTGGGACCGGCTGAATGGCACGGCACGGTACCGGGGCAGCGCGGTACCTGCCTGGCACGGCACTGAGATACCTCCGTGCAAGGCTGGCACGGCACGGTGATACCTGGGCTGTGAGGCTGGCACGGCACGGCACCAGGACAGCCGGGGGCCAGGCTGGCACGGCACGGTACCCGCGACTGGCACGGTCCCTGGCAGGCTCCAGGGCTGCCCTGCCCACCGCGCTGCCCCCGGCCCGGCCCAGGCCGCTCGCTGTCCCTGCCGGGCCCCTGCTCCTCCTGCCCAGGTGTGCCAGGTGTGCCCCTGCCCCAGGTGTGCCCCTGCTGCCCCTCCTGCCCAGGTGTGCCAGGTGTGCCCCTCCTGCCCCAGGTGTGCCCCTCCTGCCCAGGTGTGCCAGGTGTGCCCCTCCTGCCCAGGTGTGCCCCTCCGGGCTGGGTGCCCCTCGTGCCCCTCCTGCCCGAGCTCCCCGGAGCTGCAGCCCCGCTCCCGGAGCTGTGCCGGGCAGCCCTGGGCACCCCTGCCCCGCTCTCCGTGCGGGCTCCGGGCATCCCCGAGCCTCCCATCCCTCCTCCCGCACCCCGAGCTGTGCCCCTGGCGGTGCCCGTGCCCTCCCACCATTCCCGAGCCCACATCGGGGCTTCTCCCGCCTGGAATGGGGTTGGAAGCTCAGAGGAGGGGCAGTGCTGGAAGCACGGGATGCCCCCGGGCTCCATTCCCTGCTCACCAGCTCAGCTCCCCGGGCTGCAGCTGGGCACAGCTGGGCACAGCTGGGAACAGCTGGGAAGCAGCTCCTGCTCACCTGCAGCTCCCAAATCCCACAGAAACTGTTCCCAGTCTGTGCTGTGGGAAAAGAAATGTGATTTTATTCCAGAAATGTACAGACAAAGTAGCTGCCTCTAAACTGACACTCATCACTCCCCCTCCCAGCCCCTGCTCCCTCCCACCCTTTAACTTCTTCTTTCCCTGCACAATTTAAAGGTGAAATTCCCTGAGCAGTGAATTTATTGCAGTCCCAGGCTGGGCTTGTTCATCAAGAGCAGGAGAGTTTCCATTTGAAAGGAGATGGATGGAAACTGGAATATTCAAACAATCTCTTGCTTTTTTGCAATATTTTTTAAAAGAAATCTATCCCTGCAGGAGTTTCAGTCAGATTTTAAATCCAAGAGAAAGGCTGCAGTGTCCCAGCTGTAATAGATTTCCTTGCTCCTGGTAGGGCAGGAGAAAATGGGAAAGGAGAGATTAAACAGGGAGGGGGGACACAAACCCAGATCTATTTTGTTCAGCCCTTCACAATTAGGCCAGGATTAAATCCCTCCTTCACCTGCACACAAAATGAGAATTGAACAAAAAGGCCATTGGTTTGGCCCTGGTTGTATTTTATGGGGGTTCTTAGGTTTGGGGCTTTCATTTGAGTTCAGCTCTAAACAGCTTTTAGTTTCCATTTCCCTTCTGACTCAACAATTAATCATCCACCTCTACCTGCACTACTTGTCCTGGCTCCAAAATCCTGGAACTTTGGGGCAAACTGAGCTTAAAAACAACAAATGGGGAAAAAAAAAATCACTGAGCAATTTAAGCTCAGTGCGGGTTTGGGGACTGCTCAGCCCAGGGTTTGTGTTTGCACAGAGTAACTTCTAAATCATGGACCAAGGGGAAACTCCCAGGCTGCCTCTGTCAGCACAGGATGGAGCTGTCCCTGATTTGGGAGGGGAAGAGCAGCATAAAAAATGAGTCTGAAGCAAATCAGCAGTGAGTGAGCCACAAAATATCATCTCAAAGGGACAAAGAATCCCCATTTTGCAGGGTGTGCTCTTGGGCTGCTGATGGAAGCTCCTGTGGCAGGGATGGCTGAGCAGGAAAATCCACCCTCCAAAAGCAGGAACTGTGGAGCTGCTTGGAGAAAAACAACCCAGCAGAGCTTTTGGAAGGCAGTGAAGCCTCTTTGGAAGGGAACACCTGGATACAGCACTGCTCTCCAAGCCTAAAAGGGGAAAAAACCAGACCCTTTCCTAGAGAAATTATTATTATTATTATTATTATTATTATTATTATTATTATTATTATTATTATTATTATTATTATCCCCAATGTCTCTTCCTCACGTGTTTGTGCCAGCTCAGTCCTCACACCTCCGGGAGTATTTCATGGAGATTCAAAGCCACCCTAGAAATGGCATCTGAGCATTCCAGTGCTCAGGATAATAAACTTTCCTCACATTTCCTGGGCAAGAAGGTTCAAATATCTGTCCAGGTGCCTCCCAGAGGCTGCTTTAGGGAGAGGATCCATCAAATGTTCAGTCTGTCCGTGGCTGAGGTGCAGTTTGCTCCTGGGAACAGGAACCATTCCGGAGGGATTTGGACTTTGCACAGAGCAAAGCTGAGATTTGCCAAAGCAGGCAGTGAGAAGGAGGCTGTGATCACACCCTCAAAGCTGCTGCAGTTTATCAAATCACACTTAGGCTAAATTAACACATTAAACTATCAGAGGTCACCAATAAAATCAGTGGGATGGATCAGCTTCAGAGAGAGCCTAAAGCCAGGCACACCTGTGGCTTTAATTAATCTCCACTTCAAGGATTACTGGACTAAAATGAAAACCAGAATTAGCCTCACGTGGGTCCTCTGTGAAACAAATCCCAGGAAAGCAGCACCTTACATTTATGAGCACAGCCCCTTCCACAGCAGCTCCCAAAAATGGATCCCAGGAATCTCTGGGGGGTTTTGCTCAGGATCCTCCAAGCAGAAGGAAGATGGGATCAGGTTCTGCTCCGAAATTTCCTGGTTGTGCACAGAGTTCTCCAAGCCCAAGGAGAATGAGGATCCCACCAGATACTGATCTTTTTATGGGAACACAGCTCTCCCCTGGCTCGTGGATCTGGCCAGGGCTGGAATGAGAGATCCCAAAACTCCCAGCCTTTTCCTCTTCTTCAGGAATAAGAAAGGCAGAACACCTGAACAGCCATGGAGAGCAGAGATTTCCTGTTCACTGGGACAAAAGCAGGGCTGGAGCTTTGTGCACTTAATTAAAAGATTAATTGGCCTGCTCCAGCCTTTCTCCAAGGTGCCAGCTCTGGCACTGGGGGCAATCCCAAGGGAATTATGCAAATGTTGTTCCTAGGGGTGACCACGTGGAAAAACCAAACCCAGATCATGGTTCCTCTTTGGAGATTAATGCTACAGAAGAAAGAGGCACAAAGAGGTTTAATGTGAGGACTTTGCAGGGAAATCTGTGGTGTTGAGCACCCACAAACCTGGTGACCCTACAGATGCAGTGCACGGGAGCAGCACACACCCCAAAGGACACAGAACCCCCCAGGAATTAAACTCAGCAGCACTTTGGAGACTTGAAACCTGCAGATTTCCAAAAGAATGTAAGCATCCAAAATTAAATACATAGATATTTATGGGCCTATTTTAAATACTCTCAAAGCCTGGCCTTCTGTTCCTATGAGTTTATAGAAGATGCAGCAAGGCTAAAACATCTCACTGGGTTTTTCCAAGCGTTTTCTGCCTTCTCCCATCCCTTCCTCCTCCTTGTTCCCCTCCCACTGCTCCCACTCCCTTTTATCTGAGCACAAGTGCTGGAGTTGATGTCTCCTCTGCTCCCCAGCTCAGGGGGAGGAGGAGAAAAGGCCCTTTCCACCCCAGGTTGAAGCATGAGAGACACCTTTCATCCCAATGTTTTCACATCAAAAAGATGCAAATGCAGAGAGAGGAGCTGCATTCTTCCCTAATGCAATTAAAATGGAAGAGGCAATTTGAAAGGCTGCGGGGAGATTTACAAAAAAGCTGAAGGCAAAAGGGAAGAAAGCAAGCCTGAAACTATGTTAAAAATCAATATATATTTAGGGTTACATAAATGAAGGGAGTAATTCAACAGTGGGAAGAGCACAGTGAGGGGAGGATGAGGAGATGAGACACAAAGACAAAACCCAAGGCTCTCCTGCTGTCAAAGAGATTTTTTCTCTCAGCTCCCAAGGAGGGTTTGTGGTTTCAGGGCAGTCACCATTCCTTTGGAAGCTGCTTTGGCGCTCCTTTGAGAGCAGGGCTGTTGCTTTTCCCCAGGTTTGATGTCCTGATCAGCCCCATCAGGAAGTGTGGGTTATCCTGGGTCAGGGATGTGCCATCGGCTGCAGCTGCTCCCTGGGATTCCTGCCCTCCATCCCTCCAACAAACCTGAGTTATCCCAGGGTCAGGGATGTGCCATCAGCTTCCCTTTGGAGCTGCAGCTGCTCCCTGGGATTCCTGCCCTCCATCCCTCCAATAAACCTGAGTTATCCCAGGGTCAGGGATGTGCCATCAGCTTCCCTTTGGAGCTGCAGCTGCTCCCTGGGATTCCTGCCCTCCATCCCTCCAATAAACCTGAAATTCCCAGACATTCACTGAACTCAGCCACGCTGACTGAAATCAAAACTAGACTTCTCCAGCTACATAAAAGCCCCAAACCATATCCAGTAAAACCTGAGTCTGCTCTTCCACACATTATTTGGATTTTAAAATTTATTTATTTACAGGAATACAGTGCAAATTGTCATTTCTGTCTTGACTGTAGCACTGATAACATCATTATTGCCATGTCTGGCAAACAGAGGCAAGGTTTGCCCTAATGAAAGGCAGGACTCCCAGGGAAATCAAAAAGCTGTTGATGAACATTCTTATCTCTTTTCAGTAATTCAGTATTTGACAGATGCCAATAACCTGAATTCATCTTGAGACATTGCCTTTTTTTACTGTCATTTCCTTTGTTCCTCTCATACAAATCGCTTCCAACCCTCTCTTACTTTCCACCCTCAAAAACTGTAAAAAAACCTCAAAAATCTATTTCTCTCTGAGGTTCTCGAAGGTCAGGCTTGGAGAACAAAGGGAAGACAATGCCTGTCCTAAGGATATTGCAAATCAAGGAGCAGATTTTGTCTTCCCCATCTTGTACTGAGTTGTACTTTGCTTTATAACTTGCTAAAAAAGACAAGGGAACATGAGCCAGGGTAGGAAGGTCCATCCCAAGGCAAGGACGTGCCTGAGCTTGTGTAAGTCCCAGAGTAAAACATGATTATTTCATTAAAAGCTTTTAAAATGTGTTCAACTTTCAGATATTCTAATGTGCTTGCACAAGAAATTTATTCTAACAAATTTCCAGATTAAAAAAAAAATCACATTATTTTTGTCAATACTTGAATCTTTGTAATATATTTTAATGGGACTTAAATGTGCCCAGCCCTGACTCCTGATTGCAATGTTTGCAGTGCTCAGCCAAAGCCACTGAAGGCTTATGACTCACACAAAGCCAAGCAAACAATCTCAGCTTTATTTATTCTCTGCTGCTGGAATTCAGCTAAAGCCTGGAACAGGAAGATGTTTGGGGGATTTTAATGGGAAGTGCCTCCTGAGGATGTGCTGCCCCTTGTATTTGTGGGGTTCCCAAATGGAGGAAGGAATGATGAGTCTGACTCCATGTTCTCAGAAGGCTAATTTATTACTTTATGATACTATATTATATTAAAGAATACTATACTAAACTATACTAGAGAATAGAGAAAGGATACAGACAGAAGGCTCAAAGGATAATAATGAAAACTCCTGACTCCTTCCAGAGTCCCAACACAGCTTGGCCCTGACTGGCCAAAGAGTCAAAACAATTCACATGAAACCAATGAAGCAATCACCAGCTGGATAAACAATCTCCAAACACATTCCACGTGTGAGCGCAACACAGGAGAAGCAAATGAGATAAAAATTTGTTTTCCTTTTTCTCTGAGGCTTCCCAGCTTCCCAGGAGAAAAATCCTGGACCAAGGGATTTTTCAGAAAATGTGACTGCCCATGGTGCCAGCGAGATTCCAGAGGATGGGATGGCAGCTGATCATGCCAAGGCCTGAACCTCACCAAGTTCCTCTCCCTGGAGCTCCCTGGGCACTGCTCCTGCCTGTGCCCACACAGGCCAGGCCTCCAGCCATGGATGGCACTTTTTGGGGTGTCTCAGCCTTTGCTCTCCAGTCTGGGTCCCCAATCCATCCCTGAGCAGCAGCAAGGAGCATTCCTGGCCCTCAGGCAGCAGAGGTGGCACTGCTGTCACCCATGGGAACTGTGGTGGCACTGCCATGTCACCCATGGGAACTGTGGTGCTGTCACCCACAGGAGCAGTGCTGGCACTGCTGTGTCACCCACAGGGGCAGAGGTGGCACTGCTGTCACCCCCAGGTTGGGTCACTGTCACTCTGAGGTCACAGCACAGGCACCAGCAGAGCTCTCAAGGGCTGTTCCCAAGGGATTTGCCCAGAAACACCTTTTCCTTCCCCAAGTGCAGCCAAGCCCAAGCAGAGCTTTGCAGATTTGGGATTTAAAAGGTTTGGTTTGGTTTTGGATTTCACCTCCTGCACTGGTGGGGCAGTCACAAACACACCCTGCCCCTCCCGGAGCAGCGCAGAGCCAGCTCCATGGTGACTTTGTGTTTTTGTTCTCTCCTCCCCAGGAACCCGAGAGCTGTGGGCACAGATGAGATGAGACCCAGGCCAAGGCAAGTGTGACAAAATCAGAATTCCCCTGTGCTGAGACATTTCCCCCTCTGGACTTCCCTGGGCAGGTGGGCCTTGGCTGCTCCATAAATCACAGGGCATTTCTCAGCTCCTCAAGTGCTTTTATTGCAGTTCCTTTCTTCAGGCTGCTTGAGAGAGATGTTGAACACACAAGGAGCACTGCAATGTTCTGTTGTCACCCCTCCTGATGCATGGCTTGCCAGCAGTGCCCCTTGCAGACATTCATCAAAGATGGGCCACTGGGTCCCTCCTGTGAAATGAGCTTTCCATCAGCTCTCCCTCAGCAAAATCTGAGTTCTGAACTTCCTTGAAAATCCCCCATTTCTGACTCTGTGAACATATTGTTCCAAACTGGCAGGAACTGTTATTTACATCTTTTAGCACCAACAGAATGCTGAGCTACATAAACAGTGGTTATTACTAATCAGAATGTGCTGTTAATTAGAAAAAGAGACCCTCAGTTCTCTGTGAGCCTGAGTGGGATGAACTTTATTTCTATAAAGAGGATGAAGTGCATCCTATCAAACACAGCATCCCCAAACAATGATGCTCCAAGATCTCTGAAACCTAATTTTGGCCTCCAAGCATTTGGGAGGAGGGTGGAGGGGGTTTGGAGCAAGCTGTTGTTTGAAATAAATAGCCCTGAACGTACTTACAGCTCCTCAGAGGAAAATATCCCGAGGCAAATCCTCCTGTCCCGATTGGAAGCAGGAATGCAGAGCAGAGCAGCCTTGTTCCTCAGGTTGAGCTCCAAAATGGTATTTGGATCAGGGAGGGGAATGGGGAGGGCAGAGCAGCTTTGGGCTTCAGAACTGCTCAGATGAGTGAATTTTTTAGGATTTGTCACACACAGCTCATATCAAAGGCAAATGACTTCAAAGTCTCTGAAATTCCACCAGAACTGTGGAAGGGTGGGGGGTTTGTTCAGTTTACAGCTCACTGCCTGTAGGGGTGCTCACCTCTTCACTAATCTGGGTGGTTTTTCACCCAGGACCTTTCTCCAGATCCCAGATTTGCAATCAGTGAGGAAACCTCCTCAATCCCACTACAGATAAAACTCCAGAGGATTAAAACCCCGAATTCCAGCCCAGTCCAAGAGCAGATCCATAGAAGAGGGGAAATGAAACCCGTTCATTGATGTCAGAACTCCTGTTTGCAGCTGATTTTGTTACCGTGGGTAATGTACAAAACAGGCCTTTGATTTCCCTCTCTTCTGGGAATATTTTGGGAAAGAAAATAAAATCTTCAACTGAAACAATTCCTCTGATAGAAAGTTACACTTGTTGCAGCACTTGGTTTTGCTTTCAGCCCCAGGACAAGCTCTGCCACCACCGGAAAACTGATTGGATTTTCTCCAATTATCTCTTACAGAAAACAAGGAATCCCAAACTGGCAGCTGGCCGAGCCTTCCCTGCCCCTTGATGAAGAAAGCAGCACATTCCTGACCCAAAGCAGGGATAAAGCTGGGATATAAAGCTGGGATAAAGCTGACCTGTGCTAGAGGCTGTGCCCAGGCTGCAGCTCCTGGCACTGCTGAGCCTCCCCCATGCCTGCAGCATCCAAAGGCGGCTCCTGGATGTGACAGGGCACTCCCAGATCTGCTTCTCCAGGATCCTGAGAACACTCCTGAGTCCCAATGAGGCCCAAGTTGAGGGAGGCTCCTGGAGCTGCCCTTTTGGCCTCGGCAGAGTATGAGGACTTTGCTGCTCTGAACTCCACCGGGGACGCGGAGAGCGAGCAGCTGCAGGGCTCCCTCTCGTCCACCATCGCCCTCATCGTCGTGCTGGTCATCATCTTCTCCCTGGTCATGACATCCCTCGTCACCTACTGCTTCCACAAGTGGAAACTCCGAGGGAGAAGACTGCAGAAAGCACAAGAGGAGTATCAGAGAGACCAAGAAAAGAGCATTTGCCAAAGCACACCTGAACTTGTTTCATAAAAAGAGAAAACCAGGATCCACCATGAAGGACTCTTGAATTACCTGAAAATGAAAATCATGAGAGAACTGCAAATTTGGAATTTCCAAGCAAATACATCCCTGTTTTATCTCATTTCTAAGAGTTGTTAGCAGTTTGGAGATTTCCTACAGCTTTATTATATATATATATATATATTTATACATTTAGTCTCATTTGTGCAAAGTAAAACCAATGCAATGATGTATTTTTAATCTCTTCTGTCATTTGAATCCTCGCTGGGCAAACTGGCAGTGCCTGTGAGGGTGGGCAGGCCTTGGCACAGGGTGCCCAGAGCAGCTGGGGCTGCCCCTGGATCCCTGGCAGTGCCCAAGGCCAGGCTGGAGCAGCCTGGGACAGTGGGAGGTGTCTCTGCCATGGCAGGGCTGGGATGGGATGAGTTTTTAGCTCCATTCCAACCCTAATCACAATTTTCTGTAATTTTCTTTTTAAACCACCCATACCACGGAGTGTTTCTATTTCCATAGCCTGTCCTGTGATGTCACAGAGAAATGACAGATTTCTTGTGAGTAGCACATCTAAGTAATCTTTTCTAACCAAGTGATGGATGTAATATTAATAAATGTCATTGTTTTATAAAGTAGAAACCATGTGAAGTTGCCACCAGCCCCCTGCTCAAGTCTCCAGCTTGCTTGCAATTACCAGTACTGCTGTATGTATTTTTAAACAAGCTATAATACTGTGATGATGCTGTAAACTTACCTCTGTAGGAAAAAATGTTCTATTTCAAAATGTCAGGATGAAGGATGTAAATGTTCTGAAAGTGCTATCAACAACAACGACAACAAAAAAAAAGAATTTTCACAGAATATTCTAAAGGATTCTGTTACGTGCTACAAATCTATTTTACAAGGGTATTTATGGATCATACAGCCTAGTCTGTGAGAACAGGACTATTTTATTACAGAATAAATAAATGAATAAATAAGCAGTGAATATCCATGCCCAGAAGCTGGAAAATGTTTGGGTTTTTTTTAAATACCCTGATCAATTCTTTGGGTAATCTGAAGATGGAGGACCCTGACAGAAGGAATCCACTCCCCCTCATCTCCCATCCACATCCTGGTGTTGTCAGTGCTGCCAAAGAGCTTCAAAATCAGTTGTGGAGGGAAAAAAAAAGGACAAAGAGTTGCATGAAACCAGTGCAAATGTGGTTGTTGATAGGATTAATATCAGTGGATAGGATTAATATCTGTGGATAGGATTAATCTCTGTTTTGCCATCATTTAAAGGCAGAGCAGGCAGGAAAGCAGCCCTGGGGCGGGCAGGGCTGATCTGCACACACCCAGTGCCTCCCTCAGGGGCACAATCAAAAGTCACTCTCTGAAAATCCCATCCAGTGGTAATAAAATCACAGCTTGAGGAATGCAAGGAGATTGGAAAATGCTTGAAGAATGCAGAGCTGGGAGCACTGCAGCCCTTGCTGGAGGGTATGTGGATGGTTGGGGGGAACAGCTCAGGGTTTTCTGAGAGCTGGGTGCTGAGGCAGCCCCAGCTCCCCAGGGGAACACCAGCCCTTGGCCTTGGTGCCAGCAGCTGGAAACTTCTGTCAAGTTCCCAGTAAGAATAAATGAGTTCAGCTCCTTTTCTTGGAACCTCATCAAATTGGCTGTGGTAAAAAATAGAATTTAAAAACCACCCAAGCATCACCACACCCCAACCCCCTGAGGGGAATTTCTGAGGAGTCACTGAGGGACCCCAGGGGAGCCTGGAGCATTGCAGATATTCCTGTAACTTCAGGGAAAAGGTTCAGGATTAATGGAAGGAGGCCACAAAGGTGCTCTGATGGCTGGAGCCCCTCTCCCCAGAGGAAAACCTGAGCTTTGGGAGTGCTCAGCTGGAGAAGGGAAGGCTCCAGGAACGTTCCTGTACCTGAAGGGGGTCACAGGAAAGATGGGGCACAGCTCTGGGCAGGCCCTGTGCCCTCAGGACAAGGGAGGATTGTTTTACCTGCAGGAGGGTTGCTTTAGACCAGATACAAAAAGGTTTTTACACTGAGGGTGGGTTGTCCTGCAAAAGAATTCCCAGCGAAGCTGTGGCTGCCTCTGGATCCCTGAAAATGTCCAGGTCAGATCACCCTGGAAGAGTGGGAGGTGTAAGGTGGCCTTTGGGGGTTAGGTGGCCTTTGGAAAGTCTCTCCCAACTGAAACTCTTCAATGATCCTACACTGGACACAAAGGATTTCTGCAGTAGCTGGAAATCCAAATTCAAATATCCCAGAATCGTGGAATGGTTTGGGTTGGAAAGGACCTTAAAGCTCATCCAGTGGCACCCCTGCCATGGGTAGGGACACCTTCCACCAGGACAGGTCCTTTGGGAATGTTCAGCTTTGTTGCCAGCTCATATCCAGGGAGTGAATGACACCAAAACCTCATTCCCACTCAGAGCTGGGCATTCTCACTCAGCCTGCTGGGACTGAGCTGAAGTTTCTCCTAGAGATACAAATTCCCAGAGCAGGAGAGATGGCTGGAAAGGAGACAAGGAATGAGGGAGCCTGGAGTGCAGGGTGGTTTTTATAAAGCTAGAGCAAATGAAAGTTACAGTGCTGCAGTCCATGGGAAATTGATTTTAATGATAATGTGAGGAATGCAAGTTTCTCCAAAGGGTCAGTTATAAAATCCAACACCCCAGAAATGGATATCAGCATACACAGAGCATGAAACAACTGAGATGGGAGAAACCTTCTCTGTGGGCACAGAGCTCAGAGCAATGAACCCCACCACATCAGCAATCATCCAGAAGATGAAATCATCCAGCTCTGGGTGCCATGAAAGCCACAAAGGCAAAGCTGCAGAGCACTTTGAAGAGGCAGATTAATTTGTTTCACAGGCACAGCTGCTTTTCCCAAGGAATCTCTCTTGAGCCACCCTGCTCCTTTTATGCCCCAGCAAGCACAAACCAGGCAGCAGATGAGCCAATATTCCTTGACCAGAGTTTTGAGGTTTCTTTGGATCGAAAGAAAAATCTCCTGCTGGAGGGAGGAGCTGCTGGAAGGGGAAAGAGGAGGATACATCACCCAGCCTCTTTCCTACATCCTCCTTGGCAGAGTTTTGGATCTCCAGCATCAAAAAGTGCAGGATTAGAAAATAAATTATTTAGGAGATCAGATCATTCATTCCATTGCATATCTCTAAAAGCTGCTAAAGAAAACACTCAGATCTCAGAGTCACTGCTGATAAAAGAATGAAACAACTGTAGTGAGCAGCAGGAAAATGCATCCAACAGCCATCAGCAAAATCTGCTTTGATTTTCCTGAGGAGTTACCTGAGTTCTGTTTGTAACATTTATGCAAACAAACAAGAGCTGTGCAGGCACTGTGTGTGAGCAGGCTGCTGTTCCACAGACAAATACTGTCAGGCACATAACCCAAATAACTCACAGTTCAGCATTTACAGAAAGGCTGACAGCAGCTGCAAAGAAATTTCAGTAGCTCTAGAAAGCTTCTATGTTCTGAAAACAGAAATATCAACATGTGCATGGAAGTCACTCTTTGTGGGTCTGCAAGGGCTGGAATTCTGTGCTACAAAGTGCCATTTTCAAAGGACTGGGTTCCTGATCACCTCCTGTTCACCTGACAGCCCTTCCAAGGCCCCACCTGAAATTCTGGTGCCTCTCCCAGCGACTGCAGAGACTTCCAGAGGCTCAGAGAACCAAGGAGTGCAGAGCAAAACAAGGAACAGAGGTGGGGCATCCAGGAGGAGATTGGAAGGCAGGAGGTTTAAGGGATTTAAACGTTTCTAAGGATCCCAGAGCAACAGGAAGGAACAAGCAGAGTTTATTCATTATCCAGGTGCCCTGCAGGGACAATTCAAAAGGGGAAGCTTTTGGGGGAGTATTTTTGATGGACTATTAAAGCTGTTTGCAAGGACAAGCAGCAGTGAGGAACTCAGGGCTGGGCTGGGCTCCCACCTGGGCTTGACCTACTCAGGATCCACCCCCAAGGAAATCACTGAGCAGATTTTTAAGCAGCAGAAGGCAGAACTTTGCTAACACTTCTGTTTATATCCCAGCATTTCCCTCCAGGCTTTCCACTGGTTTGTGGGAAGTGAGAACAAGAGGCTAAACAGCCCTCAAAGACTCTGATAAACAATCCAGAGCACGAGGAGGGAAACAACCCCATGAAGTACAAACCCCACTTCAGCAGGGAGGGCTCCTGTCCCAAAATGGGGGAAAAATGCAACAGGGGGAATTTAATTCTCTCTGCTTTGGCTCAAAAATACAGTGTGGGTTCATAGATAGGGATATTCCTCTAGGATTTCCACAGAGATGGGAATGCAGAGAAGTCAGGAAATGGGAGGCTGAGGAGAGTCAGGCCATGGCTGTCAGCTTTGGTCACAAAGGGCTGCAGAGGCGCCCACAGAGCAGCACCAGGCTTTGGAGGCCACAAAGAGGATGATTTCATTGTCTATCCTAAAGATTCCCAGCACAATTCCATTTTATTTGGATGTGTACTGAACCCCAGATCCAGTCATTGAACAACAGTGATGTCATCATCTTGAAAAACTACAACAAATTCCAAAGTATTTTCTTGCAATTCCTCTCCCAGTTTTCATCTGTTGCTTGTTTTTCTCTATCCTATATAGATTCCATGATTAATTTATTACCATTTCTCATCCCATTGGCATCCCCAGTCCTGCTGATTAATTTCTGTTACAACCTCATTAATTCCCTTCTATAAATACTGCATTTCATTTTATTGCTTTTTATAGTTGACTTTGCTTTTTGTCTTCCACCTGGGGCTCTCACTTTCAATTTGCCATGAGGCAGTGGGCAAAGCCTGAGCTGAGATGCAGTAATTACACCTCCCTGCCCTGGCAAACAGAATCATTTATTTTCCTTATGGATGGAAGCAGCTGGGAGCTGCTCTGCAATCCCACAGCAATCCCCCAAAAAACAATACTTCTGCCTTGCCAGATTAATAATGGAAACTGTTGGCTTCTGGAATTTGAGAAGCCTATGGAGATGGATTACAATACACTGCAACATTTGCATTGAGGAAAGGTTGACTCACACCCCAGCCAGGCAGATCTGGTTCCACCTGCAGGAAAATTAAAGCAGCACCCAATCCATCACTGCCAGAGCAGCTCAGATCCAAAATCATTGGAATTCTGGAGCTGACTGCCCACAGGAGGCTCTCCCAGTTCTTCACCCACTGCAGTTATGGTTCATTCAGTCTTTCCACTCTTGACCCTTCAGCCTTTGCCACAAATCCCTGGGATCCTCTGAAGGTTTGGGAAAGCTTCTGAGTGCTTCTCCTAGAAGTGTGAGCATGTCCTGAAACAGAAAGCAAACATGGGATTATTCAGGATTGTATTCCTGCCATTTCTCATGGCCTGTAGCACACACCCAGCCCCTCAAGCCCAGCCAGGTGGGCAGCACTCATCCACACAGTCCGGTGGGTTTGAAAAGATTCTGTTTAAAAACTCTGGCCCAAAAAGCAGAATTCTTCCCTGAGAAGGGACAGGGAAAAGCAGCTGGCCCTGCAGGGAAACAGGGGGGGGAAAGTGGGAAAAAGTACAGCCTCACCTGAGGCTGAATCTTAAGTAGGGAGTGAGGAAGAGTCAGAATTCTGGAGACTGAATTACACCAGGGAAGAAAGGAACGTGTGGTACAGCACAAACTCCCAGCCTGCTCATCAACATGGGGAGAGACTTGGGAGCTGCAGGAAGGCTCCCACCATGGGAAGGGGAGCTGCAGGAAGGTTCCTTCCATGGGAAGAGACCTGGGAGCTGCAGGAAGTCTCTCCCCTTCAGGCTGCCCCCTCCCAAGGAGGGAGAGAAGAGCTCTTCCTTCAGGAGGATCTGTGCTGGTGCTCACAGGGGTCTGAGGATGAGGGAAGAGAGGAGGATCTGACTCCATGTTTCAGAAGGCTGATTTATTATTTTATGATATATATTATATAAAAACTATACTAAAATAATAGAAGAAAGGATTTCATCAGAAGGCTGGCTAAGAATAGAAAAGGAAAGAATGATAACAAAGGTTTGTGGCTGACTGAGACAGTCTGGCCAGCTGGGCTGTGATTGGCCATTAATTAGAAACAACCACATGAGCCCAATCCCAGATGCACCTGTTGCATTCCACAGCAGCAGATAACCATTGGTTACATTTTGTTCCTGTGGCCCCTCAGCTTCTCAGGAGAAAAAATCCTAAGGAAAGGATTTTTCAGAAAATATCATGGCTACAAGAGGATCCTCCTGAAGAACAGCCACAGGAGGCCCAGGGAATTCTGCACATTTCATTGCTCCCCCAGCTGCTCCAGAGGCACTTCCTACCAACAAAGCTTCTATCTCTGGGACACTGGCACAGAGATGGGAATTCCAAGAAGAAATCTCAAGAGTATCCCAGAAAAAATCCCAGTATTCCAGAAAAATCTCAGCCTCCATCACACATTGCAGTGTCCTACTGCAGGATTCCCAAAGGATGACAAGGAAGCCCAGTAGGGGCAGTCACCTCCTATCACATCATTTGATTTGCCATTTCAGCTTGGACAGCCCAGCAGAAAACAACTGGGGAGACACAATCAAAAGAGACCCAAACCCATTCCAGGACATCCTGGGAATGACCTTCAGCTTCCACAAATCAGCAGCTCCAATGACTTGAGGAGAATGTTGGTCCCAAGCATTTTATTAATGAAATTTACCCAAATTGTATTTTGGTTTGCACTGATCTCACTGCCATAAATCAGGGAGAATCTGAATTACAGATTCTTTCATTACAGCACCTATAAAATGTAGCATGAATTTTTTTCAAAGATATTTGCTTACCCTGGAGTAAAACTGTTCTTCCAACTTCTCTTGGATTAAAGCACCTTCCAGCAGAGTCTTTTTTTGCCTGAGAAAGGCAACCTTGGCCAGCTCTGCTTCCTTCTGCTGGCAGTCAGGACAGGTTGAAACCTCGTGGATTTCAGCTTCTGTCACCTGGAAGAGGAAACTTTGATGCCATGAGAAATGTCTGGCCTGGCAACTTTGAGAACAATCAATAAAAATACACTAAAGACAAAAATTGGCTTTTCAGGCAGTGGTAAAATAATTCAGAGTCACAATTCCATCATCTATAACTGCTCCTGTGCTGGCTGTGTGCAAGGCCTTAAGCAGCAACCAGAGGGGTTATGATTATAAATTATATTTATACATTTTATAAATAAATTAAGAGGCAAATAAACTCTGGAGCCATTAGTTCAAACATGCAGCTCTGAGCCAGAATCCAACCCAGACTCTGCAGTTCT
Source organism: Calcarius lapponicus (assembly GCA_039654755.1). NCBI lineage: Eukaryota > Metazoa > Chordata > Aves > Passeriformes > Fringillidae > Calcarius > Calcarius lapponicus. The sequence goes on along the minus strand of CM077467.1, from coordinate 18,665,586 downwards.
GCCTGTAAGATAATCAGTGCTGCTCAGTGATTCCTGGGTCAGTTTATCCACCATGAAATCTTAAGCTTATTTAACAGCATTACACAAATCCCAGGGTTTGTGCTTTTATGAAATATCAATGGTTTCATCTGATCTAATTGACTCAGATTCCATCTGGCTCCAAAAACACATTCAAATGCTACAAAGACAGAGGAAATCAATCCAAGGAGTCTCATCCCAGGCCTCTCTGTCCCCTTTTCCCTGACTTCTCTGGATAAAAATGTTGTTGTGTGGAGCTACACACAGAACCAAGCAGAAGAGCAGATGAAGTCACTTTTCTCAGGGAATGTATTCCCACAATGGAAGACAAATAAAGAGGAAATAAAAAAAATCCACTAAATTTGCAAGGTGGGTGAACATTAACGGAAATTTAAAAAGCAGATGGCTGAAATGTCAAAATTGCCTTAAAAGACAGGAAACCTGAAATAATTATCACACCAGAACTGACTTTAAAGTGTTGTTTTTAGGTGCAGGGCTGAGGGGAGGAGCCACATCCCATCCTGTGGTGGGAAAAAACCACTGGGCTGGTGACAAAAAGAAGATATTTGAATGGGGTAAAGATGAGACAGAGGCTTCTTAAGCAGGGACTGAGGTCAGCAAGGTTTTATTGGAACTGCTTTTATCAATATCATCTAATACCTAAGAAAGCTGGGAGCACAGGCAGGTTTTGTTTTTGCAATTCTTCTAATCCTGGAGTCATAAAGACTTCACAGCAAATAATATGCAGAATAATTTGATAAATAATTGGGGCAAGCACAATCAGAGAAAAAGGCTTTTTCCTTCAGCTGGTCCAGGGCTTCTTGTAAAATAAATTACAACCCCAGCCTTGCTCAATCACACAAATCAGGATTTTATCAGCAGATACTATTTTATGGTGATTATTTGCTACCAACAGTTCTACAGTGATGTATTGTGACATGTTCACAGGGGTCTGAGGATGAGGGAAGAGAGGAGGATCTGACTCCATGTTTCAGAAGGCTGATTTATTATTTTATGATATATATTATATTAAAACTATACTAAAAGAATAGAAGAAAGGATTTCATCAGAGGGCTGGCTAAGAATAGAAAAGGGATGGAATGATAACAAAAGCTTGTGGCTGACTGAGACAGTCTGGCCAGCTGGGCTGTGATTGGCCATTAATCAGAAACAACCACATGAGCCCAATCCCAGATGCACCTGTTGCATTCCACAGCAGCAGATAACCATTGGTTACATTTTGTTCCTGAGGCCTCTCAGCTTCTCAGGAGAAACAACCCTAAGGAAAGGATTTTTCATAAAAGATGTCTGTGACAATGTCTAAGAAATGAGAAGATTAAATCTTGGGTTGTCAACCCAAAACCTCTTCCAGAGGCCTGAGCCTGGCATCAGTAAGGTCTGCCTGCCTTGATCCTGTTCTTATGGCTTTTTTCTGCAGTGGTTCTCCAGAATTCAGGGGAAATCTCCCTTTGTTTCCCCCAGTACCTGTCTCACAGCCTCTCTGGTGTTTTCCAGCAGGATCCTGTTCATCAGCTGGGCAGGAACAGCACAGGACTCTGCAGTCTCAGTTTGCCTTGCTGGGCCTCCCCAGTGCAGCCTCCTGCCCTGGTGTGCCCGCTGCTGCTGCACGCTGCTGATCCTCCTGCTGCAGAAATGGCTGAGAGCTCCCAGCTCTGCCTGGCACAGCCCAGCAGCTCCTGAAACCAACAGGGCAAGGGCATCAGGGGCTGTGCCAGGGACACAGGAATGGCTGCTCTGCATCTGTGCCACCTCCTGTTGGCCAAGGAGAGCCAAAGGCAGGCCAGGCCCTGCCTGCAGCAGCACAGAGCACAACTAAACACAAAAGGGATGGCAGCTGCAGGAACCAGCACAATAAATGCTCAAAAATCAGAATTTACACAATTGGGGATGGAATCCATAGGAATCTGCACAATAAATGGCTCTAAAATCAGAATTCACACAATTGGGGATGGAATCCATAGGAATCTGCACAATAAATGCTCTAAAATCAGAATTTACACAATTGGGGATGGAATCCATAGGAATCTGCACAATAAATGCTCTAAAATCAGAATTTACACAATTGGGGATGGAATCCATAGGAATCTGCACAATAAATGGCTCCAAAATCAGAATTTTAAACACAAACCTGGATGGGAGCTGTAGGAACTTGCACAGAAAATGGCTCTAAAATCAGAATTTAAACACAAATAGGGATGGGAGCTGTAGGAAACTGTACAATAAATGGCTCTAAAATCAGAATTTAAACACAAATGTGGATAGGAGGTGTAGTAACTTACACAACAATTTGCTCTAAAACAGGTTCCAAAATCAGAATTTCAAACACAAATGGAAATGGCAGCTGTTGGAACTTGAACAATAATTGGCTCCAAAATCAGAATTTAAACACAAATGTGGATGGGAGCTGTATGAACTTGCAAAATAAATGGCTCTAAAACTGGCTCTAAAATCAGAATTTAAACACAAATGGAGATGGCAGCTGCAGGAACCAGCACAACAAATGGCTCCAAAATCAGAATTTATACAAATGGGGATGGAATCTGTAGGAACTTGCACAATAAATGGCTCTAAAATCAGAATTTAAACACAAATGTGGATGGGAGCTGTAGGAACTTGCACAATAATTTGCTCCAAAACAGGTTCCAAAATCAGAATTTAAACACAAATGGGGATGGGAGCAGTAGAACTTGCATAACAAAAGGTCCTAAAACAGGTTCCAAAATAAGAATTTAAAACAGATATGGATGGGAGCTATAGGAACCTGCACAATAAATGGCTCTAAAATCAGAATTTACACAGGTGGGGATGGCAGCTGTTGGAACTTGCACAATAATTGGCTCCAAAATCAGAATTTAAACACAAATGTGCATGGGAGCTGCAGAAACCCGCAAAATAAATGTCTCTAAAATCAGAATTTTAAACACAAATGTGCATGGGAGGTGTAGGAACTTGCACAATAAATGGCTCCAAAATCAGAATTTAAACACAAATCTGGATGGGAGCTGTAGGAATCTGCACAATAAAAGGCCCTAAAACAGGCTCCAAAATCAGAATTTAAACACAAATGTGGATGCGTGCTATAGGAACCTGCACAATAAATAGCCCTAAAATTAGAATTTACACACAAATGTGCATGGGAGCTGCAGAAACCCGCAAAATAAATGGCTCTAAAATCAGAATTTATATACAAATCTGGATGGGAGCTGTAGGAACTTGCACAGTAAATGGCTCTAAAAGAGGCTCTAAAATCAGAATTTAAACACAAATAGGGATGGGAGCTGTAGGATCCTGCACAATAAATGGCTCTAAAATGAGAATTTAAACACAAATGGGGATGGGAGCTGTAGGAACTTGCATAATAAAAGGTCCTAAAACAGGTTCCAAAATAAGAATTTAAAACAGATATGGATGGGAGCTGTAGGAACCTGCACAATAATTGGCTCCAAAATGAGAATTTAAGAACAAATGTGGATGGAAGCTGTAGGAACTTGCACAATAAATGACTCTAAAATCAGAATTTAAACACAAATATGCATGGGAGCTGTAGGAACCTGCACAATAAATGGCTCTAAAATCAGAATTTAAACACAAATGGGGATGGAATCTGTAGGAACCTGCACGATAAATGGCTCAAAAATCAGAATTTAAACACAAATGTGGATGGGAGCTGTAGGAACTTGCACAACAATTTGCTCCAAAACAGGTTCCAAAATCAGAATTTCAAACACAAATGGGGATGGGAGCTATAGGAACCTGCACAGTAAATGGCTCTAAAAATCAGAATTTATACAAATGGGGACAGGAGCTGTAGGAACCTGCACAATAAAAGACCCTAAAACAGGCTCCAAAATCAGAATTTAAGCACAAATGGGGATGGGAGCTGTATGAACTTGCACAATAAATAGCTCTAAAATCAAAATTTTAAACACAAATGTGCATGGGAGGTGTAGGAACTTGCACTATAAATGGCTCAAAAAATCAGAATTTAAACACAATGTGGATGGCAGCTGTAGGAAACTGCACAATAAATGGCTCAAAAATCAGAATTCAAACACAAATTTGGATGGGAGGTGTAGGAACTTGCACAATAATTGGCTCTAAAACAGGCTCCAAGATCAGAATTTTAAACACAATGTGGACGGTAGCCATTGGAACTTGCACAATTATTGGCTCCAAAATCAGAATTTACACAAATGGGGATGGGAGCTGTAGGAACCTGCACAGTAAATGGCTCTAAAATTTTAAAATCAGAATTTAAACACAAATGGGGATGGGAGCTGTAGGAACTTGCATAATAAAAGGCCCTAAAACAGGCTCCAAAATCAGAATTTAAACACAAATGTGCATGGCAGCTGTAGGAACCTGCACAATAAATGGCTCTAAAACAGGCTCTAAAGATGGGAGGAAATAAAAAGACAAAAGGTTAATGGCACAGGATAAATAGATTAGCAAAGTAAGCAGTTAAATACTATGACATTAAATAAACTGACTGTCAATAATACAGATTTAGCACCTCACCACCTGAAACTGCAACTTGCTAAACCCAAATTAATTAATGTATCAAGAGAGATTTAATCAATAAATCTAAGGAGCAATTTGTAAGAAAAATTAAAAGCAGTGTCCACTGAAGCCACTCTGGAAACACCTCCAATAAATTCCACAAACTACAGAAAAGCATTTTTTTGGGGAGGAAATGCAATTAGAAAACACTTCTTATCTAAAGCTTCGACAGTCATTTCCTAAATTCTTTATAAGATCTTATTTCAAAAATATCATTCCCTCCTTCATCTTCCCTTATCCTTCCCAGTGGCACATAAAAATAAATAAAACAGAGATTAGACTTCAGCTGGGTGGGTTAGGATGGATTTACAACTTCATTCAGGGCTTTTGGGGAGATTTTCCAGAGGCTTAGAGCACAATCAGTGCTGTATTTCATGGACAGCAGCTCGGGATGGGGCTCTCCAGGTTTCCATGGGCAGATTTCCCCCAAAGTCAGGCAGGTGGTGACTCCCAAGTGTGGCCAGTTTGACCCCAAGGATTCACACCCAAATTCCTGCTGAGAGCTTGGATTGTGTCATTTGAACAACCCATCCACATTCTGTCTTTTCAGGATTAAATTCAATTTCCAGACAGGCACTTGGCATACCCACAACAGAAATCCTCAAAACACTGAACAACTGGAATATAAAACTTCCCCTGAACTCCCTGGGATTTATTTAGTCTTGAGTGCACAGGACACAGTTGTGGAATTCTGCAAAGAAACTGAGCATCTCCTCAGAAATCCAGTGTTTCTAAAGGATAAGGGAATCCATAATTAAAACTAAAAGCAGGAATTTTGCGGCTTCATTGACAACATGGAAAATACGTTTAAGTTCAGAATTGAGCATCAAAGAGCAATTTACTCCTCCTAAGAAGATGATGTATCAAAATGATTAAAAGACAATTTATAGACACATAAATAAGAATTAGCAACATCTTAAAATGAAATTTAATTTAAAAAAACTTTGAGGGAGCATCATAAATATCTGAGTGGAAACCTCCACTTCAGTCATCAGGTGATTTTCCTGACAAGAATTGTGTAAAAAAGTGGAAATCACGTGCCACTACTGGGTTTAATCACACTAATAAAACATTCCTGGCAGGTTCATTTATGCTGAACACAGAATGAATAAAAGGATTAAAAAGTTACCATTGTGAGGGGGGAAAATGCCCAGAACAAAAGTATTTGAGTACTCAAAGGGAGAAGTAAAACACATCAGGTCCACTGAGCATTTAGTGACAGTTTCATGCCAGCCTGAATAACTCACTTAAGGTTCTTCTGACATCCACAAGTGCAATTTTATTAAGAATTGGTTTCTAATAATGCATAAATCCTGGGCTGCCACACACCCACCCATCTGCTCATCTGCACCTCCAGGCTTCAGAAGAAACACTGGCAAAGGGAACAGCAATTTTTAAACCTCACTGCACGACTCAGTGCTGGAGTTATTTCTTCATATGAACTCATGCTTAACAGGAAGTTCAGAAAGAATATAAATTAGGGATCAAGGACTAGAATTTTTCTGAAAAAGATGAGGAAAGTTTGTCTTTTAGCTGAAGTATTTGCACATTCAGACCTCCCCCAGGTGTGGGAGGTTCACCTGCCCAGGGGATCTCAGCTCCTGCTTTGGCATTGGGTTTATTCCACGCCTCTAACACATTCCCCCTTTTCCCTGTGTGATCCAGACCTGCTGCAATGCTCCTTCTCCAGCTGGGGTGGAGATCTAAGGGCAGTGCACAGAATCCCTGCCAGTGCCAATGGCTGCTCCACAAGAGCGTTTTCCTGATGTTTGGTTACTTCAAACCCCACGTTCCCTCCCTTCACTGCAGAGGAGTAAGGCAGAGCAGGTGACAAGAGCAGCCCAAGTGACAGCAGCACAGCATCAACCCCATCTCATCCAGCAGGAAGGTCACAAAATGTGCAATGTTTAGGCAGCAAAGCCCCACAAAGTGCAGGAAGCTGCTGTGATTCCTGCAGTCCGGGAGAGACCAGCTCATCCTCATGTCTGCACCCCAAACCCTGCTGAGGGGAGTGGAACTCAGTGACCTGTGTAGGTTTTGTAGGTTTTTTCAGTGACCTGTGTAGGCTTTAACTCCAGCCTTGAGTGTGACATTTGAAATCCACCAGGAGGGAGTAAAAGAAGAAAATATTTATGAGTTTCCTTTTCCTTTGATGTTTAACTTTGATATAATAGGAAAACTGGCAGGCAGTTTGTTGTCATTGTTCCCTACCAATACTCTATTTTAAAGAAGGTAAAAAGTAAAAAGAGGTAACTGTGAAAGGCAATAATCAGTAACTGCTCTTCAGTAAAGTTTTACCTCTGCAGCTCCAGATTGCATCTTCATAATGACCTAGATTGATTTTACAGTTCAGATGAACATGCTGACAGCCTGACCAGCAAAGAACACGAGAAAGACCCCTGCAGGTAACACAGGACAGAGAAACAGGCTGAAATGTCAGGCTGTTCATCACAAATAGGAATTTCAAGTGAGTAAAACTCCTCCAGCACAGTGAATCATCCCAGAGTCACACAGCAACCTGGGTTGGAAGGACCTTAAAGCCCATCCAGTGCCACGCTGGGACACATCCCACTGTCCCAGGCTGCTCCAAGCCCTGTCCAACCTGGCCTTGGGCACTGCCAAGGATGGGGCAGCTCCAGCTCCTCTGGGCAGCCTCTGCCAGGGCATCCCCACCCTCCAGGGAACAATTACAGGAACAGGGCAGTGGGAACAGAGCAGAAAAATAAACAGGCAAAGCATTTCATGGAGGCACTTTAGAGAGGCAGCTTGTGAGCACAGCACCAGCCAGGGGGTTAAAGAGCCCCACCTGAATTCTCAGATACAGCCAAGCTGAAGAATTGCCTTTTCCTGAGTACATTTTAAAGATGACTAACATGGAGCAATCTCTGTGGAACTGAGGATTTACACTCGTGTTGTGATGCATTTGCCTAATAACAGCTCATGGTTCCACACTGGAGTGCAGGGACAAAGAACTCTGATGAAAATTTCTCACTTCACCTGAGGCCAGCGTGTTTTCCTTCTTTCAGCCCACAAAGAAACTCATAAAAATAAAAATGACATTCCAGAGTGTTCCTACAGGCAAAGCAGAACCTTTTGCTCCCCCCATCACATTTAACCCTATTAGCAGTAAGATGAGAAGGAAAGTCTTGAGGCAATAAAACAAACCCTGATTCAGAGAACCCTGTGTGCTCAAGGCACACGATTCACTGAGCTGAGTGTTCTGAGGGGACTCACTGTGCACAATCCACTTCCAGGTGAGCTCATCTACTGCACTAAAAAAACATCTCCAAGCTGCTAAACAGTACAAGAGTTGGGGGCTACCAAGTGCTAAGGGATTAAGTTCAAGAGAAGCATTTATAGATATCAGAAGACAAAAGTTGCTGTGCTTATTTTATGTTAATATTCTGCAATTAAAAAATGTAGTGCATGGCTACTTATGATTGATTTAGGGATAGCATAGCTGGGTACTGTGTTTGCATCAAAGAAACTATATTTTGTTTATTTGTTTGCATCAAATAAACCATATTTTGTGCTGTTCCTATGGATCATTGGAAACACCAATGTACCTGAGGCTGCCACAGGGACAAGTGACAGGGACAAGCCAAGCCAGCTCTGCATCCTTCAGCTCAAGATCATGGAACAGGACTTGCTGCTCCAGCCCCAGTGACCTCTCTGACTCTCCCTGCCATCAGCATCCACCAGCCAAAGGCACAGCATTCCCTGGTGAGGAACTGCAGGGATCTGCAAGTGCTTCTATGAATAAAATCCTCTGAGCACAACTTTCAAGGGAAAACATCCTCCACGTTCAGCTGTGGCTCATCCTTCCTCCAGTGCCTCTGAACCCACCAGGTCCCCCTCTCTGTCTCCAGGAATCAGTCACAGGGCTCTGATGTATTTTGGGAAGATTCTCCTGGAGGAGCAGACCAGGATGAGCTGCTCCACACTCCCCTGACTGCAGAGCAGAGGAATGCAGGGGATGAGTCAGGAGCCCCCAGCACTGACACTGTGGGGAAGGAGCTCTGCAACTCAGACCAGCCTGGCAGTGACCTGAGCTGCTGCTTCTTCAGGCCAGGTGGGTGCTCTGGGGATGCTGCTGCACAAATCCCACGCCATGCAGGGCCCAGGCAGGAGGATCACTGTCCTACAGTGACCTACAAAGCTCCAAGTGCGCTCACCTCCCATCAACACGTAGATGGAGGAAGGTTCCCCGTCTGCTCCCATTATTTTTTGCTCAGTTACAGCTTTCTTGCTCTTTTTTCTTAATTAAAAATAGCATCTCTGACCCACTTTTTGACAGACTTTAGCAGGGCTTGCACCCCACCATCTGCTCTCACAGTTCCTTGCATAACCAGTACATGGAAATGGATCCTTCCTTCCTCTTTTCCCTTCTCCTCCTCCTGCTCCCTGCACTCCATCATTATTTGGGTAAAGCTGCTCCATTGTTCCTGCCAAAATTGGTGCCCTACTGCCTCCCTCAGCTTGGGAAAGGAACTAAAACAGGGCAAACAATTCAATTATCAATACTGTTGATTAACAAGGGGGAAAACTTGTTTCACACAATAAATTCTGAAGTCATGTTTACTTTGGAGGGAAAATGCCCAAATTTCATAGTACCTCTACAGCTGGAGAAAAAAAAAGAATTAAATTAAACAATTAAATGTCAAACATGGGGACATTTCTGAATGTACTTTTCCAGGTTTTGTGGTAATGCATCACCAGGATAATGTCACCACATGGGGGGAGCATCAAAGCCATGTGTGATACGGGAGACAAACTGCTCTCCAAGAAAGCATAAAAGAGAAACTTTGCACTTAATTACTTGGCTAATTAAGCCAGGCTAATTAGCTGGCTTAATTTAATAGCCTGTGTATAAAATTTAAGTCAAGTTTACATCTCCTTCCAAAAGAAACAATTCCAGGCTCTGCTGAAGTTACCCAACTCACCAGCAGGAGTTCTGATGGCAGACTGGTCTGGCCTAATCCCAGAATCTTTATTTTTCAGATCAATCCATCTTCCCATGGCATCAATCCATTTTCCTATGGCAGCTCTTTCCACAGCTGCAGGATCCACTGCTTCAAACTCCTCCTCTGCAAGGAAAAAAGGCAACTTTGAACACACATTGTGAGGAAAGCAAAGTGGGAGGCAAATAATCCTGCACTTGAACGTGCCAGTTCTCCCTGCTAGGGAGGAGAAACCCTGAGCCACAGCAACACACAGATGAGGCCACAGATTTCAGCTTTATCCCTCCTCTGCTGCAGCTTTAAGGTCCTACCCAGCCCTCTTCAGTATTTCAAATCATGGAACTATGCCATGGAAAAAATTGTTTTATGGCCCAGCTACTTTTCATACATGGTAAAAAGTAGTTTGGAGAATTGTTTTTAAGGGACCAACAGAATTTCAACATCACAAGATTACTAAGGATTTCCATGGCCAAGTCCTTCCCATGGAGCTGTCTGAAGCATGGATCTGGTGGGCACTTTGCACAGCAAGGACACTGTATGCAATTTTCACATGTTTATTTTTACTGATTTGAGTCCCCACTGCACTGACTGGAGCTGTGGAAGGCAGGCCTCAAGCAGGGAGAGCTCTGCATACCTGCAGCACTTTGGCCTGCCAGTGATGCTGAGCTTTCCAAAGCCTCTGACACAGCTGCCCCCTCCAAATCCTCGGTGGAACACCAGGATCCAGGTGCTTCACCCTCCTCCTCCTCGCTGAAGGACTCAAAGGTGTCTCCTGAATAGTCCAAGGCAGAGCTGCTGTGACTCTGGCTCAACCCCAGCCCCCTCCCATGGCTCCTGGAGTTCTCTGCTGGGGCAGCTGCCATGGGACAGCACTGCAAATAAAACAAAAACAAGGTCAGTTTCACAGGATTACTCACAGCAACATGGGAGATACTTTGGGATGTTACAACCACATCACACCAGATTTAACCACAACAGGTGGGGAAAATCACAACTCACTCGTGATCAAGCCAAAGCAGGGATTAGAGCAGCACACATTCAGATCCACAGGGGAAATGTACAATAACAACTACCACTGAACATTAGCTGTGAAATCTGAGCAGCATCCTTTGCAAATCTGTAGTGGAATACAGTAATGCTTGGATAAAATTCTTCATTTAAAAAAAATCAAACTTCCCCCTTTCTAGTGTCTAAAAGGAACTTACAGGAAAGAAAAGGTAAGACTATTTACAGGCAGGTAAGACTGTTTAACAGCAGGTAGTGTCAAAACAAGGGGGAATGAGCTGAAATGGAAAGAGAGTATGGTTAGATGAGATAGTGGGAAAAAAACCTTCCACCATCCCAGGCTGCTCCAGCCCCAGTGTCCAGTCTGGCCTTGGGCACTGCCAGGGATCCAGGGTGGGCACCCTGTGCCAGGGCCTGCCCACCCTGCCAGGGAACAATTCCCAATTCCCAATATCCCATCCATCCCTGCCCTCTGGCAGTGGGAGCCATTCCCTGTGTCCTGTCCCTCCATCCTTGTCCCCAGTCCCTCTGCAGCTCTCCTGGAGCCCCTTCAGGCCCTGCCAGGGCTCTGAGCTCTCCCTGGATTCTCTCCCTCAGCTCTCCCAGCCCGGCTCCAGCCCTGCAGCAGCTCCGGGCCCGGCAGCTCCCCCAGCCAGGGCCGTGCCCGCCCCTCACGGGCTCCGGGAGCTGCTCTGCCCTTCCCTCGCTGCTCTCGGCCCTCATGGACGGCCTCTAAGAGCGGCTCTTTCCCCCTTTGGCCCTCAGAACCTCGCTCCTTACCCCGGCCCAGCTCCCCGGGCGGGAAGGGGCGGCCCCGGGCGCTGAGGGCGGAGCGGGGCGGGGAGCGGAGCCCGGGCCGGCCGCGGTTGAGGCGGAAAATCCGGCCCTGAAATCGTGCCGGGTTTGTGGGCTCGGTGTTGGTTGGTGCCGGGTTTGTGGGCTCGGTGTTGGATGGTGCCGGGTTTGTGGGCTCGGTGCTGGATGGTGCCGGGTTTGTGGGCTCGGTGTTGGTTGGTGCCGGGTTTGTGGGCTCGGTGTTGGATGATGCCGGGTTTGTGGGCTCGGTGCTGGATGGTGCCGGGTTTGTGGGCTCGGTGTTGGATGATGCCGGGTTTGTGGGCTCGGTGCTGGATGGTGCCGGGTTTGTGGGCTCGGTGCTGGATGATGCCGGGTTTGTGGGGTCGGTGTTGGATGGTGCCGGGTTTGTGGGCTCGGTGCTGGATGGTGCCGGGTTTGTGGGGTCGGTGTTGGATGGTGCCGGGTTTGTGGGGTCGGTGCTGGATGGTGCCGGGTTTGTGGGGTCGGTGCTGTGCCCCACAGCGAGTCCCCCTGGCTTTGGAGAGAGCTCTGAGGAGCTGGGGCGAGTCCAGAGGTGGCGAAGGGTGAGGGAGCAGGGCTGGGGGAGCTGAGCTGGGTGTTTAACCCTCCTTGGGTGTATTTAACCCCCCCGGGTGTGTTTATTTTCCTCTGGGTGTGTTTATTTCTCCCTGGGTGTGTTTGATCCCCCCTGGGTGTGTTTGATCCCCACAGGATCCCCACCTTGCACAAACACCGAGAAAGGGCCGCCCGGAGCTGTGACAGCGGTTTGTGGCAAAAACATCTCACGGTCAGTTCCAGCTCTGCCACAAGGACACAAAAGCCAAGAGAAACACTAGGGGATTTTCAAATCACTTTTTTTTTTACCTATATTACACCCAAGAAGATGAAGGCAGATGGCCTTGGGTGTGACACTTCATGGAAATAGGATGCAAAAAGTATCCCAGGGCATGAAATCTTTCTGCATTTTCAGGTACAATTTCCCTAGGTTATATCACGATAAAAGCAACTCTTCTCTATTCTGGGATCTTGCTTTAAAATTGTTATTTCAGGTTAGCTAATACCACTTTTTGGGGGTTGTTTTTTTGTTTGGTTGGTTGGTTTTGGTTTTTTTTTTGGTGATTATTTTTGTGTGTGTTTTTTGTTTGTTTGTTTGTTTGTTGGGGGGGTTGTTTTGGTGTTTTTGTTGGTTGTTTTGTTTTGTTTTTTTCATTGAAGTATTTTTTTCTTTTTTTGCAGGAAAAGCTGATTCTCCAGTCCTGGGATGCAGAGTGTGTTCGCTGTCACTGGTGTTTTATCCTCATGCTGAGTTTGGACTGCCTGGCCAAAGGACAAGAAATTTTGTCTTCTCTCATATCTGAAGTGCAGCAAAAGCGATCTTGTGTCTCCTGGAACAGAGAACTCTGTGCTGATCTCTGCATTTCATATAAAGAAGGATTGGGCAGCATGAGATGGATGCAGGAGTGTAATAAATGCATTGATGCAGAGATGGAATAAACAGCTCTGCCCACACATTGTTCAAGTTGTAACATTCACTTGTTTGCTGAGTGAGCTGCTCGGGGCTGGCCCTTTTCTTGTAGTTTGCTGCAAGAAATTAAAATAATTTAAGTGGGATAAAGATTTCATGTGCCTTTTTTTCCCATCCAAACGAGAGCAGTGATCAGAGGGGTGTGTGAGTGGAAGGGCAGTGCAGGAGCCAGCTCAATGCCAGCAGCTCGTGGAGGCAGGAATCTGGAATGATGGAATTAATGATGGAATTCTGTGCAGTTTGGATCAGCCAGACCTGCCTTGTGTCCTAAACCTCTCCAGCCCAGAGATTCACCTTGCACTGGCTGCTCTGAGGTGTTTTCCTTCTCAGGAAGATAATGTGGCAGCCAGGCTGAGGGAGGTGAGGAGCTGGAAGGATCTAGAAAATAAAGAGAGATTCCATGCTCTGAGTTAAAAACCACAGGGAAACAGGGCTGGGAGAAACATTTCCTTTTCTTTAAAAATCTAATCAACATGCACAGAGAATAACACAGAATAACTGAGAATAACCCAGATCCCCACAGCTCCCACTAAATGCTTTGATTATTTATCATTGCCCATTTTTTATGGAAACAGTTGACATTAGATTATTAGTGACCTGGGTGGTATTTGATTTTTTTCCCCCTGGAGGTTAAAGACTTTGTAGTTTCCTGTTCTAGGTCCTTTTTAAAATTCATTTTAGAGCATGAAAAATATATTGTTCCGTCAAGTTTATTTCTCTGACATTTATTCAGTGCAGAGTGTGATCCTAATATTAAAGGTTTTTGATTTGAAGCCCAGGATACAGACAAGGCTTTTCAGTGGTCTTCCCTAAACCAGGACATTTCATCACTGCCTGGGAAGTTATGATGTTGGAACAGCATAATTATTTGAAGGAGTGTTTGTTTTTCAGGGATTTGTGGGTGATATTTGATGGCTCAGCCCAGTTGTGTCACAAGGTATTAAGGTTTCTGCCTGCTGAAGTCATGGAGCTGGGCCTATATAGAGCCATAAATAATATTGTGGGAGAGCCAGTGACAGACTTTGACTCCAGCTCAACTCTTTATTACTTGTTATATTAAATTTAAACACAATTGTTGAATTCCTTGCTGTGGGCAAATGCTTTTTGATGTGTCCTATTAAAGTTGTAATATCCCTTTTAGCCTGTGAAACTCACTCTTGCCAGGTGTGTTTCTCCAATAATTAACGATGCCAGCAGAATTAATTGGGCTGTCACCACAGGGTTGGGTATCCAGTTGGGAATTATGGGGTGAGGCCAGTGGAATTAAGCACATTTTGATTGTGGAGAAAATTCATGGGGCTCAATAACGAGATGCTCATGGGCATTACTCTGTAGGAAAGGGCAGATTCAGGCTGGAACATTTTTTAAACTCTGGAAATATGAAGGACAAATGCAAGAACTCTTAGGAAATTTGAAAGCATTTGTTGACAATTTAAGATCCAGTCAAGGTTCTCCTCTTTATCAGCACAGAAAGTACTGCCAAGGAGCCCCCAGACACCATACATCATCCAGGAGAGTGCAGAGGCTGAGAAGATTACAAAGGAAAGGCTCTGGGGCAGGCAGCACCCTGAGAAGTCATTGTTTAGGGCCTGCTGTATTTAAAGTGGTCATTTCAGCTGCCATTAACTCCCATCCCTAATTAGAAAATGGATTGATCTTTGCTGGAGACTGGCAGGTGTCCCTGGCAGATCAGAGCTCTGCATACAAATGAGATGGTGAATGTGTCCACTGAGTTTCAGACAGGGGAAAAACAGAAAATCCATATTTTAGGCAGCTGTTGTTAATTATGCTTTGGGATTGGTGTTGGAAACAACACTCCAGTCAGCAAGGCCATCCCTGCCTTCCTAATTTTCCTTGTGCTTTCAGCTGGAGAAATACCCTTCCTCACTCTGTCCTAAGGAAGTGGGAAACAGCAAATTTTCTCTTCTTCCTTTGTGCCTGCAAACTGCAGATTTCCTCCTGAGCCCTCTCTTCTTACAGAATTTCAATAACCCGGTGGGAAAACATCTGAAAATGCAATAACGTTCCATGAGGCAGCGTTATCAAATCTCCATCCACAGGGATGGATATCCATGTGTATGGAAACATCCAGCTCCTCACTGGACACTGAATTTGTAATTCCCATCTTCCCCAACAGCCTCAAATCTTTTGTGTGTGAATAAATCCGTGCTGCTTCACCCCAGCAGCCTGGGAAAACCCAGATCCTGCTGTGCCAGGGACACCCAGAGGGGTTGGTTTCTAGCTCAGTTTGGTTGTTTGTTTGCAGGTTTGCATCAGTTCTTTTTACAGAATTATTGTACTGAGTTATTGTAGGTGCTTTAAATAGCTGGGTGTTGGAGAGCAGTGGTTTTCCCTTGTTTTTCCAAGGAATATTACAGCCTGAACGTGACATTAATTAGTGGGAAAGAGGAGAAGTAGAAACCTGTCTAGTGAAGGCTTGAGATTCCTTCATTTTCTTCTCTCCTTTTATTATTTTTGCCCAGTGATTTCCCTGTGGCCCATCCTGCTGGATTCCCAGTGCATTGTGGTGGGAAGAGCTTCCAAGGGGATCAGCAAAGGCATCCCCTGCTCCTGGCAGATCAATACTGGACTTATTAATCAGTTTGCTTTGGTAATGGCTTGACTCTTTTGGGAATTTTTCAGGATTGGCTTCAAACCAATGAGTTGCTTTGCCAGTTCAGCAAATAACTCATTGGTTTGAAGAAATGGCAGCTTTTCATACTGACTCTGTGCTTAGCCTAAAAACACAGAATTTATTCATTCCTTAGCCAATTTCTTGAAGTACTGAAGTGCCCTACACCTGCTGTGGGTCATACCAGCAAGGGATTTTCTGTATTCCTTTCCAGTCCTTTGCTGGTGGAATATTATTTCTACTGGAGAACCTAGACTGATTTTGTAGTCTTTCAGAGGACTTTTCTAATCTCTCTAAGCTCATTTCTGATCAATCTCATGGTCCTGGAGGCAGGAACATCAATGCTGCTCTGAGCATTTCCCCTCTGGGAAGGAGGTGACTTGTTTTCAGTGATTATATTTTTTGAGAAAGAACTTCTCTCTTCATTTTCTGGGACTGTTTGATACCTCAGAAAATAAACATTAATTTGAAGTTTGGCAATCAGTTTGTGCCACTTTTGTGTGTAGATATTTGAGGACTTCAGTATCCTAATCTGAGGCACATCCCCTCAATAAATGTAGCCCCTATAATCTTAAATAGTGCTTTTATTTGTGGATCAGGCAAATTCCTTGCTGCTTTCTGGAACATTCCTCAGGTCTCTGTGCTGAGTAATGCTGCAGCTACTGAGTAAACCTGTCCTTGCCTTGGGTTATAAACAAAACAACTGTAAAACTGGTAACTCTCAACTCCCATTAATAGAATGACCCTCAGGTGTCAATTTTGCTCCCAAATTATTTCAGGCTTTTAAGAGCTCCTATTAGACTTGGGAGCATGCAGATGCCTAAAATGGCCTCAAAACCCAATTAAGGGTGCAAATGGGAAGACAATTTGTACAGACTCATATAATTTTGAAGAACATTAAAACACTGATTACTCTCCAAAGACAGGGAAAATAAGGGTGAGTGCGGGGAAATCAAAGGCACAAAGAGTAAATGGCTCCTGTAAGGTGGGAGTGGCAGCCTGGATTCTCACTGGGGCACTTCCTGCTGTGACAGATGCATGTTCTTCGTTATTAACCTTTGCTAATTGTCTAATGGCTTGTGGTATCATTGGGAGTGAATCTCCTTTCTCATCCTCAGTATGAGACCCTCACAAGTCCTGTGCTTTCCCCCCAAGTTTCTGGAGCTCCCTGGTGGATATTTGTGAAATAACTGTGCTCCATTTGAGAGGCTGCAGCACCACAGCAGGAGGAGGTTGATGGGTGGAAGCTGGCAGGGAGTTTGGCAGGCAGGTCAGACACTGCCATGCCCAGGAGATTCCCAGGTGTGGGGACGAAGGGGATTTCAGGGTGCAGAGCTTTCCAAATGTTACAAATACATATTAATACTGGCTTTTGGAAATATTGAAATGGATTTTATATGTGTGGTGTTAAAGTAACTTTGTTATAAAGATATAGTTTTGATTTCTGTTGTTAATTAAGCTCAGTGGAATAGCTGATATCAGCGTGCTTGTGTTAAAATGCTGCTTGGATGGGATAACATCCAGTGAACACAGGATGAGGACCCTGCTACAGATATTCCAATTATCAGCACTCAGTGTCTGCAGGCAGTGTAGACCAAGGCCCAAAAACAGGAGATTATAAGAATGTACTAAAACCACAACCAAGGAACCTGCATGCTCTAAAAAGGGGGAAGCAAGGAGGAGCCATGCTAAACAGTTCTTGGAACATGTAAACTACTTTGGGAAGAAAGTTTACTATGCATAAGGGTCTATGAATATGCAACAGGCTGATGCAATAGAAATGGGATATAAAGGGTGTTCCCAAACTAGCAGGTGTGCTCTTGGCTGATCCCATAATAACCTTGGCTCTGTGGTCCTTGTCTCCTATGGTCCTTTATTGAACTTTTCACATTTTCCCAGGAGAGTGACTGTGTTTTTCACACAAACACTGTCAGGGCCAGCCCAGGTCTCCTCATGGGAACCACAGAGATCCCTCCTGTGTGTCTGAGATGCTTGAGCACAGCTGTGCTCATGATCCTTCCATCTGATCTCTCACTGATCCCTGCTGGGGGAGGGAGGGAATCAAGGCCAGGATTTGTGTCTGAGACTTTCAGCTGAAGGCTCCTGCTCTGCTCAGGGCTGTGCAGAGGCTGATTCCCTCTGACTCCATCCAGAGGCCTGAGCCAGCTTTCCTGAGCTCTGCCTTCCCAGCCTTCCCCTCTGAAAGCTGCCAGCCCACATCCCCATCCACAAGTGCCACTGAGCCTTCTTGAGCTGTTTATTGAATTTCTGGAAGTATCAGAAAAGCATTAAACCGAAGGCTCAGCTCAGCCCTGCTGTGTGCTCTGAGGTAAATCACCCTATCCCAAGCCAGGAAACCAAGGCTCCAGTAAAAAGGAACTTGATGATCTGATTCCAATTAGTTTCTTGATTTAATGGCAGTAATTTTACTTTCATGATGGTTGCCATTGCCCCAGCTAGCAGGGGTAATAGGCTTGGTTTCCTCACAGGCTCATTTCTGATGCAGCCTCTGTTGAATCTTAAGCAATAACAACCAGAAGCCCACAGTTACTTCAAAATTATGGGGTTTCAGTGGTTAAAAATGTCATGTTCTCTCACCTGAGGAGTTGACTGGGAATTGCCAATATAAGAAAATGAACAGTCATAAAATTAAAATATGGCTTGAGTTGACTCCAGTTCCTTCGAAGATGATCTTTTTGTTTCCTTGCTGATTTAAACACCTGCAAGTTAAAGTCCTCCTGAAACCAGAAATGGGCAAATAAAATTTTTAAGGAAATTAAACAGCATGGGATGGGAGTAGCAGTAGAAAACCAGAATGACTCCACAGAAGATAATGAAAAACAAGGGAAACAAATGCACCGATCTTAATGATCTAATGGGTGAAACTTCATTAATGTAACATTCAGTTTTGGTTACCTGAACCAGAAACAGAATGTTTTGGTTTAGTTAATCAAACTGTAATTTTTGTCAAAAATTACACCTGAACTGCAGATCTATCAAAACTTGTAGCTTTAATTTTTTTATTTTCCTTTTTAGCTTGTAAAAATTTCACTCTCCACAGCTGGATTAGAATTGGATGAGGGATCTTCACTTTCCCCCCTCTGTGATTTGTACAATCCAATCCACTGATGGATTCAGCTGGGCAAAGCTGTCTGAAGGTTTTGCCTGGTTTGAGCTCCTTGCAATGTTTACTCCCTTCAGGAAGGGTAATTCTACATCCCTGCCTTTGTCCTGCATTAAATGCAACTTCCAATTATTATTTCTTGCACCTATTTACCTTTTTAAATTCTTCAAACCAAGGAGTGCTTACAGCTCTGAGGCCTTGAGCTCTCCAATTCCTCATTCTCAGAACACCTGCTGACTCCTGTGATAACTCAAAAGCCTCTGCTGGATTGTTCCTGAATTTTGAAAAGGAAAATACATTCACAGTCCTCTCTTAATTATGAATAATAATAATCCAGACTCTGATCCACTGCACATTTATTTATGTGTAAAGGTGTAGCTATATGTGTAGTGCCTTGGGAGTAGTTTATAAAGAAAAGCCAAATTGATTCTACATTGCATTTTCTGTGATGTTCATTAAATATTTGAAGTAAAGCACTTGTAAAGAATGTATGAAGATGCATTTTGAATGAAAATGCAGAAATGGAGAAAACACACACTGGAATGTGCTGATTTTTTTCATTAAAACATGAAGTGTGAAGATGTATTTCTGTTCTGTCAGGAATTTGTGCTCAAATATCCTGGAAGATTCACAGATCCTGAACATGTTCCCATCCTGTACAGCCAGACACACAGAATTTGTGAAGAGCTCTTCTTCTGTTTGCAGAGCTCTGTGAGAAGCAGCCTGAGTGTCTCCAACAAGGGATTACCCTGAAGTACAGACCAGAACACAACAAAGAACAAATCCCAGTCAGAGCAGAGAGTGAAATACCAGAACCATAACTCAGCCCCCAAGCTGACAGAGCAGGATGGGCCAGTGAAGCTGTGCCACCATTAGCATGGAACAGCAGCAGTTCTAGTGCTTCAATGCATTCTATTCCTAAAATAAAATAAAATAAAATAATAAAATAAAATTGCTTGTCCTTACAGCAGGGCCTGTCACTGTGGGCCCTGGCAGCAGCAGGGAGCATCACACACCAGGCTGCTCTCTGAAAACTCAGGAGTCCAAACTGGATCTCAGCTGGGAGAATCCCAGGAGCTGCAGGAGTTTTATTATAACTTAAAAGCCAGGCTGTTGTTTCAGCTTTATTCTCTCCCCTCCCCAAATAAAGGAAATATTGACAAAATATCTGTGTCTGGCTGGGACAGCTCCACAAAGTGCTGTCTGTGGCTGAGGTGCCAGTCCCATGGGGGCTCTGAGAGATGCTGCTTTTCACCAGGATTGCTTGGGGGGTCACACTTGTGTCCCAGCCACAGAATCATCCTGGCTGGAAAAGCCCTCCAGGCTCATCCCATCCACTGAAATTCCAGTCCTGTCCCACTGCTGCTCCAAGGCTGGTTCCCCAAGGCTGGCCCAGTGGGGGCTTGTGGTGTTGTGAGGGTCCCCAGGACGAGGTGACAGATGAGAACCTTGACTCCATGTTCTCAGAATGCTGATCATTATATTATATTATATTATATTATATTATATTATATTATATTATATTATATTATATTATATTATATTATATTATATTATATTATATTATATTATATTATATTATATTATATTATATTATATTATATTATATTATATTATATTATATTATTATGTATTATGCTATACTAAAGAAAGAGAAAGGATACATCAGGTTTAACAAGAATGAACAATAAAAACCCCCGACTGACTCCTCAGAGTCTGACACAGCTGATGGTGATTGGTCATTAATTAAAACCAATTCCCATGTTTGGATAAACAATCCCCAGACCACATTCCAGAGCAGCAGAACATGGAGAAGCTGAAGCTTCTCACCTTCCCAGGAGGAGAAATCCTGGTGAAGGGATTTTTCAGAAAATATCACAGTGACAGGGGCTGGCACAGCTGCTGCCACCCTGGGCTGCTTTGGAGACAAAAGCAGAATTTCCTGGCTGTCCTCAGTGAACTCCAGCACCAATTCCACCTTCCCTTCTTGGTTCAATCCAGGTATTTTCTCCACATCCCTGTGAATGTTTCCTACTCGGTGTACACATGGAAATAACTCAAGAATTTAGATTCTTCATTTATTTGAGTCCTGGGATCCTCTCCCAAAATGGCCTGGAAGTTTTCTCCTTGTGCAGTTCCAGCTGCTGTTTTGGAGGTGATGTCCATGTGGGATTGGCTCTGTTTTCCTGGGTTCCCCTGGGCATTCCCAGGTTTGTTGAGTTTTCCACAGGCACACAAAAAGATTTGGGATCTTTTCAGCCCCATCCAAAACCTTTCCCCCTAATTTCTCCCTGGCCTAGGTCACCTTATCAGTTCTGCTGTCACACCCAGGCCTCTTGTTGCAATGATATATTCAGTGTTATGAGGACAAAACCCCCATTTTAGCATATTTCATTTAGAAAGAAAAATAAAATTATGGAGAATTATGGAGTCACAGCAAGTGTTGCTTTTGGACAGAGCTTCCAATGGCTTCAGGTGCCTCTTCATTATTCATTTTGCATGTTTATTACTGAAGAGAAAGAATTACAGGTGTCCTGAGGGCCATCTGTGTTCAACTTCTGGGTAAAAGACACTGTCCTAATGGCTAAAAAGTAATTTTAAAATCACCTACATGGTTTTTCTGTTCTTATGGCTGAGCTGGAGCTGAGCTGGAGCATGTGATTTTTTTAACAGAAGTTATTGAAACACTCCCTGGCCAGCCCTTTCACCGATATTTTTGCAACAATTTCTGATTTTTAATCTAAGTCTTGTGTAACAGGCATGGCCTGGTGTGGGAGCCTGGCAGGGAAATCTTCAGGTGCTCCCATTTGGAATCTGCTTTGCTGCCCCTGAGCCCAGCAAGGACAGAGCTGCTGGCCTGGGCTGGACACTGGTCCCAAAGCCTGTGCAGTGTCAGGAAAATGTTCATTATTCTGGTTTGATCAGCCCAGGGGGACACTGAGGCAGGGCTGATGGAGGAGCAGAGATGTCAGGCTCTCCTGGGCTAAAACAGGCAGCTGATTTAGGAGCATTAGGAGATTAATGGCCAGTGAAGGTCTGGAATAACAGCACATCCTCAAGTGGCCTGGTTTGCAGAGCTATGGGTTGGGTGGGGAGATGAAGGGAATTTGCCCATTCCATGGAAAGTAACAAAATATTATTTCCATTGTTCCTCATGCTGTCCCCTGCTGACAGGACAGCTCTCCATCATTTGTCATTTTTCCATGGGCAGAAATTCCATGTTTGAAAGGCAGAATGGGTTCTGATCTGTCTTTAGAGCCTGCTAAAATAAACCCCCAGATCTAAACAACTCCACCTTTTGTCAAATTCAGATTTCAATGCTGAGGCTTGAACCCACATTTATTTATTAACTACAACACATTAACAACAGTTTAATTAGAAGCACCCCTTCTAAAGCCAGTGCATTTCTGCTGTGAAGGAAATCAAGGATATCAGAATGCTTCCAAAGCCTTCAGCATCCTGCTCCCCACCAAGAGGGGAGAATTCTGTAGCATAAAACCTATTGCTGTGCTTCTCCCTGAGTTCATCTCTGCCTGTCTCCAGCTGGATGCTCAGAGGAGTTGCTGGGTAATTTACTCAGTCAAATGTGCATTTAAGGCTTCAATTGCTTCCTGGAGGTAGAGCCCCCTCATTCTGGATTTCACAGAAAAACAGTAGAGAACCCAAGATGTAAAATGGAGTGCTTAAAAATGTGCTTTGCAGTGCTGCTTAACTCTGTCCACATCTCTTTACAGAAACAGGGTGGAGTTAATGAATGTAATGATATTTTTTGTCCTCCTTCCCAAGAAACTTTGTCTTCCAGGAGCAGCTGAAGCACCAGCAGCGCTGTGAGCTGTGTGAAACTGAGTTTCTGGATTGTTTCATGGGTGTATCATAATGCAGCCAGGGTTCTGCTCAGCCACCCAAAAACATCCAGCAAGAGCAGCCTCAGCATTTGGCTCCTTTCTCTTGGCTGGTGAAAGGAGAAGAGCTGCCCTGGGATGGATGAGGGCTGTGCAGGATGAAATGCTCCAGAGCTTTGTTATCACACTGAAATACTGGGAGCTCTGCTGGTGGCAGGAATTAGTTTTATTTATTTACCAGCACCCCTGAAGAATGTTTGGCTATTTGTTGTGTTAGCTGTGCTTGTCACAAAGGAACAATTCTATGCTGACTGTGATAAACCTGAAGCTATTGTTCTAAAAGATGGGCTGGAGCTGAATTTCAGAGGGGGAGAATCCACTGGAGAAATTTAATTTCCCAGACACAGAGAGACAAGAAAGGTTGTGGTTAAGTTTTACATCATATTTTGCTTTCCTTGGTTGAGATTTTTTCATCCTGATGAGATAAGCTTCCTTTTTAAGCAAAATTTTTCTCTTTCCCAACATATCCACTTGGGAGGTTTCAGCCCCTGGGCTGCTTGATAATGAGATTGCAGATGTTTGCTTTTTTAAACAGATTACTGAGGTGGCTGAATGTGATATTGAGATTTAACAGTTGTTATTAGGACTCATCTTCCTGCAGGTCTGGGATGGGAATTTCAGTTTAATCACTGCAACACAGAGTTATGAAGTTCAGCTAAAATAACTATTTGCAATTACGTGGCTAAAGGCTCATGAGAGAGCTAAAACTCACCTCAGCCTGAGATTCAGTAAACAAATTTCCAGCCCTTCCCTTTCCTTGCAGGATCCTTTCTGCAGGAGCTCAGGTGTTCAACACCTCTGGCTCAGGGGGTGATGGGGCCAGGCTGGACAGGGCCTGGAGCACCCTGGGCTGCTGGGAAGTTCCTTGTGGAGCCAGCCAGGAAACGCAGGGCATTTAGCTCTGCAATGTGGATTTTAAATTATTTTAAAATTATTATTTTAAATTATCTGACTTTAAAATATGACTTGGTTAAACTTCCTGGATGGTTATCCCCGCTCACCTGAGTGGGGAGGACGTTCAGAAAAAAACCTTCTTTGGTGGAAGCTTGTTGTATGGCAATAAATGGTTATTTAGTTGTTGTTTTGCACTGGGTGATTGGATATTTGCACTGAGCACTCTTTATATTGCACTGAATAGTTTGTTATATCACTTGGTTTGTTTTCCCCTCTCATGGGATTCCCCTCTCTTATCACAAAGCTTTTCCCTCACACTCCCCTCTCCCCAGGGCCCCTTACAGAAGCTGTGGCAGGTTTTCCCCATTTTCCTCTCTCCTCACTGGGATGTGTTTTTGCCCTTTCCTTTTGGGGTCTGAAGGAAGCTCTGCCTGTCAGAGCAGAGTCCACCTGAGCACGCAGTGACCGCCCCACATCTGGAATTCCCTCTGGAGAGCAGCACTGAGCACCACCTCCCTCACCCCAGGAAAGCCCCAGGCCACTTTCTGCACAGAACAGTGAGGAGCACTCCCTGCTGACCTGTGGAAAATGGGACATGCTGTATGGGAAGGAAGGAGTGCTGAGGACTGGGTGTCCTTCAGGCTCCAGCTCTGCAATTCCATCAGGATTTTGGGTGGCCTCTGGAGCTCTGCCACGTTTGCAGCCCTGCGTGCCCACCCTGCCCCTGGGGCTGAAACCTCTGCTGTTCTCAGCTGCCCCACAGCCCCACCTGGAACAGCCTGAATTCCAGCACAAAGGAACCCCCTCTGGATTCCTCTTGCTCATCAAACCCCAGAGCACGACTGAAACTTCAATTACTGAGGCAAAGACCTTGGGGAGTTTCAAATGAGCATTAGACAATTACCTGAATAAGAATGGGTGAGATAAAAAGATAAAGGCTGTCGAGTTCCCTGCAGCTGCTTATACATTCCTCACCAGCATCCAAGGAAAGCAGAAATCCCAAAGCATCGGCACCAGTGCTCTCCTGCAGCAGTGACTTTGGGGTATCTCTGGGTTGCTAAGAGATTAAACATTAACAGCCCTCATGTTTCAGGTTTTGCACTCTCTGCCACCCAGGTTCCTTTGTTGTGGGAAGAGATGATTCCTGAAATAGCTCAAACCCTTGGAATGTTCTCTGTGGAACAAGAAGGGTGTTGCCAATCATCTGGGGCTTAGCTGAGCTCCAGATAGGTCCAGATTTTGCTCATATTTTTAAATCTCTAATATTTGTAGCAATTATTCCCTAGTGCCTGATGGGAAGGGAGCAGGACCCCAGCAGTCTTGGCACTGCACAAATGCTACAAAATCTGGGGGAAAAGTTTTGGTTTTAGATTTGTCTTCCCCTGATAGTGAAAAATCCTTCTGAGGAAAGCAAAGGGGCGCAGATCTCTGAGAGCTGCTGATGGGAAAAGCTTGGCTTGGTGTTTGAGCTCAGCTCCTGCAGGGTCTCTGTCCAGGTTCTGCCTCCAGGGAGAGCCAGAGCTGCGATATCCAAGTGCAGCTGGAGTTCAGGGAGGGTTTGTGGCTTTCCTGCCTACACAGTTCCCATCCCTCAGCCCAGCTGCCTGTCCCAGCTCCATCCCCCTGGGCTGTGCCAGCCTGGCTCCTGGCTGGGACCAAGCTGGGATGTGTCCCAGCATCTTCTGGGATGTTCCCAAACACATCTGTCTGTTTGCCCCTCTCAGTGACAGCCCTGAACCACATTTGTGGCTTCCTGGGCATTCCCAGTGCCAGCAGCACATCCACTGAGGTGTCTTAGGGCACAGGATGATATTGGGGCTGTGAGTTCTGTCCCCATCTTTCAGGGCTGGGGCAGTTCTCTCTGTTCCTGGGGCAGTTTTTTCTTTCTCTCTGCCACAGCCAATCCTCCCTCCAGGAGATCTCTGCTGTCCATGGCCACTGAGTGTCCCTGCAGGGCTGATCCAATTCCAGCATCTCATGGGGAGATGCTGTGCCCAGGGCAGGAGCCAAGCATTCCTCCCTGGATCCAATCTGAGCCTGGCACAGCACAGCAGCCTTTGCCCCCTGCATTGCCAGAGGAGCAGCTTTCTGCTGCCCTGCATTGCCAGAGGGAGCCCAGGCCCATCTGCAGCAGCCCTGGAGCTGCAGAGGAAAACTCCCCCCTTGTGCAGGATCCCTGCTGCAGCAGAGCCACAGCTGGCACTGCAGGAGGGCTGAGCCCCCATGGGATGGGGCTGTGCCACCCCTGGCACACAGGGGACAGGGCTGTTTTTGTACTATTCTGAAATTGTATTCTAATTCTCCTAGTAAAGAACGGTTATTCTTATTCCCATATCTTTGTCTGAGAGTCCCTTAATTTCAAAATTAGAATTACAATATATAATCATATAATTATAAATTATATATATATAATGTGGTGGTGTTTGAGGGTCCCCAGAATGAGGGAAGAGACGAGGATCTGACTCCATGTTTCAGAAGGCAGATTTATTATTTTATGATATATATTATATTTTAAAAAATATATACTAAAACAATGCTAAAAGAAAGAGAGAAAGGAGACATCAGAAGGCTAGAAAAGAATGAATAATAAAATCTCATGACAGACCAGAGTCCTGACACAGCTGGACCTGTGATTGGTCATCAGGTAAAAACAATTCACATGAGACCAATCACAGATCCACCTGTTGCATTCCACAGCAGCAGATAATTATTGTTGACATTTCTTTTCTGAGGCCTCTCAGCTTCTCAGGAGAAAAAATCCTAGCAAAGGTATTTTTCAGAAAATATGTCAGTGACAATATAATTATATATTATATAATATTATAGATTATACAATATTTATGTTATATAGATAATTATTTAATATTTATATTATATATATAATTATTTGGAAGGAGAGGGTTTACATTTTCCATTTCAAGAGACGCCCCTGCCTTCCTCAGCAGACACCTGGCTTTTCAAACCCAGACACTGAGTCAGATCCTCCTGAGGCAAAAAGAGTCTCCTTCTTCCCAAAGTGAGGATCCTTTCCCAATAAATGGGAACACATTTCCCTGAGGTTGTGTCACCCCAGGATTTGTGACACACAGGAACAGTTTGGGTCTCTCCAGCAGAAAGAAGTGAAGCACACACAAAATCAGGTGAGAACAATGTTGTTCCCTCTGGTTTGTGAAATGGCACTCACTGAGGGGATAAACCCACAGAAATGATATCTAACAATATCTAGTTATTTTAGATAAATCTCTGAGTTACCTACAGACAGCCTCTCTCACTCTTCCCCTCATTTCATACATCATTGACCAATATTCCCATGCAGCCATCTCCTAATAGAAAGGAAAGATTTCCTCCTAGGTAAGGGAAAGAGAAATGAAAATATGATTTGCTTGCACAGATCTTGTGGAGCAGGGAAATCAGTGGGATTGTTTATTCAGCAGAAGAAGCAGGAGCACCAATGACAAAGAAAAAAATCATTTATAACCCAGGAGACACAAACACTTTCCCTACATGTGGAATCTTGCTTTTAGTTGTAGTTGTGGCACTGATGTAAATGTGATTTCCTGTTCTGTTGTTATCACCCAGGCAAATGTCAGGGTTGCTGGATGGGCATCTTTGCTCCTGAATTCTTTTGTGATTGGAACTTGAGTAGTTGTGTTTATCTCTGAATAACTGGTTGCAATAATTATCTCATTGATCAGGGCATGCTGCCCTTCCCAGCTCTGGGGTACCTCTGACAGGGATTTCTCTCTCCTTTAAGCTCTCCCAGCGCCCTCTCTGTGCCCCACTGGTGTCCTCAGCAGCTCAGGGACATTCCCAGAGCAGTGTCTGGGGAACTGAGCTCATCTCCAGCAGCTCCTGTGGCAGCCAGGGCTCAGCACCCAGGGGCTGTTCAGGAGGTGCTGAGCAATCTCCTGCAGGCAGCAGCAGAGCAGCCCTGATCTCATCCTGCTGCTCTCCAGCCCTTGCTGCCACAGCTGAATTCTGTGAAATTCCTGATTCACCCCCCTGAAAGAGCCAGGAATGATCAAATTATGACTTTTTCCCTACAAACGAGGCCACTTGGATATAATAGGAGCGTAACTGTAGGACTTGGTGCTCACCACAACTCTGATGTAACATTCTGAAGTAAAATAAATCAGTGTAAGGTCACATTTGTTTATCCAACGTCTGTGAATGCCAGAGAATTACAGGAGACATTTCCAAACTTTTTATTTTTCCAATCAGCTGTTGGATAGGCAGCACTAGGAGGGGGAAAGCTCCAGCATTCCCTTCTGTACAGATAAGATTTTTAAGGGCTCTGCTCCTGCTGGTGACACCTGTGGAGTCCATTTAACAAGCCAATCCCTGAGGATTCCCAGCTGGCAGGAGCTGTTAAAACACTCCAGCAGTGACTTGTGGATTTTGTCAACTCCTTCCCATCAGTATCCCTCTGGGAAGGACCTGGCTGCAGCCAGGAGCTGCTCCTCAGGAAAAGTGCCTGGAATCTCACTTTGCTCTTCCCTCACCCTTTAATTCTTCGGGAATTTGGAGTGTCCAGTTATGGAAAAAAAGGAAAAAAAAAAACACTAAGCCCCTGGAAGAGAGGAAGCAACACATTTGTGGTTTATTATCTTCGTGTAGCATCTGTACTGAATTACATTTCAGTGAAATCAGGGACAGAAGTTGCTCCTTTAGCAGCACTGAGAGTCCGTGAGGGACAAGGCAATTCCACCATCAATTTCCTGCTGGAAGTGAGGGGTTAAGTCCAGTCCTGCTGTGCTTTACAACCCCACAATTAAAAACCCCACAAAGGCAGTGCCCTGTCCTGAGCTGCTGAGCAGTGACAGCCACAGAAACTGAGCCCAAATCTCTGAAATGTCCCCAGAAGGTGGCATGGCAGCCTGAAAGGACCAGGGGAGGCTGGAACTCATTTTTACAGCTTCAGGCCTTGAGCAGGTGTGCAGGCCTCAGGATCTCACATTAAAATAATCACAGAATCACTGGGTTGGGAGAGACCTTCAAGACCATCGAGTCCAACCCACCCAACACCTCAACCAAACCCTGGCACCCAGAGCCACATCCAGGCTTTGTTAAACACACCCAGGGATGGGGACTCCACCACCTCCCCAGGCAGCCATTCCAGAACTTTATCACCTTTCTGTAAAAACCTTTTCCTGCTATCCAGCCTGTATTTCCCTTGGCACAGCTTGAGGCTGTGTGCTCTGGTTGTGTCAGTGCTGCTGGAGAAAGAGCCCAGCCCCAGCTGAGCACAGGCCCCTTTCAGGAGCTGTGCAGAGTGATGGGGGCAGCCCTGAGTCTCCTTTTCTGCAGGCTGAGCACCCCCAGCTCCCTCAGGGGTTCCTCTCAGGGTTTGTGTTCCCAGCCCCTCTCCAGCCTGGCTGTCCCCTCTGGATGTGCTCAGTGTCCCAAGGTCCTTCCCAAGCTGAGGGGCCAGAGCTGGGCACAGCACATTTTTGTGGCCAAAATGCAGGACTCGGAATTTGGACTTATTAAACATCATCTTTTGGACTCTGCCCATCCATCCAACCATTCCAGGTCTCCCTGCAGAGCCCTCCTACCTTCCAACAGATGCACACAGCTCCCAGCTTAGTGCTGTGTCCTGGTTTGAAAAGCCAGGTGTCTACTGAGGAAGGCAGGAGCCTCCTCTGAAATGGAAAATGTAAACCCCCTCCTCTGAATTATTATAATTTTGAAATTAAGGGGCTCTCAGGCAAAGATATGGGAATAGGAATAACCATTCTTTATTGGGAAAAATGAACCAAAAAAAGCAATATTACAAACTAACCCTGCCAGAGTCAGAGCATGCCCTGTCCCCTGTGTGTCAGGGGTGGCACAGCCCCATCCCATGGGGGCTCAGCCCTCCTGCAGTGCCAGCTGTGGCTCTGCTGCAGCAGGGATCCTGCACAAGGGGGGAGTTTTCCTCTGCAGCTCCAGGGCTGCTGCAGATGGGCCTGGGCTCCCTCTGGCAATGCAGGGCAGCAGAAAGCTGCTCCTCTGGCAATGCAGGGGGCAAAGGCTGCTGTGCTGTGCCAGGCTCAGATTGGATCCAGGGAGGAATGCTTGGCTCCTGCCCTGGGTGCAGCATCTCCCCATGGGATGCTGGAATTGGATCAGCCCTGCAGGGACACTCAGTGGCCATGGACAGCAGAGATCTCCTGGAGGGAGGATTGGCTGTGGCAGAGAGAAAGAAAAAACTGCCCCAGGAACAGAGAGAACTGCCCCAGCCCTGACAGATGAATGAACACACATCCCCAACAACATCTTGCAACCCGAGATAGGTCTGCAGATTTACTAATGAAAGCCTCAATCCCCTCACCCATGTCATCAGTAAAACCATTGAACAGAGCTGGCCCCACACAGACCCCTGAGGGACACCCCTGGTGCCTGGCCCCAGGCGGATGCAGCACCCTCAGCACCACTCTCTGGGCCATCCAGCCAGTTCTGAGCCCAGCACAGAGTGCTCCTGTCCCACCCATGGGCTGCAGCTTTCCCAGGAGTGTGCTGTGGGACACAGTGCCAAAGGCCTGGCTGGAGTCCAGGCACACAACATCCACAGCCTTTCCCTCATCCACCAGGAGGTCACCTGGCCATAAAAGGAGATCAGGTTGGTCAAACATGCCCTACCCCTCCTAAACCCCTGCTGGCTGGCTCTGATACCCCGGCCCATCCGCTACGTGCTGTGTGATGACACTCACTTTAAACTGTTCAATTTCCTCACTGGGTACTGAGGTCAGACTGACTGGCCTGGGAAGGATCCTCCTTCCCACCCTTGTTGTGAATGGGCATCACACTGGGCAGCTTCCAGGCATCTGGAACCTCCCCAGGGAGCCAGGGCTGCTGGTAAATGATGGAGAGCTATTGGATTTGCAGGCTTCCAGGTTCTGTGCCCATACCCATTCAAATTCCAGGTTCTATTTCCATCCCCATGGGGTCCCAGGCTCCATCCCCATCCCTTAGCACACACCTTCACCAGGGCAGTTTTACTCTCAGCTCCTCTCTTATTGCAGTATGGAGGTTAAAACCTGGCAATTGCTGCAGCACCTTGAGAAAACTGAAGTGCAGGGGCTCAGAGCAGCCAATTACTTCATTGGTTATTAACAGGTTGTTATTCTGTATTGATTGGTCACTCCAGCCCTCACTGCCACAGTTTAGTTGTGCACCAGTTAGAAATTCAGACTGCTAACCCAGATTCACAGTTAGGGCTGGAATGGTGCTGGGTTCCCTCTGGCTCGGGCTGTGAGGGCTGCAGGGCAGAGCTGGAGCTCAGCCCAGAGGTGTTGGCAGGGCAGTGACACCCAGGGACACCCAGTGCTCACCAGGGACAGCCACTCCCGGCTGGCTTTGGGGACAGCTCCGAGGCTTCTCCAGGAGGAGAACCGACAGAAAATGGAGTGGAACCCCCCAGTTATTCCCTGCTCCCAGAGAAGGGACCGGAGCAGCTCCGGCCATGAACAAACCCCGTGCCAGGTGGGACAGGGCAGGACGTGGCTGGTGCCACAGGGGAGGGTGCCCGGGAGTGTGACCGTGTTCACAGGGGTCCCAAGGTGAGGGAAGAGATGAGGATCTGACTCCATGTTTCAGAAGGCTGATTTATTATTTTATTATATATATTATATTAAAACTATACTAAAAGAATAGAAGAAAGGATTTCATCAGAAGGCTAGCTAAGAATAGGAAAGGAATGGAATGATAACAAAAGCTGTGTCTGGGACAGAGAGTCCGAGCCAGCTGACTGTGATTGGCCATTAATTAGAAACAACCACATGAGACCAATCCCAGATGCACCTGTTGCATTCCACAGCAGCAGATAACCATTGGTTACATTTTGTTCCTGAGGCCTCTCAGCTTCTCAGGAGAAAAAATCCTAAGGAAAGGATTTTTCATCAAATACATCTGTGACATGGGAGCACAGGTGGCAGTGCCACAGGGCAGGGATGCCCAGGAGAACGGGTGGCAGTGCCCGCGGCTGGAGGCCCTTACCTGGCACAGGTGTCCCGGGCATGGGCAGTGCCCCTGGCCCAGCCGGGCCAGCCCAGCCGTGGCAGAACTCCCTGCCCAGGGCCAGCAGCAGCACCAGGGCACAGCCATGGGGAGCCACCTTTGGATTTTGCCGGTGATTTTGGGAGCCGGAGCTCTGGGACAGGAGGCTTTATCCCCTGCCCCCGAGACCTGCCCTAATCCCCTCTTTGCAACAACAAAAGAGGAGCCGCTGATTGAAACCCATTCGCAGCTCCTGCAGCTCCACATTCCTCATTTCCCTCCTGCATTCCCATTCCTGCTGGAAGTGGCACTGAACTGGTTGGACTTTTGTTCTCGGGTTTTCTGTGGTTGAAATGGCTCCCAAGGTATTAAAAAGTCTCTTTTTCTCAGCCCCACAACAGAAGAAGTCGAGATTCCTCGGCTCTGCTTTTCAAGGTTGTTTATTTTCCCTTACCTATTCCATTCTCTCTCTGACCTGCTGAGGTCTGTCCAGCAGGTCGGGTTGTGGCACAGCCCCTGCCCTTGGGGCGGTGTTGGCTTTTTATACTAAAAACACCGTGTACTTTATTTACAATAATTTTCCAATACCTATCACCTCTGTTAGACAGTCTGTCTCTACTCTAAACCAATCCAGAAGTGTCACCATCACGGCAGAAGATGGAGGACAAGAAGAAGAACAAGAAGAAGGACAGGACACACCCAGATTCTTCCATCTTGCCTCTTGAACCCTCATTCTAAAACCCCAAAATTCTACATTTTCACCCTGTGATAAATTCACTATCATTCTACTCAAACCTTTGTGCCTTGTAACTCCTCACACAAAGTTGGGAATTGTTTCCATGGGCTAAAATCAAAGGCCCAGGTGTGTTTGACTCCGTGCCAGGGTCTCTGAGCCCCTGCCAGGGTCTGGAGTCACCCAGGGCAGCCAGAGGAATGTCCTGGGTCCTGACGTTTTCCACTTGTAGGGAAGAGGGATATGGAAAACCCCGGAGCCAAAATTTCATTCCTTCAGGGTCTCTTTAGTGGCTGGAGTGTCAAACTTAGGACAAGCGAGAAATCCAATTTCTAGAGCAGGAATAAAACACAGGGATAATCAGCTCCTGGTGGGCTCTGAGGTGTAACTGATTCAAACTGACTCAAGGTGATTTTTACCTGGTTAACGTGGATAATCCATGACATAAATATAAAGATTTTCATCTGAAAAGGCAGGAAAAATAATCTTGAAATCTTTGAGTTGGTCTGGTTTCTGTCTCTGTAGTTGAGGAACTGGAGGCTGAAAATCTGAAAGGGTCTTTGACACTTCTGCTTTGCCCACACAAGGTGCAATCCCTGAGTTAAACCCCATGGGCCAGGGAATAAAATGTCTGTTTTAAGATCTCCAGAAGATTCATTTACACAAGAAAACCTGAAAATATTCCAAAGACTCCCTGACAGCACAAGAATGGTGGTGACCTATGGGAATAAATCACATGGACTCCATTTTCTCCATGGTGGAAAAGCCCCTTCTTTATCCACACAATTCCTTTTTACACAGTTCTACAGACCTTGTGTGGGACTCCAGCTGGTCAGGAGCTTTCTTACCAATCACTTTATTGGTTATTAACAAGTTGTTATTCTGTATTATTGGTCACTCCAACCCCCTGGGGTGGATGTGAAGGAAAAGTTGCTTGTGAGATACAGTTTTCATTTCTCTATCTAAGGGTGTCAAAACCAGTTTGTACAGGTGTAAGTTGTTTTTTACCCAGGGACAGATTGTTATGCTAACAAACTGCTCACACCAGGATTGCTTTCACATGGGAGCTCACAGAGTGCCAGCTTCAGAATGCCAGCCATCGATTTTATAAGGCTTTTCTTTATAATTCTTCTCCCTTTCTGCACCAGTGACCTTTTCAGCTTTGAACTGAAATGAAACCCAGATCGTTTGGGTCTTTCACAGCCCTCTGCCATGTCCAAGTGCTGCTGGATTCCCAGGGCCCTTGTCTGGAGGCTCCCTTGAAGACCTCAGAACATTCAATGTACACAAAAGCTGGGCCCACAGGAATTTTTTTAGGAGTGTTGCTATTGATTGTTAAGGGAAGCTGTCCGGTGATGCCAACTTTTAAAAAGATTTGCACCAAATTATCTCCTTTCTGATGGATTTTGTTTTAGTATTTGATAACAGCCTGTGCATTTCTGCTTTCTTAACTATGCTGTAGGTTCAGCTGAGTGGTAATTTAACCTGCTTAGGACATCAATTGCTCATCACCTCTTGTGCATCATTTTTAATTGGCTTTTTGGCAGTCCTCATTAGAGAGATCCTTGGATTCAGAGCTGTTGAATTTTTGGAAGCAGAGACACTTTGGGATGTGCCTTTGCCCTGCTGTAAGGTTGGCTGCCCGTGTGGGACTAATCCTGTAAATCCCTGGGAAGGATTCAGGAAATCCTGAAGCATTTCCAGCCAGCCAGGGGTGAGAGATGAGCTACCAAATCACTGAAGTGATGCTGCAAGTCCAAAGATCCTTTTGCCTTCACGTAAATCCTGGTTCATTCCCACATTCTCTCAGCCCAGACCAAAACCCAGCTTTCATTATTTGTTATTGTGGGAAAAGCAACCTCAGCCAGGCTCCTCCAAGTGCTCAGAAGAAAATGGACCTCAGTGAAGATAACTGGATGCAATTATTTCCTC
The DNA here is from genome assembly GCA_039654755.1 of Calcarius lapponicus. Lineage (NCBI taxonomy): Eukaryota > Metazoa > Chordata > Aves > Passeriformes > Fringillidae > Calcarius > Calcarius lapponicus. The sequence continues at coordinate 18,631,483 of CM077467.1, read as the reverse complement.
TCATTCTCCAGGTTAGAGGAGTTCAAAGCCTCCTGCCAAGGCAGAAATTCAAATGCAGGAGATTCCTGGAGGTGAATTCCATTAACACTTCTTGCCTGCCCTGGCTGATCACCTCTCTCTGCATGCACAACAATGTGGATTATTTTCCCTCCAAGGGATTACCCTGCCTCACTTTGCAGGGATAAAATCCTGGAAACTAAATGGAGAGTTCCTGTTCAGGGTCAGAGTGTGTTTGGGTAGCTTTGTGAGAGGTTTCTCTGTGTGTTTCAGGGGGCATTTTTTTCCCATTTCAAAATATTTCACCTTTATTTTGCCATGGACTGTTGTGTGCTGCAATGTCCATTGAACCACTGCAGGAGCAGATGTATAACTGAGTATAAAATTGTATAATATCACACAGAATTGTGTATAAAATCATGTGTTCTTACATGACTTGGGGCTCCCTCCAAGCTCTGCCAGGATCAAAAGGGCTGCATGGATATTGGGATGATGGCTGTGAACGACCAGGTGAAACCAGGAAGAATTTTTCCAATTTTTTTCCCAATTCCTGCTGTTCTGTCACTCTCAGCTTGCAGCTGCCAGGGTGGAATTTTGCAAGCTTGTCCCTTGCCAGCTTTGGGGTGGTTTTAAACCAAATCCAGCCTGATTTGCATGAGAGGACAGTGATGGTTTCATAATTAACAACAACCTTGTTACCTTTGCCAGTACTCCTGCAGCCAAAACAGCTGGAGCTTGGCATTTACACGTTGCCATGGAAATAGCCCTTGGAGAGAAGTCTTTTTTCCATGTGAGGCTTGTTTCTCTTATTTAGGGAAATGCTCATTCCCCTCCTGTCAATTTGATGTAGGCAGGAAGGTGATTAAGAATTCCTGTTATTCTCCAAGCACAAACTGGAAACTTCCTGATGTGCAGCTGCTCTGCCTTCCCTGCAGAAGCAGGGAATGGAATCAGGATTTTTCAGGGGAATTGTTGAGTGGAGAGAGGCTCAAAGGTGAAGAGAGAATCAGACCTGGCTGAGCAGGGAAACGAATGAGCTGGAGGTGGGGGCTCATCCTCAGCCAAGAGAGGGGGACAGAGGTGGCTCAGATGCATGGATTTGACCCCATCAGATATTCCTGTGCCCAGATCCATGGATTTAACCCCTCCAGGTGTTCCTGTGCTCTGGGTGTTCCTGTGCTCACATCCATGGATTTAACCCTATCAGATGTTCCTGTGCTCAGATCCATGGATTTGACCCCTCCGGGTGTTCCTGTGCTCACATCCATGGATTTAACCCCTCCAGGTGTTCCTGTGCTCACATCCATGGATTTAACCCTATCAGATGTTCCTGTGCTCACATCCATGGATTTAACCCCTTTGGGTGTTCCTGTGCTCAGATCCACGGATTTGACCCCTCCAGGTGTTCCTGTGCTCTGGGTGTTCCTGTGCTCACATCCATGGATTTGACCCCTCTGGGTGTTCCTGTGCTCACATCCATGGATTTAACCCCTCCAGGTGTTCCTGTGCTCACATCCATGGATTTAACCCCTCCGGGTGTTCCTGTGATCCATGGATTTAACCCCTCCAGGTGTTCCTGTGCTCAGATCCATGGATTTAACCCCTCCAGGTGTTCCTGTGCTCACATCCATGGATTTAACCCTATCAGATGTTCCTGTGCTCAGATCCATGGATTTAACCCCTCTGGGTGTTCCTGTGCTCACATCCATGGATTTGACCCCTTTGGGTGTTCCTGTGCTCAGATCCATGGATTTAACTCCCTGAGTGTGTTCCTGTGCTCACATCCATGGATTTAACCCCTCTGGGTGTTCCTGTGCTCACATCCATGGATTTGACCCCTCCGGGTGTTCCTGTGCTCACATCCATGGATTTAACCCCTCCGGGTGTTCCTGTGCTCAGATCCATGGATTTAACCCCTCTGGCTGTTCCTGTGCTCACATCCATGGATTTGACCCCTTTGGGTGTTCCTGTGCTCACATCCATGGATTTGACCCCTTTGGGTGTTCCTGTGCTCCCTGCTGGCTCTTCCCAAAGGCTGCCCAGCCCAGAAGCCTCTCCTGAGGAGCCCCAGACCTGTCCCAGGTGGTGGCAGAGCTGATGGAGATGGAGATTCCCCAGGGGATTTGGGAATGTTCAACCTCAATTCTCTGCACTGATCAGACAAAATAAACCTGATTTTCCAGAGGAAAGTCCTGGTGGCTTCTTTGGGAGGCAGCAGGAGCTGCTGGAACTCTGTGCAAGGACCAGGTGAGCTCTGTCTGTGCTGGAAATTAACTAATTTTTAATGAGTTGTTTTAATTAATGATAAGCCAGGCCCACTTTTGGCCAGCACCAGTTCAGGTTTTTCACAGGCTCTTTGATCATTAAATCACCAAAACTTTAAATCTGCTAAAACTAACACTGATGAGCTTCAATAAGCAGAGCCAAAGGGAGGTGAAGGTTGGACATCTGGGATCTTTAATTTATGACCCTCCAAAGATGTTGGAATAACCAGAAGATACAAGAGTTTAAGGCCTGGAAAGTTGGAAATTCCTTATCTGAGCTAAAAATGACAGAAGGATTAAAGAATGTGGCCCATCTTAGCTTGAAGAGAGAAAAAAAATCAATAACCAACAGAGGATTAATTACTAATTAATACTGATCATTGAAGAGAATTAGGTGACTTAGAACCAATGAACATTAATTTCTTTGCTAGAAATGTATAAATAAATAAAAAAGTTTTGCATCAGGGTCTGTGAGGAGGCTGGGACTTCATCAGCCACACACAAACCCCGGCCAAGAATGAAGTAATGCCTGACTTGCGGTCAATAAAAATTTGGTACTAGAACATTAGGGAAACTCTTTTTTTCCTCAGTGTTTTCAGAGGATTTTGGTAACATCCCAGGTGGTGCTGAACATTGCAGGTGGAACCAAAAATCAAACCCAGGAAGAGCTGAATCAAACCTTTGCTGCCTCAACGTCTTTGAACCTCAAACAGGGCTGGAGATTTTCTCAGGTTAGGTAGCTGTCAGTTTTTCTTTCCTTTTCTGAGATGCAGCTCCTCCAGAATTGAAAGGATTACAAGCCTGAAATGCTGCAAATCTCCCAGGAAAATCTGCTCTTAAAATCTCCAGCTCTGAACTGGCTGAGTCTGTGACCCCTGGGCTCTGATTATTTTCTGCTGAATTTTCCTGCAGCAGGATTGCTGCGTGAGTGTCAAACACTGCTGCCACAGCTTGGCTTTGCAGCTGAACTCGAGGCTCTGAGGGGACCCTGACAGCTCAAACTGTGCTGAGCTCCAGCTCTCTGCAGCACTGGGGCTCTCCAGAGCACGGCTGGCAGGCTGGGCAAGAGCAAATTAATTTGTATTTCTGGCTGTGCATTCCCTGCCAGACAGGAGAGCTGAGCAAGGTGCTGGAAAATAACCCAGGAATGAATTCCTGAGGAGCTGCTTGATGGAGCAGAGGGGCTGGGGATCAGCTCAGGGTGAGCTGCAGTTGCCAGCACAGCAGAGATGCCCTGGAGGAGGAGCTGGGAGTAGTTACAGGCACCTTGTCTCAATCAGGGCAGTGGGAAGTGCACGAAAACCCAATTTCACTGAAGCTTTAACAAGCTGCAGGCTTTCTGTGGGCTGGCAGGGAACTGCAATGAGCAACCTCAGAGCAAAAGGTGAAGAGCAATCATGAAGGTTTTGGAAACTGGTTGAGGAAAAAACTATGGAGATGCTGGAAATAAAGAAAAGAAACTTATTGAGAGGAAAATGTCAGCAGGAAAGACTCAGAGAGAGGTTGGAGCAGACAGAACTGGGTTATATTTATCAAGGTGATAACCATAACAATATGTTGGAAGTCTGGCAGGGCTGCTCCTAAGAACACTTAAAACACTGAAAATCAAGACAAGAAAATTACCAGCTAATTTCATGCAGGAACACATCCTTCACAGTTATGTTAAGAAAAGAAGATGGGATAATGGAGAAGCTTTGCTAAATGGCTTTTTTTTTGACAAGGAATGAGGTGGTGCCACAAATGGAGATTTGGGAGCCCAGAGCTGCAGGACGGACATGGAGAATATACAAAGCAGCAAAGAGCAGTTCTGAATAAAACACTCAGTGTGCAATCATGAAACTGGGCTTGAGGAGGCTGCAGAGCCCTCCCTCCAGGCTGTTTACCCTGAATTCTCCCAAATAAAGCCTGGGCAAACGCTGGGAATGTGGATGTTGTTTCTCATTCCAGCCCCATCACCCAGGCTGGAATAAAAGCAGGACTCAACAGGCTACAAAACCTGGGATAGCACAGGGATCAAATCTTTTCCTGGTGCCCATCTCTCCTTTTCCCTCAAAGTTATACCAGGGATGAATTTAGATATCTCAAATGTCCTGACAAGATCTGTGTGAACACAAAACAGTGAGCTCAGGAAGGAAAAGCAGCTGGGAAGTCCCTGAACCACAGGCTCTGGCATGTCCAGTAAAACTGAGCACGTGGAATTTAGGCAAAGGCAAAAATTTAAGTCCAACAGTTCACCAGACTGTGCCTACAAATATTTTAAGAATTTTAGAAAAGTTCTGTTCACTTGGTGTTTTTACTGCATTTTAATTTTTGCTCCATGGCCATTAAAATAAAATCTGATTGGTTTTGAGTAGAAAAGGGAGCAAAATTCCCACATTTCATTATATTCCTATGCCCAGGGAACAAGAGAAAATGTTGGCAAAGCAAAGTGTCCTTCCTGTCCTGTTAACCAAGAGGATCAGAGCCCTGGTATTTAAGGATACTTGGTCAGAGCCAAACCTCAGCCTCTGAGCCTCTTTCAGCTTGACCATTTTTACTGTAAATGATGTTTTAATTTTCATCTAAAGGCAAGAAAAGTGTTTTATTCTCCCCAGCTGGCCCAGAGATAAAGACTGAATCCCCAAAGATGAAGTCATTGAGCAGTTCTCATGTGTTTCTTTATTCCCCTGCTCAAAGCCCTTCTCCTCTTCGCACTGGTCTCTGACATAATGCAGAATAATCAGAAAAGAAGGGGAGGGTTTAAAATGGCTTTGAGGTCTATGCCATGTTCAGGGCTGTGGCCCTTCCCTCTCCTGCCACCTGAAGGGTTAGCTCAGATCCCTGAATTCCATCAGGGAACGCTCCAGGAGTTGAAATCTGCACCTTCAGTGGGTTTGCCTCTGATTTCAGCAGTGCAGGGAGGCTCTGCCATGCTCCCAGCAGAGATCAGCCCTTGGCTGATGCCAGGATCTTGCCAAGACCCACCACAATTCCAAGGGGTCCAGGACAGGTTCAAGCAGTGACTTCAGCGCCAAAAGATACTCCTCTCAAAGAACCCAGCTCTGCCCTTGTGCCTGAGCAATGAAATCCTCCCTGAGAGCCCTCTGACACCAGAGGGTGCCAGGCACTGGGAAACGTGGATTTCAGAGCTCCCAGCGCTCCTGAGCAGGGGGGAATACACAGAGATGGGAAAATCGGCTTTTATGTTCAGCTCCCTCCTTGGAATGGGAGGTGTTGAGCCTTGGCAGAGTTCAGGAGAGCTGGACACGAAGCCCCAGCACTGGCACCGAGGTTTTCCAGGGGAACAGCCAGGTCCAGCCCCATTCTCCATCTGGATGCAGCTCCAAGGTGTTGGGAAGTGATCCACCCCCAGGTGTTCTCAGAGTGCACAGCTTGTAAAGGACCTCTCTGTATTCTAAACCACCACCAAGAGCCTTGGAAGGCTTTCCCAGAACCATGGAATTACTGAGGTTGGAAAAGCCCTCCCAGACCATGGAGTCTGTTCCCCCAGCACTGCCAAGCCCAGAACAAACCCCCTGTCCCCAAGCAAAGGGAAAATTGAAAGGGCAGTTCTTCACCTGAAATAAAACTTTTCAACTTGATTAATCATCAGCTGAAGGTTTGGCCCAAAATCTCTCATTTCTTTGACAGAGAAGATAAAAATAATTAATTCTTCTCTGTTCATGTATTTTTACCTGTCCCAGCAATGGCAAATTTACTCCTTTTTCTCCTACCAGCCCTTTAGAAAGACCAAGGTGAGAAACCACCAGGCTGAAGCTTGTTTTGCCTTGCCTGAAATCAACATGTGGGTCACAGGAATTTCAGCTGCAAACCCAGAAGTGAAATTCCCTCATTTTCAAATCCTGTTTCCACTGAAACATCCCCTGACAGTGGCAAAGTTGGACATTTGAAATGAAGGGTGGTGTTTGGTCTGGAAATCTTTAATTACAATCAAAGGGCTGAGCATGGAGAAACATCCATGGGGTGAGTCTGTCTGGGCTGGGATGGGATTTTTAGTGGCATATAATGGATCTGGAGCTCTGGGATGAGATTTTATTTCCCCATTTATTTTACAGAGCTCCCCTTTGCTGCTGTAGTCAATCCCTGAGCTCTGCTGGAATGTCAGGCAGGAATCACCTGCAGCAGTGAGAGGCTGGGGGACAGGGACAGGGACAGGAAGCCATGGCAGAGACAGGCAGGACTGCAGGAGTAATGAGGCAGCTTTCATGTGCTGGGGGAGGCAGGTGTGATACAGGAACGAGCCTGAGTCTCATCTGGCTGACATTTCCCAGCTGCACAAGTGTCACTGGAGTGAGTGGCACTGTCCCTACAGGAGGGTGTTGCCAGGAAGGGCTGGTGCTGCTGGCTCAAGCACTGGGAGCCCTGGCACTGGGTGAAGGCAGGGGTGAGGCTGCAGAGCTGTGTGGGCAGTCGCTGCCCTGCCCTGGCACAGAGAGCCCTGAGCACGCTCTGGGAGCACTGGTGGCATTCCTGGCACCCCCAGCAGCTGTGGCAAACCTGGGCTCTGCCAGCTGCTCCTTAACTCAGGAGCTGGAACTGAACTTAGAGAGGCACAGAATTATTCAGGTTGGAAAAACGCTCTGAGAACATCGAGTCCAACATCCCCCAGCACTGCCAGGTCCCCCAGTGCCACATCCACACAGCTTTTAAATCCTCCAGGGATGGGCACTCCACCACTGCCCTGGGCAGCCCTTTCCAGGAAGGAATTTTCCCCATCTAACCCTGCCCTGGTGCAACCTGAGAATGTTTCCCCTTGTACAAGGACAAAGGACTGACCCCACCTCACGCCCTTCCCAACAGCTCCAGCGGCCTCTGGAAATGTGGCTGCCCCAGGATCAGGGAGCTGATGCTCTGTGCACATCTTTCCTTGGACATGGCACAGGAGAGTTGGTTCCAGAAAGAAAAATCCTCATAAAATCCTCATAAATCCAAAAAAACCAAGGGGATGTGGCAGAACATCCTCCCTGCCCCCTGGGGTGCTTTGCTCCTGCTCTGGGGGTGATGGATGGGGTTTGAGTCACACAGGGACTGACAGAAATCACTGCTTTGCACGAGCTCCCCAGTCAGGCTGGTTTTGTTTATTGACTTCCAAATTGCAATCAAATTTTGGTTCTTGGTGAAGCCACTGCTGTCCCAGCTGATGGCCTTGGAGAGGGGGTGGCAGCTCCCACTGGGGCACATTAAACTGGCCCTGGGACACACTGATGGATGGCTGGGCTGGCTGTTTAAGGCTTGATGTTCTTCCTCTCTGTCTTTAAATTGCTCTGGTTTGAGTCTCACAGCCAAAAGCAATCAATATAACCCACAAATGTGCATGTTAGAAAAGAAAGGTGTAATAGGAGAGCACAAGGAGGGTGAGGAATTGTTCACACTCAAGGCAATCATGGATTCCCTGAAAGGGATGTCAGCTTTAGAGCTGCGAGGCACAAGAAGCACAGCTCATCTTGTGGCAACTTTCCTTCCTCCTGCATTTCCCAAGCTTTAATGTAGGTAATTATTATACTTCCATTAATTGACCCTGTCAGCATGAGCAGAGGTAGCATGGAAGTTCTGGGACGGTATTCCTGGGAAATGGAACCTAACAAAGCACTCTGCCCCTCTGGAACAGGCAGGCATGGCTCAGGGCAGCTGTCTCTGGAAAGATCAGGGGTGAGTGGGCTGATCAGGAAAAACACCCACATTCAGTTTGCCTTCCCTTCAACCTGCCATTGTCCCCATGGATAAAGCCACAAAGGTTTCAGCAGAGTGTGTTTGGTTTTCCTGGCTAAGGACAAAGTCACCTCGCTGTCCTTTCTCCCTCAGAGCCTGAGTCCTCCCCACGCTGCTGGGGACACACCCTGCACTTGTCCCTCTGTCCCCCTGGTGCTCCCCTGACCCTGGGCTGACTCAGCCCAGCCATGTGTGCTGGGTGAGCACAATTTCACAATAAAATAATTGGTCACTTCTCAAAAAGGGGCACATTTACTCAGCCACTTGGAAGAAAAAAGGGAAATGCAGCCTATAATTCCTTTTATTTACAGTGAGAAATGAAGCATGAGTAAGATGATTAAAACTGTAATTAAATAAGAGAGTCAGACCCACAGATTGGCACAAGATGGAGGAGGAGGCTCTTGGAGGGAACAGCATCCTGAATCCTGAAGTATTTTTCCCACTGCAAGCCCCAGGGACACCTCTCCTTAATTTGCTGTCTAACAAGAAGCTCTGCCCCAAAGCCCCTCTGTTTACCTAGGAATGAAAGCTGGGCCTGAGGAAAAGGTCGAGCCAATTTTCTCACTGAAATATCCTGCACACAGAGACATGCAGAGATCCTGAAATCTGAGCTTCATTACAAAGGGGGAAAACAATTTCCTAAGGATGACAGGGGAAAAGCCCTGAGGAGATTCTGTCTGCAGCCAAGTAAAGCTGGAGTCTGGCTCCAATCCTGAATTCCACCCCTCTCTGGCACTTGCCAAACACCAGCTCAGCTCTGCAGATGCCATGAACATCCTGACAGCGTGTTGCATTCCAGTGCCATGGCTGCTCTCCTTCCTGGGTGATGCAGTTCTTGGCATGTTTTCCACAGCTCTCCCGAGCCCACATCCGAATTCCCTGGGATAGGTTTCGGTGTCTTGCTGGGAGGCAGATAATCCACCCTTTGTCACTAGGGATTGATGCCTCAGAACAACTCAATTGCATCAAAGAAAAGCAGTTGGGAATAAATTTGCCACTGCTAACAAGCTTGACTGGGTCAGAGCTTTGTGTGCTGGAACAAAGAGTTTAAGACCCTGGAAGATGTTTGGATTGCAGAGGAAATTCCATTCAGTCTCGGGAATGCACTGGAGTTTGTAGATCAGGTCTTGCACTGGAGGAAGATCAGACCCTCACAGGGCACCTGCTCTGCTCTAGAGCTCGTTCAACAAGATCTGGGGTTTTTTGAGGTGTCAGTGGCAGACAGTAGACACCAAATTCAGCACAGTGCCAAGGGGAAGACAGTAATTCCCAGCTCTGTCATTGGCTTATTCATCCACGCAGGGCTTAAATCCAACTGGGAGCCCAGTGCACAACGGGAGCTGGTAAAGAAGAGTTCCAGGAGACAACTTTGGCACCTGGCAGCGGGGTGAGGAGAGCAGCTCTGTCCTGGGGGATCCAGGAGGGCTGGAGACTGATGGGCTGTGCTCTGCAGCAGTGACAGACACGCTGCACTGCCTGAGCTGCAGAGATTTGTCTGGAGCTGTAAACACATCTGCTCAGGCCTTGCTCAGCCCTCCCTCCTGCTCCCAGTCTGTGAATGCTCATGCCAGGGAGTTCTCAGGAAGCTGTCTCCTTGGGAAAGGCAGACTGATGGCTGTTTGCTCAGCTTCAGAGCAAGGAGAATTTCTGTGAGTGTGCCTTGGGATGCTCAGGAGGCTGTTCCCATTCAGGAGTGCAAACCATGCCCCTGAATTATTGGACTGTTAAAAACTAGAAGTGCAGCTCAAATTGCAAGACAATAAATGAGAAGATTCTTGTAGAATAATTTTGGAACCGAGAATCATCACAACCTGCTCACTGGAACAGAGAAGGAAGTTCCTTTTGTGGGCTGTTTGTTCATACATCCAGTTCAGCCCCAAGAGTGACAGTGAAACTCTGTGTTCTTCACTTCCCTTCCTGGACTCTGCTGGAAGAGGACACAAGTGTCAGGTGATTCCATCACACCCACTAAGATGACATTTTATCTTCTTTCCATTAAAGCCATCCATCCACAGCAACTGTGAAGGGAAAAAAACCAACTCTACCAAACCTTTGCTTCCCTCACAGCCCCTCAGTGATTTTCCATTTCTGCAAGTGAAGCTTTAATTAATGCCATCTCCTGCCTGGGAGCAGGGTGGGGGCCTGTCCCAGAGCCCCAGCACAGTGTGGGGAGCAGGTCATTAATCCAAGGCAGAGCAACACAACCAGGGAGGCTAAAAATACCCAGGACACCTGATTGCTCCACCTGATTGTAGGGAATTGAGAGGAGGAGAGGGATGGGCCCTGCATGTTGAGTGCTCAGGCTGCTGCAATCCCAGCCCCTGCCTGCTGGAAAACCTCTGGAAGGGAGAGCAGGGGCTGGGATTTGGTGTTACTGCAGCAGGATCAGCTCAGAGGCAGCACCTGTGGGGCTCCTTCAGCAGCACAAGGGATGAGCTGATTGTGTTTGGTCCAGCAGATCCCTGGATATCCCATGGCATGGAAATCCAACCCCAGCAACCACTGCACTGCCCCAGACTCGTGGCACTAACAGCATCACTGCCCAGGGATGTCAGCAGGAAAACGTGGAACAAACAGCACAGATTATTTTCCATGAGCTACTTTCAAAACCTTCAGTTGCATAATTTCAGGCCTGTCAGCACAGGCTGTAATTATAATCCCAGAATCCCAGACTGGTTTGGGCTGGGAGAGACTTTAAAGCTCATCCAGCCCCTCCCTGGCAGGGACACCTTCCCTAGCCCAGCTTACACAGGGGTGTGCAACTCCTCACAAGGACCGTGACACCAGCTCAGGAGAGCAAAACTCACTTTAAAATCCCTTGGGGATAAGGAGAGTCCCAAAGGTTAAAGTACACAGGAGCCCCTGCCCAGCTCTGCTTTCAGTCCTCTCAGCAGCCTCATATCCCCTGGATTAAGCTCCTTGTGTATTTCTCCTCTCTGGGAAGATACTTCACAGTCAAAATTCTAAAATATAGGCAGGAGCTGTTCTCCCAGAGGCTCTTTTTGAGAGAGCTCTTTCTTACTATCCCTCAAGTGAGGAAAACAAACTCCAAAGGCTGAATTCCTGCGGTGTTTCAGCTGCCCTTGGCACCCTCTGCACATTCCTTGGGCTCTTTGCTTCCCAAATTATAGGAGCCAGTGTTTGGGCAGGTGCTGGGGGTGGAATTGTATCTAAACTCATCATCTCAGGGTATTTTTGGCAGCATTCTCTTGATGGCACTTGTAGACAAGGCTCTGCAACAGCCCCTCTGCCACTCAGTGTGGGTGTCTGGTAATGCCCCCTCCCACCTTCTCGCAGTAAAAATAGCACAAGAAATTGTTCTTTTCTCAAACATCTCCCCCCAGAATGTCATTTTCATCTGCATCACACAAGATTTCGCTGTTTTGTTGATAGGGAATTATTGTGCTAGATTTTATCTGCCTGTTAAACACTTCCTAAGTGGGGAGTGAGTAATAAAAATGAGATTACAGGAATTGCTTGGCGGGGAACAGACCTGACCTACAATTTAGCTTGCTTGTTCCTGTAAGCTGTGGAACTTCAAACTGATCTGCAAATTGCAAAATAAATTTAGAAAATCACTTTTCTAAATTTTCACAGCACAAAGCCTGTCCAGCAGGGTGAATGGCAGAATCAATGCCAATTTAAGGAACTCAGAGCAAGACCAAAAGAGTTACAGATTCCTGTAGTACAGGGGAAATTCTGGAGTAAATGTGACTTCAAATGACACCCAAAAAATGGGTGTCCTGAAGCTGCTGTGGGCAGTACTCAGCAGTTCAGTCAAAGATGGGACATTGCCTTGGTGGCCTTGGACGGGACATGTCCAGCATTGTGCCAGCCCTTCCCCTCCCCTTCCCTTCCCCTTCCCCTTCCCTTCCCCTTCCCTTCCCTTCCCTTCCCTTCCCCTTCCCCTTCCCTTCCCCTTCCCCTTCCCCTTCCCCTTCCCTTCCCTTCCCTTCCCTTCCCTTCCCTTCCCTTCCCTTCCCTTCCCTTCCCTTCCCTTCCCTTCCCTTCCCTTCCCTTCCCTTCCCCTTCCCCGCTGGAGGAGAGGTGGAATAGCCCTTTTAAGTCCAATTCATCTCTGATCTGGATGGGTTTTTATGCATTCAGCTTCTTCAGATGTACTCAAAGTGCATTTTCTAGGCTTCACACCGTGGCCTCATTCTCTGTTTATTTTCTTCTGACACCTCCCTTTGTCTCATCTCCTCAGGCTCCATACATGCAGATTTCAGACAGAAGATGGGCACAACCCATCTGGGACTTGGGAAAAGCTCCCTGAAGAAGTCAGCTCTCCTTATTCCCTGAGATTCCCACTCAAACCCTGTGGCACAAGTTTGGGGAGAAGCTGTGAGGGTGGCAGTGCCTGGCTGAGCAATGCAGCTGTTCCTTCAGCTCTTCTCATCTCCACAGCCTTATTTCTTCCCTCATTTTTTATTTTTGTCTTGTTTTTGCACTTTCCTTAGGGAAGAGGAGGAAGCTGCATTGCTATTCCACAGGTACATTTTGTGCAGCGCTGCAAAGTCCCCTAAGTGATGCCCACCCCGTTTATTATTAACTTTAAAAACCACGCTCATCCTTCTGCAAACCCCAGGAGAAGCTACCGGGGGAAAAAACGACTTTGGATCACGTGGAGCACAAACACAAAGCCTTAATTAACGAGCGCTGCCCCCACTAATTGCAGAGGAGGAGCCTGTGCTGCTCCGCACCGGGAATGACAGGGAATTACAGCCCGTGTGTCTCTTCTTCCATTGATCTGAGGCTGTGTGGGTTTGTACGAGCAGTAGAAATTATAGAATATGGAATAACACCCATGGAAGGTGCCCCAGCCCATGGCAGGGATTGGAACTGGATGAGCTTTAATGTCCCTTCCAACCCAAACCAGTCTGGAATTCTGATTTTGCTGTAATTAAAAGCTGTCAATTCTCATGCTCGACGCAAGATCACCAATAATTAAACCTGTAAATTTTCAGGCTCGCTACAAGATCACCAACATTTAAAACCTGTACCCTCTGAGGCTCCTGAAGGGAATTTTTTGGTAATTCAAGGTTTGGCTTGGAATAAACTCCTGGGAGCTGCTGCCCTTGGGGCTGTGAGACACCAACACCCATTGCAGCAGTGAGCAGCAATTCCAGCAGTTCCTCGGGCTGGGCACCCACGGGACACAGCATCGTGCCTGGAATTTAAAACACACGGCAAACGGGACGAACAGGTGTCCCTAGCTGTGGGAAGCGTGACAAGTGTTAAAGTGACAAATGTGCCTCCAAGCCCTTTCTCCAGGGGAGGATGCTGTCAGCCTGCTGCTCACCCAGACGGCACAGCTGACGGCCGCATGCTTTGAGGGGAGGGGAAAAAGGTGTTTTTTCCTGAAATATTCTCTGAGAGCTTCGCGATCGCCGGTGCTGGCAGGGGAAAAGACACGGGGAGAGAGGGGGAGTGTAGCAGGATGGAGAGGAGGATGAGGGTGCTCTCGAGAGCTCTGGGCACATTCTGGGAGCTCTGGGCACATTCTGGGAGCTCTGGGAACATTCTGGGGGCTCTGGGCACAGCCCGGGAGTTCCAGGCGTATCCCGAGGGCTCCGGGCACATCCCGGGGGCTCCAGGAGTATCTCGGGGGCTCCGGGCACATCCTGAGGGCTCCGGGCACATCCCGGGGGCTCCAGGAGTATCTCGGGGGCTCCGGGCACATCCCGGGAGTCCAGGCATCTCCCGGGGGCTCCGGGCACATCCCAGGGGCTCCAGGCGTATCTCGGGGACTCCGGGCACATCCTGAGGGCTCCGGGCGCATCCCGAGGGCTCGGGGCAGCAGGTTGGGGCGCACCCCGTGCTCCCCGGGCCCATTCCCTGCTCCCCGGGCGGGCTCTGCCCTCAGCGCTGCCCTCAGCCGAGATGGCGGCGCTGGCGCGCGGCTCTCGCGAGGCGGGCGGGGCGGGGTGGGGCGGGGCGCGCGCGCCCTGATGGCGGCGGGGCGGCCCCTCACGGCCGGGCCGGGCGGCCATGGAGCACATCAGCACCCCCAAGGTAACCCCGCCGCCCGCGGCCCCGGCCCGCTCCTCACTGTCGCTGCCCCCGCTGCCCCCGCTGCCCCCGCTGCCCCGCCGCGGAACGGCCCTCGCGGCTGCGGGTGGGGGGTCACAGCCGCGGTCCCCCGGTGTTGGTGGCTCCGGCGCTCTGTGGGGAGGGGTCTGCAGTGCTGGGCAGAGCCCCGGGTGGTTTGAGGGCGATTCCGGAATGTTTCCTTTCTGTCCAAGCGCGGAGATTCCTCCCAGTCCCGAGGAGGGAACCAAAGCGGGCTTTTTTTTTTTTTTTTTTCCCATTGAATTAAGTCAAACAGGAGCTCCGGGAATGCTGTGCTAAAAGGAATTGCATTTATTCAGGCAGCAGTTGATAATTTAGTTTTATCCTTCACTGCGATGAAGGGTATTGTTACTCCTTTTATTCTGTAGGACGTTAGTTTGGGGATGCTCCTCACCCCCTGCTCTGAGGTGCTCTGCTGGTGCTGCGTGTCTGTAGTGCCCTATTGAAAAGGGCAATATTGTATTTGATAGTTACATCTGCTGAAAAACAAACCTGCTAAGAGGACACCGGGCCCAGGCCTCAGCTCTCCAATTTATTTGCTGAGATTTTCCATTTGTACTTGAGACATATGGAAGCTTGCACATTCAATACCCAGGACTCATCTATCATTTACTGCTAAAACATTTGTTTTCATTGTTCATCCAATTTTTTTTCCTATTATTTCTGCTTAATGGTGAAAGAAAAATTCCATCTGCGTTCATTAGGTGGCAAATAGGCCAGGAGAAAATCAATCCAGTGCTGTAACATATTTTATTATGTCTGTGCTGAGTTCTTTAAAGCTGTTTTTTATTAATTAGCTTGGTGTGGTTTATGAAATACACTTGGAGGCCAGGAAGTGAGTTACAAGAAGTAGCTACTAACAGGGAATGAGCAGTGGGAAGTCAGACTGGAGAGGGCTGTTCCTTTCAGAGCAACATGTTGATCACCCTGAGCACAGGCAAGGCTTTCCTTTGCAGTTCTTTGTCTTGTTATTTCTGCAGCTTCGCACCGTAACAAACTGGGATCATCTTGGTTACAAATCCAATAATCCTGTTAGGGTTTGCTGGTGCTGAACCACAGCTGTTTGCTTAACCTTTATGGCTTTAATTCATGGAGAAATAACTTGAGTTTATGGTGCAAGGCTGGTGTTGCAGGGGGTGACTTAAGACCTTGTGTTTTTCTGTCTTGCTTCATGAGCTGTGTATTAGAAGTTGAAAGATTGGAGCTCAACAGGTGTTTAGGCAGTGCTTCCATCCGAGCTGGACTTGGAGGAATTTCCCCTTGGAAGGGGCTGCCAGAGAGGTTTGGATTCCCTATCCCTGGGTGTCCGAGGAACAACTGGATGTGTGCTGGGTGACAAGGTGGGAATTGGGCACAGGCTGAGCTCCATGATCCCAGAGGGCTTTCCCAGCCTCAGCAATGCTGAGACTCTGTGCTGTTCTCATGCTGTGCTCCTGCTGCAGGTGGAAAACGTGAAGCTGCTGGATCGCTACGCCAGCAGGAAGGCAGCGAGCGGGACCCTGTACCTGACAGCCACACACCTGATCTACGTGGATGCCTCTGCTGAAGTCAGGAAGGAAACATGGGTATGGTATGGGGATGGGCTGCAAACACACCTGGGAAAGCTGCTTCAGGTCACAGGATGGATGGGATGGGGAGAGAATTGAAGGATTGTCCCATTCCACCCCTGCAGGGACACCTTCCACTGTCCCAGGCTGCTCCAAGCCCCAATGTCCAGCCTGGCTTTGGGCACTGCCAGGGATCCAGGGGCAGCCCCAGCTGCTCTGGGCACCTCCCCACCCTCGCAGGGAACAATTCCATCCCAATATCCCATCCATCCCCGTCCTTTGGCAGTGGGAGCCATTCCCCTTTGTCCTGGAATTTAATGCTCTCATTTCCAGAATGAGCAGGTTTGGGAATTCCAGAGCCATAGTGGTCTTTTAGAGCATTTTGATTCCAGATGCTTCCCAGAAACAGCTGGTTTGGAAGGAAATGAGCGCAATGGTGACGTGACTTGATAGAGGTCACTCATGGAATTAGTGTCAGTTCAAGGAATGTAAAAAACTTCTGTAATTTCCTATTTAAAACTCAATATACAAGACCACTAAATGTGAATTTGCGGCTTTTAGAAGTGCAGACAGCCTGAAATGAGCCTGTTTTGTTAATTCTAAGGTGAAATGGGAATGACAGAATGTATTTCACATGGAGGTGAAAGCAAAGCAAAATGCATCAGGTAAACTGAGCTGCACATCTGTCTCTGAAAGCAATTTATGTGAATCTGTGGTTTTTCAGTCCTGCTTTAGTTCCCTGGGTTTTGGGTGCATTTTATGTTTGATGTCACAAATAAACTCATTTCCTGCTGCTCCTTAGCTGCAGGAAGCACAAACAGCTGATTGTATTACAGAGGTTTCCTATCTGCTTGCACTGCTCACAGCTTTATCAGTGACAAATGATGTTTATTCCCTTTTCTCCAGATCCTGCACCACCACATCTCCAGCGTGGAGAAGTTGCCCCTGACCACAGCTGGGTACCCACTGCTCATCCACTGCAAGAACTTCCACGTGGCTCACTTTGTGATTGGGCAGGAGAGGGACTGCCACGACGTGTTCACCTCCCTGCTCAAGCTCTCCCAGCCAGGTGCTGGGCTTGGGAATCTGTCCTGGGAATCTCTGCAGTGCTCCAGGCTTAGCCCTGGCAAAGCTCTGCTGCTCCATGGTTTGGGAGGGAGGAGTGGGGTCAGAATCAGCATCCAGCAGCAGGGACAATGGCAGGGCTCAGGGAGCTGAGCTCTGGGGAGAAGGACATTTGCTTCCACACTAAACACAGTCTTGGGAGCCAAGGAAGATGGAGAGAGATTGTTTACAGGAGCCTGGAGTGACAGGACAAGACGGGATGGATTCACACTGACAGAGCAGGGTTAGCTGGGGTATTGGGAAGGAATCTTTCCCTGTGGGGGTGGGCAGGCCCTGGCACAGGTGCCCAGAGCAGCTGTGGCTGCCCCTGGATCCCTGGAAGTTCCAAGGCCAGGCTGGACATTGGGGCTTGGAGCAGCCTGGGACAGTGGGAGGTGTCCCTGCAGGGGTGGCACTGGATGGGCTGTTGCAACCCAAACCTCTCTGTGATTTTGTCACTCTCTGGCAGTGGGAGTGACGTGGTCTCCCATGAGGAACTTCTGGGGAGTTGTGCAAAGTTCATATCCCAGACCTGGCTACTGCCAGTCCCTTGTGGCACCCAGCTGTTGGCTGTGTGCAGTTCTGCCCTTTGCAGCTGATCCAGGCATTCACAGAATTCTCAAATCCCACAGTTTGGCGTCTTGGCTGTGCATCCAGCAGCGTGGTCAGGCTGCTCTGCAGTGTTTGCTCAGTGAAGCCTCTGCTTCACCCTGCCCTGACTTGGAGTCACTCTTGCAGTGTGAGCCAGACACCCTCAAAAGCCTGTGCTCTCTTCTAGCTCCAGCTTTTTATTCCAGCATGGATGCATCTGCAGGCTTTTCTTGCAGGACAGCATTCCACCGAGCTCCTACCTGGCTTCTGCCTCTGGCAGCCTCTGCTTTTGGGATGCTGGAACCCATTTTGGAGTTGTGTTATTACAAGGATGTCATTTGGAGTTGCAATTTGTGATGGTGTCACCAGGCTGGGAGGGGAACTAATGGCACCAGGGCTGGGCTGGAAATCCTGTAGGAGAAATGGGCTTTTCCCAGTTTAGATGGTTTTTAATTTGATATTAAGCCCTGTGTCTACTCCCAGCACCCACCTTGTACTCTTCAGAGTTTTCTTAGTTCTGAACTCCTGCCTCTGATGCTGTAGCTGGCAGGTTTGTGGGGTTATATTTAAAAGCTGTCACTGGTTTTTGAGGTTTGAAAATTAGAGGTCTGGGTAGTGCCTGAAGTGTGGGAGGTGTCACTGCAGGGGCTCACACCAGCTTCCTTTGGTCTCAACTGTGTAAATGCTGTAGCTCTTTCTTTTCTTCCACTTCTTGATTGTAACAGCACATTTTTGTTGTTTTAAGATGTCTGAGTGTGACCCCTTCATGGATTTTTGGCAGAGCACGTCATTGCTGGTTATTTGCACACATGTGATGGACAGCTCTGGGTTACCTGCTCGGTACCCAGCTGCTTTATCAGCCTCTGACAGGTTTCCCTCTGTCTCTGGAGCTGCCTTGGGAATCAGCTGGATGAATTATTGGTTGGATTTGCATTTTGTGAAGAGAGAGAAGGAGGTTGGGATGGTAAATGGGCACTTGTCAGAGCCAGCCTGAAGCCTTTGTTGGGCTGACAGCAATATTCCAGACATCCCTGACGTTTTCCAGTCTCAGAATTTGTTGCTGAGCAATGACCTTACAGGTGTGCAGGAGCTGTTGTATGAACTCTCCAGAGAAAAAGGATCTTTTAGTCCATGTTTTAATGGTGATGATATAAATCCCATCTAACATGCTTCCTACAGTGAATTCAGGAGGAAATCATTAGTTTAGGAGAAATTACTTCTAGCAACTTGGGTTAAAACACTTTGTTAGAATTAATGTATCTCCCTGCATTTGGGAACTAAGTATTGGAGGATTTCAGGATGAATTTCAGCACTTGGTACTATCCCAAACCAAAAAATCTGTTAAAAGGTTGAGAAGTCTTAAATCTTTGAATACTCCCATGTAGCACTCAATCATTGATTTCCAAAAGTTTTGGCCTCCCTGGGTGTCTTTACATCTCTAACTTGTTGATTTTTTTCTTTCTCCTTCCCAGTGAAACCCGAAGAACTTTATGCTTTCTCTTACAACCCTAAAATGTCCAAAGAGAGCCGGGAGATGGGCTGGAAGCTGATTGATCTGAAATTGGATTACCAGCGCATGGGGATCCCCAACGACTGCTGGGAGATAACGGATATCAACAAGGACTATGAGGTAATTCCTGCCCAGAGGAGCCCTTCCCTGCACTATCTCCTTGTGGTTATTAATGACAGCCCTGCTGCTGCCTCTGGGGAGGAAGGAGCTCACTTGATCTGAGTCAAAGCAATCATCTTGATGGGGACTTGCAGATGATGCTCCAGGAGAGTCACCTCGTTGTGTTTGATCCCCCTGGCAAGGGAGCAGAGCCTTGTTTTTCTGCAGAAATGTCAACCCATCTGTTAGGCAAAGCCTCAAGTACCCTGAGCTGCTTTTGGTATTTCCAAAGCCTGTCCCACCTGGCTGGTGACAGATGTGGAGGAGAGAAGGAAATGGCAGCAGTTTGGATTGGTGGGAAATGAGGCAGAGTGGAGAGGGACTAGGGAAGGGAGGAAGGGAAAAACAGCAGTGGAAAACAGAGCCTTTTTTGCTTTCTCAGTTGGATCTTCTACTACCTAAGGGCCCTCTGTCATTTCAGTCTGAACTGCCTGCTGCAGTTATTTTCCCTGAAAGGCCAACTTGGATCTAAACAACATGAAACAAAAACATTTGTCAGCAAGCTTGTTCAAAATCCTGCTCCACATTATTTCCCTTTTTATTTCCTCTGGGGCTGTGTGCAGTCAGACCTGGCTGTTGAAAAGCAAGGCAAGCAACTTCAAGGAAGACACCGACATATTCATAACCCTGAATCTCTTTCCCTGGTAACTTTCTTTACTTTAAGCTCTGGATTGAAGAAATACAAGCCTGTGCTGTCAGAGGTGACTGCCAGTTTTACCTGCCTGTGCCTGTGGGGGCCTGAATTGAGCTCTGATGTGAGAGGTGCTGTTTCCAGTAGCTGCTGTGGCCACCTCAAATCAGTAATCACTCAGATGCTTTGCTTGCTGCAGTGGAGCTCTCAGGTGCTTTAGAGTTTCCTCACGGTTTCCAGCCTGTGTTTTAGAGTTGTCAAGCCTGATGTAAAGCCAGGCTTGGAGAGCTGCTTATCTTTGAAGTCCATGCTGCACAGACTGTGCTTGTTTGAGGAGAAAGGATGAGGCTGCTCTCTGAGGATTCCACCTGAGTGCTGGAAGTGACTTCCAAGTTGCATAACATTTAGAGAGAACTTTTAAAATAGAGTTAATTTCTTTTTTGTGGAAATGAGTTCTTGGCTGTGAGGGTGGGCAGGCCCTGGAATAGAATTCCCAGAGCAGCTGTGGCTTCCCCTGGATCTCTGGCAGTGTCCAAGGCCAGGCTGGACAGGGCTTTGGAGCAGCCTGGGACAGTGGAAGGTGTCCCTGCAGATGGCAGGGGGTGGGATGGCTTTAATGTCCCTTCTGTAAATCTAATTTAGAAACTTCCATGACACTTCTGGATTTAAAGAACTTCTTTGAAGCTGCTTTGTGCAGTCCAGTTTTTAGGTTCAGCTGTAGAGTTGATTGTTTCCTTCATTGTTTTCCTGAATGCCTCGTAACCTAATAAGGTAAAGATGAATTTTTCATTAATTTTGAAGTGCTCAGGAGCAATATCTGTTTTTTTTTTTTCTTTTTTCTCCCTCAGGTTTGCAGCACATACCCTCCTGAGATCGTGGTGCCTCGAGCTGCCACCAAGGCTGTGGTGATGGGAAGTTCAAGGTTCAGGAGCCGAGGGCGGATTCCGGTGCTTTCTTACTTGTACAAGGAAAACAATGTTAGTGCTTCACTGCCTGCTGCCTGGGGGGAGTGAGGGCTCTCCTTTTTGTCCAGTTCCCTTCTAATGGAAGGAAAGAATAAGATAATTATTAGATTTGAGGCCTTTGAGAACTGTGCTTCTCTTAATGGCTTTCATTTTGAGTCACAGAATGAGCTGAAGGCAAACACTTGGAATGCATCCAAAGCTCTGCCAAAAGCACAGACTTTCCAAGCTTCCTGTTGGGAATTTTTTCTTAATCAGCTTTCAGCAATTCCTTCTGATGTGGGGTTTTTTAATCTCCTCTTTAGCTCTATTGAATAATGTTTTACCAAGTTATATGTTGACTCGGCTGGATTTTCTTAGTATTGAAGAGGAGGAACCACCCTGAAATAAATCCCCACTAGTTCAGAATAAGTGAAGGTTTCATTTTTTTTTTCCACTGAAGACCAGAATGTAAATTTGTAACTTTGCTGCCTCAGCAGTGTTTTAGATGCTGATCTTAGGAAAATTCAGTCACAGGCAAATTGTTGTTTTCCTGAGGAAGCGTGCCTTGACCTGGGCACTGCCTGGAGTTGTGCTGGAAACTAATGAAATTTCCTTAAAATACACCCTGTGCTGCTCTGAATGTCCAACAGCAACTGATAACAAAAACTTAAAAGAATGGTTTGGAAATAGAAACCGAATGGAAAACATGAGAAATTGCTGCTTTCCAGTACTTTCAGGAGGCTCATGGAAAGAAGGGAGAGGGACTTTTATATGGGAACATAGTGATGGGACAAGGGGGAATGGTTTTAAACTGCCAGAGGGCAGGGTCAGATGGGATACTGGGAAGGAATCCCAATCCTGGGAGGGTGGTGAGGCCCTGGCAGAGGGTGCCCAGAGAAGCTGTGGCTGCCCCTGGATCCCTGGAAGTGTCTAAGGCCAGGTTGGAGCACCTGGGGATAGTGGAAGGTGTCCCTACCCATGGCAGGGGGCAGAATGAGATACTTTAAAGGTCCTTTCCACCCAGCCATTCTGGGATTCCATGAACTGCTGCCATTTGGGGTGCTGACCATCAGGCAGAGCAGGTGCAGCCTCCTCACCCTCACTACTTCAAGTTCCCCAAAGCTGTCACTTTGTGAAATGTCCCAGTGGGTGTCCTCCTCAGAAGGAGCACAGGGGGCAGTTAAACTGTGACTGAGGGGGTGTGAGGCAGGAGGAGAGGCTGAAGCTGTGAGCCCAGGGGCAGGAGGGGAGGCTGAGGCTGTGAGCTCTGGGGCAGGAGGAGAGGCTGAAGCTGTGAGCCCAGGGGCCCAGGGGCAGGAGGGGAGGCTGAGGCTGTGAGCTCTGGGGCAGGAGGGGAGGCTGAGGCTGTGAGCCCAGGGGCTCTGGGGCAGGAGGAGAGGCTGAGGCTGTGAGCCCAGGGGCAGGAAGAGAGGCTGAGGCTGTGAGCCCAGCCTCTGGGCAGGCAGCAGGCTGACCCTGTGTCTGTGTGTCTGTCTGTGTGTGTGTGTGTTGCAGGCTGCCCTGTGCCGCTGCAGCCAGCCCCTGGCCGGGTTCAGCGCGCGCTGCCTGGAGGACGAGCAGATGCTCCAGGCCATCCGAGAGGCCAACCCCGGCTGCCCCTTCATGTATGTTGTAGACACGAGGCCAAAGGTACCTCCATGGGCTCTGGGCTGCTCTTAAATCTCTTGTGTGAACGTGCAGTGCTGTTTGCAGTTTATTCTGTCACAATTCTGGCTCGGTCCTGCAGCAGGAATGTGGGATTGGGCTCCTGGTCCAGGGTGTACAAATGGAATGTGAAGTTGATTGTGAGGATTTTGGGTTTGAGGTTTGACGAGGTCTCTTGTGTCAAGATGACCCCAAGGTGTTAGAAAGTCTCTTTTTCCCAGCCCTGACACCAAAGAAGAAGACAGAATTCCTCAGCTCTTGTTCTCAAGGCTGTTTATTTTCTCTTATCTAATACATTGTCTTTCTGACCCTCTGAGGTCTGTCCAGCAGGTTGGGTTGAGGGACAGTGATTGCCCTTGGGGTGGTGTTAATTTTTTATACTAAAAACTCCGTGTACTTTATTTACAATAATTTTCCAATACCTGTCACCTATGTTAGACAGTCTGTCTCTACTCTAAACCAAAAGTGCCACCATCACAGCAGAAGATGGAGGCTAAGAAGAAGGAGGAGGCAGACTGGACATGGTCAGATTCCTCCATCTTGCCTCCTGAACCTCCATTCTAAAAGCCCCAAAATTCTACATTTTCACCCTGTGATAAATTCACTGTCATTCTACTCAAACTCTTGTGGCTTGTACATCTTCACACAAAGTTGGGAATCATTTCCATGGGCCAAAATCTAAGGCTCAGGTGTCTTTGACTCTGTGCCAAGGTCTCTGAGCCCCTGCCAGGGTCTGGAATCACCCAGGGCAGCCAGAGCAATGTCCTGGGTCCTGACAGGTTTGTGTTCAGGATGACCTGGTGGAACTGGCAGTTGTGAACCTGGCTGGGACAGTGAAGCATTCTCCTGCAGAGTCCTAAAGGATAAAGGAGAGAACTGGAAGTGGAATTGGAGAGAAGCCTCAGGATTCAGTTCCACAAGGCTGAAGTGCTTTTACTGGCAGATCTGGGAGGAAGTGCAGCTGTGAAAAGCAATCCCTCCCCTTTTTGTGTTTTTTTTTTTTTCTTTTAAAAATAAGACTCATGATGGAGCTTTATACAACTCAGGCCCGCTATTTGGGGCTAGAACTTGAGAGCTGAGGGTTTATTTGAAAGGAAATATTTGCAAAATGAAAACTTTAATGACTGTCATCTTGAGAAACTGAGTTTAGAAACCAATTCCAGTTATTCTCTTGTAAACATATGGATTCGAAGTGTTGTTAGAAGCCAATTAGAACACAAGGGTTTTCATAACTATTTAAATGCAAAGATTTAAATTGCTCTGATTATTTGAAAATGGAGCTTTCTGAGAACCTCCTTCACTGTTCAGATCTTGCAGTTATTTTCTATAAACTACAAGATTAGTTAAACTGTGGCAAGGGCAAGAAAGAAAGTGTATTTTTTAGGAAAACAGGGAGTGGTTCCCATCTTGCTCCAGTGTGTATTTTGGCTTTTGGTGTGACATTCCCTGGAGATCCCTATTCTGCAATGATATGTGCATTTCTGGTACAGACAGCTGCCAGTGGCAGAGATGTGCCACTGAAATCCTTCACTGGTGGCAATTTGTGCTAAAGCATTTGGTGATAAGGTGAGAATTTATATTTGGTGACACTTCTTGTAAGACAACCTGTCCCATTCTGGCAGAACTGAGGCACTGGGGTTATTTCACAGTTCCAAAGGTGTCTACACCATATCTGACTCTTCTCTCCCAAAAGCTGCCCAAACTGATAAGGGGGGGTTGAGCTGCTCTGTTTTCTGTCCCCACCAGAGATGTCCTGGTAGCTCTTGAGCTGTTTTGGGGAATGTTAAAGCAACTGATTTCTTTTCTGCTTCTGTCTTGCAGTTGCTCTGTTCTTTCTGCTCAACTTCAATGTTTCTGTGTTTCCCTCAGGTGGTTTAGTTTTCACTGTGCATGTATGTCTGTGAAAATTCGGAATTCCCTTGCTATTTCTATACCACCATATAAGTAAAAATGTTAAAAATGGCTTTCCTAGTGCTGCTTTCCTGTGCCTGTCTCTGAATTTCCTTAGGTAAACTCAGTTAGGGCAGGTTGAGTGTCTCTGATAGCAGAAATTGGGGGTTTACACTACCCTAAGCAGGGTTTTAATGAGCTTCTGACTAATGAACTACAGTAATTTTAATGAAACAGCTGAAAGAACTGTCTGGGAGGTGGGGAAGTACAGCTGAGTAACAGTTTTGTCCAGAACATTTTTTGGGAGATTTAAACATTAAAAAAAAAAAAAAGGACTTGCAAAACAGCTTCTCTGAATTTTGTTGTGATTTTCTCTTTCTTTTCTCTTCTGCTTCTTGAATTTGCCAGTTGAATGCCATGGCCAACAGAGCTGCTGGGAAGGGCTATGAGAATGAAGATAATTATGAAAACATTCGTTTTAAATTCATTGGCATAGAGAACATCCATGTGATGAGGAGCAGCCTGCAGAAACTGCTGGAAGGTGAGTACAGCCCTGGAGGGGTTTGTCTTTCTTACCCCTCTGGACAGAACTTCCTGCCAAACATTGAAATATTCCAGGCACAAATGTGTTCTGATGGAAGCGAAGTCAGCATCTTGCTTTGTTTGCTGCATTCAGGTGCCTGAAAGTATTAATGCTGTTAAAATGCTTTCCTGCTTGACATTTTCTTTGTTCTTGTGCTTGGTTTTATAGTGGTTCAAAAATAGCAACTAATACTAAAAGCATTCCTTGATGAATGTGCTAAATTAATAGAAAAAGGTTAGAGAAGTACTACATTTTACAGCTAAGACAGTCTCATTGCTACTTCATGACTTATTGAAGAAAAACCAACGGAGGTTGTTCAGAAATGCTTTTTGGGTTTGCTATATTTGGATTATTAACAGTATTTCTGAGTTGAAATGCCTGATCTTCCAAAGACTTGAGTCTCATACAGATGTCGTTCTGACTTTTCATTTATTTCTGATTCCTTTCAACCAAACTCCTTTAAAATGTATTAAATTAATGTTTTAATATGTGGAAATGCAGAGTAATTAAGCTCATTGTGATTATAGGGAAGAATGCAAAGCCGGGCGAAAGAGTCACCTGAGCTTGGGGATCGAGAGGGTAATGAGGCCCAGAGTTTCATCAATAGAATTGTGGACAATTTTGCAATTCAGGTGCTGTCCTCCAAAATAGGAGTTTAATATTTTAGTAAGCACCATAATGCTCATCTTTTTTTCAAAATAGTTGGGTAATTGGTGCTCCCAGGTGGCCCTGCAGGATCCATGGTGACCTTGGACAAAAACAGGGCTGTTCCCACCCAAAAGAGTGGCCTGATCAGAGCTCCGAGTCCTTAGTTGCCTCTTCCTGACAGATTTATTTTGTGGAGGGAGAAGAGGCAGAATAAAAACTTGTTTGCTCCCATGTTCTTCTCCAGCAGTGATAAAATCTCATTCACTGGAGCTTGTGGAGTGTTCTGAACTTTATTACTCGAAGTGTTTTCTGTGCTGGGTTTCATTAGAGCAGCTGAGTTGCCTTCAAGGTTAGATTTGTTATTTCTGCCTCTAAATTAGAGAGAAATAACTTCAAATCTTTGGGAAGTCAGTGAGTGGTGGTAGATGTGATGGTGATTTAGAGTGGAGCAACCACTCACTGCTGGAAAAACCACAGCTGAATAAATAATGAGTTACCCTTTAAACAAAGAGCAGGAGGAGATTTCCAGAGCCTCAAATTCTCACAAAACCAGCAATTTTTTAGTTATGAATTTTAGATACACAACCATTAGTGTGTCCTTTAGGCAGGATATTGCTGCAAGCACTTCAAATTTTCAGGGGGATAGTGAGGAGGTTGCAGGGGATGCTGTTGTGACTCTCTGTGTGCTCCCAGTGTGTGAGATGAAGTCGCCCTCCATGAGCGATTTCCTGACGGGGCTGGAGAACTCGGGCTGGTTACGGCACATCAAGGCTGTCATGGATGCAGGTGTCTTCCTGGCCAAGGTAAAGCTGCTCTCCAGCTGCATTCCAAAATGCCTCCTGCTCTGCTGGGGACTGCTGCAGGGGTGGGAAGGTGGCTCTGAAGAGAGGGTGTTGTTCAGATTTGTTTAATCTCTCCATAAATGTTGAGTCGTACAGCTGCTGGGCAAATACAGGTCCTGTGTCTTGTATTGTAGCAGGGCTTTCTTAGAGCTCATGTGAAACATAAGATCACAAAATGTGAATAAATGACCTTTATATACCTTTCTATATAGCAGTGCAAATAGCTAACCCTGTGCTCGTTATTCATCCACTGCTCTGCTTGAATTGAGGGGTTGTTTTGACTGGTTTATTTTCTCCTGGTTTAATGTGATGTGGACACTAATTTTGATTATTTTACACAGTCCTCATTTCTGCAGAGCTGGTGGCTTTGCAGGTCAGGCAGAAGGAAGGAAAGAAGTCACTCAGGAGTAGTACAGGGTGTGCAGGAAGTGTGTGGTGAGAGGAGTGAGTAGTAAATGTTGGTTGTCTCTCACAATTTGCCCATGTCTTGAGCAAGAAACATTGATTTCTCTCCTGCCTTAAGTGGCAGAAGGTGATGGCATAAGGGGAAGCTGGCATCAACTCCTCTAATTAATCTTGAAGTTCTAACCCCTGGGTGTCCAACTGTTTTTTACTCATCCACCAAATTTTTTCCTCGGAGGAAGAGCCTGGGAATCCTTGGCCTTCCAGAGATCACAGGGGCTGTTTTTTACCAGCCTGCTGCAGCACTTTGCTCTAGCTGGGGCTTCTCTTGATGGACTGGTACATTTCCACAGGCCACAGGAGAGATGGCCCCCATTCCTCTGGGGTTTTGGGGTGCTGCAGGTGGGGGACAGCCTTTCCCTGAGCTCTGTGCTGTGTCCCTGGCAGCATCTTTCACAATTTGCCCATGTCATGAGCAAGAAACGTTTGTTTCTCTCCTGCCCTAAGTGGCAGAAGGTGATGGGATAAGGGGAAGCTGGCATCAACTCTTCTAATTTATCTTAAAGTTCTAATCTCTGGGTGTCCAACTGTTTTTTACTCATCCACCAAATTTTTTCCTCAGAGGAAGAGCCTGGGAATCCTTGACCTTCCAGAGATCACAGGGTGTGATGATCTTCACAGGGATTTTAGGATGAGGGAAGAGATGAGGATCTGACTCCATGTTTCAGAAGGCTTGATTTATTATTTTATGATATATATTATATTAAAACTATACTAAAAGACTAGAAGAAAGGATTTCATCAGAAGGCTGGCTAAGATAGAAAAAGAAGGAATGATAACAAAGGCTTGTGGCTCTCTGTCCAAGCCAGCTGACTGTGATTGGCCATTAATTAGAAACAACCACATGAGACCAATCCCAGATGCACCTGTTGCATTCCACAGCAGCAGATAACCATTGTTTACATTTTGTTCCTGAAGCCTCTCAGCTTCTCAGGAGGAAAAATCCTAAGGAAAGGATTTTTCATAGAAGATGTCTGTGACAACAGGGGCTGTTTTTACCAGCCTGCTGCAGCACTTTGCTCTAGCTGGGGCTTCTCTTGGTGCATTTCCACAGGCCAGAGGAGAGATGGCCCCCATTGCCCCGGGGTTTTGGGGTGGTGCAGGTGGGGGACAGCCTTTCCCTGAGCCCTGTGCTGTGTCCCTGGCAGGCTGTGAGGGAGGAGAGGGCCAGCGTGCTGGTGCACTGCTCCGACGGCTGGGACCGCACGGCCCAGGTCTGCTCCCTGGCCAGCCTCCTCCTGGACCCCTTCTACAGGACCTTCAAAGGCTTCATGGTAAGGACATGCTGCAGTTCCAGAGCCAGCAGGCCCTGGGGAAGGGCTCAGGCCATTTCCTGGGACAAATATGGGTGACCTACATAAAGCAGCTTTGGTTCTGTAATGAGCTGGAATGGCTGTGAGCAGCACGGCAGCAGCTGATTGACAATTCCCAAATCCTTGTTTCCTGCAATGTCTACATGGGAGCCACTAATGAGAGATCTCAGCAAAGGATGCAGCTCTGGCAGCAATCCATCAAAAAGTGCTTGAGGAGTTTGTCCTGCAGGTCTCTTATCTGCTGGGATTTGAAATTGGGTGAACTCAGCCCTGTCCCCTGTCCATCAGTCAAATCTGCATAATTTCACACCTTTTTTAAAGCCATTTCATTTTCATTTGACTGATTACTTCTAATGCAGGCTTTTTCTTAATTTGCAGCCATCCCTGCCTGAATTCAGGGCAGTTTTTGATGTTTCTTTCCATTCATCTCTGGTTAAATACCTGAAGAGCTGCTCTGTCTCAGGAGAGCTCCTTGAAGGAATCCCTGAAATCAGAACAATGCAGATTTTGCCTTTTCCAGTGCCAGGACTGTTTCTTTGCATTCCATGCTGGTTTTATTGTTTCTATTTTTGTTTCTGGATTATACTGCAGTCTTTTAACAGTTAAAATTCGATCAGCACATGGAACATCTACCTGGGTTTTGTCCCTGAACAATCCTGCATGAACTGAGAACAGGATTTCACTCAGGAGCAGAGCAGTGACACAGACACATCCCTGTCTGTCCTCATGGTTTGTAGGCACAAGTCCCCTGACATGGGCTTATTCCTAAATGTATTCATCAGCAGTGCAAGGAATGGAAAAATTCAAAAAGCAATTTAAATGAAGTTTTCTAAGAACTCTGTTGTGAGTTTCTGCCTTCCTCCTCTTAATCTGGATGATGATAGCAGGCATCATCTTTAAATATGATCCAGCATAGTAATGATGGATGCAGCTTCAGTCATGCAGTTCCTTGTGAGACATCTGTAAGGACAACAGATTCTTTTATCTTATTTCTGTAAGGAAAAGAGATTATTTTATCATATTTATCTGTAAGGAAAACAGATTGTTTTCTCTTATTTGTGTGTAAGGAAAACAGAATATAACAGTTCTTATTTTCTGTAACTTCAGGCATCTATTTAAAAAATGCCACGTAGTTGTTCTGATTTCATCCTGAACTCCTCATTACACAGCTGTACTTCATATATTTCTTTTTGTCTGTTAAACATTTGTTGAACTCCAGTTGCTGATTTATTTTGCTGAATATTACAACACTGTTTTCTAAACTAAATAGCATAGTGTAATATTAAGCTGTTAATTCTTTGAGCTCAATATATTTATATATTATGATTTTTAAAACTTAGAAACTCCCTCAAAATGATAGTTTTGAAATGAGTTCTGATTCCAGCAGGGCCATTGCCTTGGTAACTGGATAATCTATGAATCACAATTCCTGTTCCCATTGATTTCTGGGGATATAGTCATAGCAATAGGGTCAGCAGGTTGTCAGCTTTTTAGGCTTTAACATCAAAGGTTTCATTTTGCCTTTTTAAGCAAATTAATGCTCTTTTCTTAATCCCTGCTTTGAACCTGCAGGTCCTGATAGAAAAGGAGTGGATTGCAATGGGCCACAAGTTCTCACACAGGTGAGAGAGGCACGTTCCTCTGGGGGGAGAGTGAAACCAAAACTGTCTGCGGGTTTAGGGGATCCCATGAAAAATGGAAATTAAAAGGAGAAAACATTGGGAAAATATTGGCAATGGTGACACAGAGCCAGGGTCTGCTAAGGCTCCTATTTCATCACTGTGTTTTTATTGCTTTACAAAATCATGGTTTGAATTCTGGGTGTTCTCCTGCTTTCAAAACTCTATTTGCGGAGTGCTAATCATGGAATCACGGAATCATGCAAGCTGGAAAAGACTTCCAAGATCATGAAGTTCAGCCAGCACCAGCACTAACCCTTGTCCCCAGGTGCCACATGCACACATCTGTTGAGCACTTCTAGGGATGGTGACCCCATTCTGTGCCATCCATAGTGCTCCAGCCAGACCTGGGAATTCTCCTGGTAAACCCCTGGGACAGCATCTCAGCCACTTTGCCAAGATCAAAGCATAAACCTGACCTGGAAGAAAACTGATGGCAAGGGGATGTTTTGTGGTGGGTGACAGAAGATTTATTCTGCTTTTTGCACCTCTGTAGGTGTGGCCACCTGGATGGGGACCCCAAGGAGGTGTCCCCTGTGTTCACACAGTTTGTGGAGTGTGTGTGGCAGCTGATGCAGCAGTTCCCCTGCTCCTTCGAGTTCAGCGAGCGCTTCCTGCTGGAGATCCATGACCACGTCTATTCCTGCCAGTTTGGCAACTTCCTGGGCACCTGCCACAGAGAGAGGGAGGAGCTCAGGTGAGCTGGGGGCTCCTGGAGCCAGCAGGCCACAGGTCCCCTGGAATGGCTGCAAAAGGGTGTGTTTTATGGAATTGGAGATTGTGGATCATAACCATTGATCAAGGGGTGTTACCCTTAACCAACAGGAGGAAAGAATATGAATTACATCCCTAAAAAGGTGTTTTGGTTTGGAGCACAACAATAACTTGCAGCTATCCCTTCTGGACAGGAGAGTGTCCATTTTAATATACTGTGCTTGTGAAATCAATCAGATCCAGCATAAAAACAATTCTTAGCTCCTTTAATTCTGCTCCCAACAGCTGCAGTTATTAATCCACTTGCTGCTTTTTTTTAGTGATCAGATGTTCTTTGTACTTGCCAGAATCTTTGAGAAGACCCATTCCCTGTGGCCTTTCCTCTTACAGAGGAAGCAGGAGTTGAGAAATCCTTTGTACAGAGGATTTACAGCTTACAAAGAGCTTCAACCAAACACTCTACCTTTCAGTTTCCAGTAAGTGGCTCAGCTAAGAAGGGGAAGGAGGGGGACATTTCTTTCATTAATAAATCAAATAAATTTGCACTGATTAGCTTGGTTTGTTTTACCTTTCCCCTCCATTCCTCAGGCATAAACTAAGAGGAGCAGTGCAAAGGTAAAATAAATACAGATGTGTAATTTAAAATAATATTTGTAATTTGGTGTTGAGAAAACAGGGTGGGGAAAGGCAAGGAAAAGCAGAACTTCAGACAGAACCACATGCATCCCCTGACTGCTTGCTCTGTCACACTGAACTGTTTGAAACAGTTCCTCTTTTCCTCCTTTTTAATGTATATTAAGGAAGTCTTTCAAGCAAGAATTTTGGTGCTCAGTTCAGGATGTTTCCCAGGCTGTTTCTGCATCACTTCTGGGCCCTGCTGTGAGAGAGGGAGATGAAAATGAGATTTTAAGTGCTGTGTGTGCAAATGAAAATTGGGAGGTTGGGTTGATGCCTTGTGAAGGCTGGACAGAGCTAAAGAATAAAGCAGGGATTTATTAGGAGGCCTCAATGGATGCACCTTGGGCAGCACAAGAGCCCAGCCAGGGCTGCACCCAAGATGAACCAAAATGGTCACAAAAATCCCTGACTGGTCACAGGGTCTCTCACTTTGATCAGTTCTGCTCCATTTGCACCTTGCAGTTCATTGTCCCATTCCAGCTCCAGCCCATGCAGTCCCACCCTGCTTGTTTTTCTCTCTCAGCCCACGGTGTTTGTGCTCTTGGGGCTGAGATTTGGGTCATTTGTCCTTGGTCCCCAGCTGGAGCAGGAATTGTTTTGTCTCCCTGCTCTGTGCACAGAGCTCACCATCCCCTCATATGAAGCCCAGACCCACACACTGAAACAGCACAGAATCTGAAATACATAAAAGCTAAAACCTGAGGCATCAGGACAAACTAAGGAGTGGAAGATAAGCTGCCCAAGCTTCCAATAAATCTGCTATTAAAAGAAGTATTTTCATCCTATTCTAATATTTACAGCAAGATTTTTTAACTTGAAGAAAAGTTACCCATTGCTACTAAATTTAATCAATGCTGTGGCAGGTTTTCAAATTAATTCCTAATCTCAATTTCTTAAAAATATTAACCAGCATCTATTTGTTGGCTGCAATGTCCAGCTGAGCCCCTAACTGCTGCTTTCTGGCCGTTTTTGAGGTTCTGGTGTGGGATGTACAACCGCTTTGACAAGGGCATGCACCCCAAGCAGAGCGTGCTGGAGCAGCTGCTGAGCTGCCTGAGCCACCGCGTCACCCTGGAGGACAGCGCGGCCCAGCTGGAAAACGTGAGCTGCACATCCCTGGGGTTGGAGGGCTTAACTGAGGGCAATGTTGGCCTTCTCACAGAAATATTATAGTATAAATATAGAAATAATGGCCTTTAAATATAGAAATTGTGCATGTATTATGTAAATATATCTTTTATATGTAAACAAATCTAATATAAATATAGAATGAAAGTATATTAAGTAAATGTACTGTATAAAACTACATATCTAATATAAATACATAAATATTGGCCATTAAATAAATTGTACATGTATTATATAAATATATATTTTATATGTAAACATATATAATATAAATATAGAATGAAAGTATTAAGTAAATATACTGTATAAAACTACATATCTAATATAAATTAGATATGTAGTTTTATACAGTATATTGGCCATTAAATAGATACATTGTACATGTATTATATAAATATATATTTTATATATAAATATATAATATAAATATATCATGAAAATAAATAAATATACTGTATAAAATTATACATATACATACTTTATGTAATATAAATATATAAATATTGGCCATTAAATAGTTACATTGTACATGTATTATGTATAAATATAATATAAATATATAATTAAAATGTATTATATATTATAAATATATTTCATAAAATAATATTTTATAAATATTGGCCATTAAATTGATACATTGTACATGTATTATATAAATATATATTTTATATATAAATATATAATGGAAATATATTAAATATACTGTATAAAACTATACATATACATATTTTATGTAACATAAATATATAAATATTGGCCATTAAATAGATACATTGTATATGTATTATGTATAAATATATAATAGAAATATATAATTAAAATGTGTTATATGAATATATTGTATAAAATAACATTATTTAATGGCCAATATTTATAAATATATATATATATATATAAATTACACAGGTATTATAAAAATATAATATATTATATATATTGTATAAAAGAATACATATATAAATATTGGCCATTAAAATTATAAATTATCCATTATACATATATGCTAGAAATATATTATATAAAAATAATTATAGTATAATAATATAAATATAAATATATTGGCCATTAACTATACTATATATTATAAACATATATATTACAAGTGTATATATTATAATAATATATATTATAAAATTATACATATATAATATAAATATTTAAATATAGGTATTTATTTCCCCTCTTCCCATCATATAAAATCAAATCAGATAAATACACTGACAATTTATGCAAATTTCTTAAACAGGTCTTAAAATAATGTAAGCAAAGATACCTTTCTATCTCTGCTAGGAAAAAGAATCCTGTTAAAATTTTAGTTTAAAAATGTGAGGGAGTTGTTTTGTTGGGGATTTTTTTTTGCCATTTACTGTTGTGGGGCCAGGATCCAAGTCAGCCCTTCATTTGAGAGCAAATGCCATCCTTACTTTACTCCAAACATGGATACTCCATGTGCCTTGTATATTATTTGGAGCTCCATGCCAATGACTGATGTTTGTGCTATTTCAAGGTACTGGAGCTTTGTTCTGTGCCTGTTCTCCAGGGCACTGCCAGAATCCTTGGGCTGAGGTCAGGAGATGCTGACACCAAGCCAGTGGAAATGGCAGATAAATCAAACCACATGAAGCACCCAGCTGGGTGGAAATGAGGGTTCAGTGACAAACCTCTGTGTGATAAAATCCCCAAAATACCCCCAGAGAAATGAAAACACTGTTTTTAAAATACACCAGTGAGAAGAACATCAGTGTCCTTTGCTGGGGTAATGTGAATGCTGAAAACTTCAGCTTTATTCAGCTTTGTTGGTTAAACACTGATGTTTGTGTCAGACATGGCAGATCTGTGTCCAGGTATTTCTGATGTTTGTGTCAGGCATTTGAGGATTTGTGTCCAGCTACTTCAGTGCTGGATTTCAGAGCTGGAAAAGAGGCACTGCCACTGGGCTGTTGTGTTGACACCTGGTTTTTGTCCTTCTCTGGCATCTAGGTATTAAGTATTTGTTTTTGTGCCTTTTTATTTGTGCAGAAACTCCCTATCCTGGACGGCCCCTTGCCCAGCAAGGGCTGCACCTCACCCAAGGCAGGAGCTGCTGCTGCCAAAGCCCCAACTCCTCCTCAGGACAGTGCAGAGGGAGCAGCCCCTGTGCTGAGCAATGGCCCCTCCCTGGGGCAGCAGAAGCACAAGGAGAGCACAGCCCAGCCCCAGGATCTCGGAGTCTCCAGGGAGGATGGGCAGGCTCAGCACCAGGGATGAGCTCTGGGAGCTGCTGGGAGAAGCTCTGGGGAGCTGCTGCAGCTCCCATTTGCAGCTGAGTGTGAGTAGGGGTGTGCAGGGCTGGGGAGCAGCTGCTGGGGGACACCTCCTGCAGCTCAGGTGATGCAGAGCTGCCAGGAACCTGCCTGGCATTCCTGGGAACTTGGCTTTCAGTGGCAACACGTGCATTTCTGAGGGTTAGGGCTGCCTGCCAGCTCTGCTGTTTGAGGCTGGAAGAAATCTTGCCAATTCCATGAGGAGCTGGGCAGTAACTGCAGGAGGAAGGATGCACATCCCTCTGTTCTCAGTGGTGGTCCAAGGTCATCTTAAAACAAGAAAAAATTTCAGACTGTCTTCAAATTATAAAAACCCCCCAACCTTTCTTAGCTGTGAATGAATCTCTGCATGGACCCTTGCCTTGTAGCAGAACTGATTCATGTTTTGTTTCCTATGCATATTTGTTACACAAAACCAAACCCCCTGTGCCTTCTCTGAGACTGTGTCCATGTCTAGCCAGGCCACTGCAGGTTTTGTGCTGGAGTTTGCAGTGTGCTCTTGGTCCTGTCTGTAGTCAGTGTTTGTGAGAGGTTTTCTTCTGCTGCAGCTTCTCCAGGGTTTTTGCTGTTCCCCTGAGTTCAGCAGCTTCTTCCAAGCTGATCTCTTGAAGAGCCAGCTTTTATGGACCTCTTTTATTGATGGGAGTGCAGAGCCAGCCCATAACACATGGATTTGTGATAAGAGGGAGGATTGGAAATGAGGAAAGACAGCAGAACATTTATGTGGAATTTTTCTCACTTATTTTATGATCTTGGTTAAACTGAAGCAAGAGAGTAGCTCTGTTCCAAGGTGGAATCATTAATGAGACAGCAGTTACAGATGGGGCTGTGTTCTGGTATTGAAATGGGGCCTGAAATGATAAAATCACTTGCTGAGTGATTCTAGGGAATGTTCAGATTCCAGGAACTTTAGGGATGCTCATGAACAGTATCTCTCATGGCAGTGAACTTGGGAAAAAAAAAGAAGCAAGGACTTCTCTCCCAGGGATTGGGTGTCACAAATGAGTGCTTGAAGGTCACCCAGAGAATCCTTGGAGAGGCATCAGCAAAAGCAGGTTTGATGTAAAAAAGTGTGACCAAATTCACTTGCAAGGTTCACTCTGTTACTTATTAAATGGTTAAAGCACACAGAGAAAAACTGAAATAGAAAATCAGGCAATCTAAAACAAAAATCAACCAGCATGGAGGCTGGGGATGGACAAGGGTCAGGATGAAAGGGAATGAAATGAAATGAAATGAAATGAAATGAAATGAGGGAGATTCTCCTGTTGAGTCAGAGGGTTCAGAGTGGAGCATCCTCCCAGACTGAGCCCTGGAATTACCAACAGTTCAGCCCTAGAGGTTTCCTGGAATCAGAGAATCAGTAGCAGCACATGAACTCAACAGCAGAGAATCAGCAGGTAAGGAATTGAACGAGGGGTTTATGTAGAACTCCCTGTAAGCACAACAGGAGCTCCCTTAGAGGCTGAACTCACAAATCCAAAGTACTCCATAGTCCAGGAGAGCAGCATTCCCTGTGTGTGTGTCCCTCTGGCACAGTCCCAAGGACCAGGTCCAGGTGTATCCCTGGGGAAAATTCCCCTCCAGTTCCCTGTTTATAGAGAGTTGCTTTTATCAGAGTCACTTTCCAGCCTGGCTGCAATTTGGGTCAATATCTTCCTTTGAAAGGTCAATAACAAAAATGTTCCACTTGCCTTGTTATTCAAGCAAGAAAAATCAGATTGCAGGGCTGGTGGCTAAGCCCAGGAGTTTGTACTCCAGCCCTGGGAGCAGCCAGTGCTTCTGATAAGCTCAGGGTGCTGCTTATCAAGGTCAAGGGCATTTCTGAGATCGTGGTGAGGCCTTGGGAGCTTGGAGGATTCCCCTCCCCAGGAAAGCTGTGCCACTGTCCTTGTTGTGTGCTGAATTGCACAGAATGCCCCTGTGCAGCTCTGTTCAGGATGCTGCTCTGCTCTCTTCTCAAGCTGTTGTTTCGATCAGGTGCTACCATTAAGTTTTCAAATCAGATTTTCTCTTTTATAAAAAGTTTGGAAGCCGGCTGAAAATATTTGAGCCTTCCCAATCTCCAGTGAAAGGAGAAACATTCCATTGTAACAGCAGAAAGTGCAATAAAGGGCAATAACTCTGCTCATGTGCTTTTAACCCTTGGTGAAATCACTGGGTAGATCCAGTGTCCAAAGCCCAACCCAGACCTCCCTGAGTGGCTGTTCTGGGTAACAAGATACCAATTTTATAAAGCACATGAAAGATCCAGGGAAAAAGAGAGCACAGAGTTTCTCCACTGCCTGGAATGGCAAAGAGGAAGTTTTTTAGTACTGAGGGTTTGTCAAGACTTAAATGAAGTTGTCAAAGAAGGAGTGGGAGCTACAAGAGTGATTGATTAAAAATGGAGCACTGCAAATACTGACCCAGGTGTGACTGATGGATCAGCCCTGTCTTTTCTTTCCAGGGGGTAATGGGCAACATCCACCCCCAAATCTGAGAGAAAATGGGGCATGAAGCCAAGACAGGCACTTTTTAGGACCACTTATTCTATGGATCATGAGTTCTTTGAATATCTTTAATAAATTCTCTAATTTTCATTAGAGATCTAAAACTGGAGAGGGTTTTGATTGACTACTGCAGGACTTTAAGGTGCCATTGGTTAATTATTGTACAAATCCAGCTTGCAGAAGGCTCCTGGAAATGTTTGTATGGTGCTTTGCCATTGGAGAAGTTTAATAACCTTTCCTTGTTCCTAAAAAGGTTGTCTCCACAAAACTCCAATGTTACTACAAGTGTGTACAGCCACCACCAGGTTACTCAGTGTTGTAAGCTTGGAGTAATCTTACTGCTTTTAACTCCAGTGGCAAAAGAGAGCCAAACCCAAAAATTAATATCTTTTAAACCTCTTGGATTTTAAACCTCAGGCAAAGGCTGCAGTATATTAAAAGCCTTTCATGCTGATGCTGGAATTTAGGGACTGGAAAAGATTCCAGGGTTCCTCTTTTTCTACCAGCCCATGGTTTGAAAACCAGTGAAGGAGAAGCTTTTTGGTTTTGGTGGCAGCTCTGGGCTGTTTGAAGAGCAGAAGTGAGGAGCTGCTCAGAGCTCTGCAGTGTCCTGAGCTCAGCTGGGATCTGCTGCCCAGGAAATCTGTGTTCCCTGCCCTGGAGCATCCTGGGCTCCCTGAACTGTGGGAGGAATGGAGGAGCTGTTACTGCTATTGGGAATCTGCTGCTGGAGAAAGTTCCTGCACCTGAATGATTCCTGGGGAGCAGCTGTGCTTTGTGAGCTCAGAAATCCTGCTTTTATTTGGAGCAGTGCACTTCATTCCATTTGGATTCCTGTCACTGGGAGAACTGGGAGGGAAGAGGGATCTGATTTGCTGCAGGTGGGCTCTGCTTGTGGAAAACTCCCTTTTCTGGAGCTGCTCCTGCCTCTCCAGGACATTCCATGGCCTCTCCAGAACATTCCATGCCTTCCTGCCTTTTCCCAGTGTCTCCTGTGCTACAACCAGCTGTAACCTTGTAGTGGCCTGTCATACTCTGTGTTAAAACTCCTGCTCTGAAGCACAAGAGGGACTCGTGGAGCTTCATTTGAAATGTCTTAAATGTGAACTTTGTTCTGTGGATTCTTAAATTGGGGTTTTCTTTTGCTGTTGTCACCTGTGGGAGAGAAGATCCAATTGGTGCTGTTTGCTCTGCAGGGAAAAAGTGGGAATAATTGGGTTGTCCATAGTTTTAGTTCTCCATAGCCTCTTTAGGGGTGAGGAAAAGTAGTTTGTAAAAGCTTTTAGGTCTGCCTTGGTCTGTTCTTGTGCTTAGTGATTCCCTTTCCAAGTTAATTCCTTGGAGTAAAAATCCACCAGATTTGAATCTGATCCAGAGCCATCCTGGCTGGGCTTGGTGGGAGCTGGGGAGCTTCAGGAAGCTTCCCCAGCCCTGCAGAGTGGGGTTTGGCAGGAGCTGAAGGTGCCCAGAGCCCTGCAGGATCTCCAGGTGGGAATGTCGGTGTGGAGCAGCCCTGGGGTGTTGTTTCCATCACCTCTGGGAGCAGAAAGCCCTCAGAGGTGCTCCCAAAGCTGAGGCAGCCCCAGGAAAAGCCTTGGGAAGGGAAGAGCTCCTGTTGAGGCTCCTTCAGCTCCTGGCAGACCTGGCCTTGGGCAGCTCAGGGGAATTTCTTGGCAGGATGCAGTGCTGGATACCCAGGAGTGACCAGGAGCATTCCAAAGGGTTTTCCTCTCCTCCCACCCCTCTGCTCTGTGCTGGGGTTGTTTTTATAGGGACCTCTCCCAGCTATTCCTGGTTTCCATCCTTCCCTCATGCACATCCAGCCATTCCCCGGGGGAAGAACCTGCTCTGCACGTCCTATTTGTGTTTAATTATCACCCAGCACTTGATTAATTAGCTGAGGAAGCAGGGGATGGTAAAGCCTGTGCTTGGGACCAGGCAGCCAGGTGGGCCATTCATTAGGGCAGGTTTGCTAATGACATTCATTAATTGGAGCCCCTGGGAGCTGCAGGAGCAGGGCAGGACCAAGGGGTTGTTTTTCTATCATTTCTGTATTTCCATCTATTTAATGTAGCAGAAACTGCTGGAGTGACTCAGCACTGGATCCCATCCTCTGGCTGGATTCTCCTTGGCATCCCCAACCTGATCCTTGTAGGAATGTCCCTAAAACTGTGTCTAGTGCTGGCTGGGAATGTCCCTGTGGCTGTTTGTGTCTGTGTCACTGCTGGGGGACATTTGGGGGGGGGTGAGCCCCAGTTTGTGCCCCGAGGGCTCTGTGGGGCATTTCAGTTCCTGCACTGCTTGAAGCTGATCTTGTCTAGAGGAGAATTGTGTCTGTTCTGTTTGTCCCATGGAGTCTCTCTTGGATTGCAGGTATTTTTATTCCCTACAAAAATAAACACTTGGCCTTTTTAAAGGAAGTGGCTGCTCTGTTTATTGGGTGGTAACTCAGAACCCCACACTTGGAAAGGTGGAGTCACTTAAAGGATCTTAATTAATGAAGTGGGTGTGGAGCCACTTCCCCTCTACAGAACAGAAATGGGGTGGTCCCCCTGGTTTGGGGGGAATGGGGAGTGCAGGGTGTTAAAAACAACCCAAAAAGGAACATAACTATTGGAAAAAAGGGAATATAACCAATGGCACTGCAAATCTCAGTGTCTTCTGCAAATTGTGCTATTCTGGGTCTTTTTTTTTATTTATTTAAAATTTCTCTGTTAAACCCAAGTGTCTCCTCAGTGTTTCCTTGCTCCTGGAGAGCTGTCTGTCCCTCACTCACCTGGCCACAGGTGTCTCCAGGCTGACTCCCACAGCTTTCTGAGGAGCAGCCAGAGCTGCTGGAAGGAGCTGATTCCCAGCTTCATGGGGCCAGTGAAGAGATGTTTTCTGATGGCTTCAGAGTGAAGAACCCCCAGTCCAGCTGCTGATGGTATCCTGGAAAAATGCTCTTTTATCCCATTCTTTTTAGTCATGAGTAGTGAGGTTTTAGAGATTTGAGTGCAGAAAAATTCAGCTGAGAGGGGGAAGATGCTCAAGAGGGAGATTCCAGGTACAAAACTTCACTGAGAACCCTGGAACAGACTCCAGACCCATCAGCCAGCCCCTCATGAATATTTTCCACCTTTAAAATGAGATTTTTCTGTTTTAAGGGCCTGGCACTGGAGTACAGTCAGTCCCTGGGTGTTTCTCAAGCTTTTTCTCTTCTTGCTAATTTTAAATGTTCTTAATGCTGCCAGTGAAATCCTTCATTTACCTTAATTAGACTCGCTTTGCATTTAATTGGATTATTAGCATTCACACTGGCTAGAATTGATAAAGCTGCAATTTAATTTAGGGAAAATTTGGACAAAAGGTGTGATAATTGGAGCTGCTTTGGGCTGCAAACAGCTCATGGATTCCAGTGTTCTCCTGGAATTTTATTTTCCTTTTCTGTGGAGGAGTGGAGGGGGTGAGAGGGGAATACAAACCTCTCTCTCAACAACAGGTCTTGAAGCTGTGGGAGAGAGGGAAGGGATCCAGTGTGAATGGGAATCAATAAAAATCTATAAATAACCAAAACCCCCCATGGATGGAGCAGGGGGCTCTGGGCTGGGGAGCTGGGGCTGCCCCTGGATCCCTGGCAGGGCCCAAGGCCAGGCTGGACAGGGCTTGGAGCACCTGGGACAATGGGAGGTGTCCCTGCCATGGGATGGATTTTAACTTCCTCCCCACCCAAACCATCCTTTTATCCTGTTTTCCAAAAGGGAAGGTTCAGTGGAAGTAAAGAGATGAACTCCTGGGGCTCCGGTGCTGCCAGAATTCCTCAAGGAATGACTCATGGATGAGAAGCAGCATGGCTGGATTCTTCCTTCCTTTCTAACTCTGTATTTTGTGTGTGGATGCACCAAATAAATCAGGAATTTCCACCAGCAGGGCCCTGGCAGGGATGTGCAGTGCACCCAAGGGATGCTGGGCTGCTGCCCCTGCCCTCTCCTGGGTGATTCCTGGTAATTCATCTTCAGGACCTTTTGTCATCCTGATGTCTAATAAATCATTTTGGAGGTTGCAAATGGCCATCTGTATTGCTCTGAAGAGGGGGAGGGAGGGCTGGAGGGGGTTTAAGAGGGAATTTGAGTGCCTGGCAGCAGCCAAGGTATTATCCCTTGGTAATTCCTGGATAACAGACACCTGGGTGATTCCTGGGTAACAAACAGCTGGGTAACACCTGGGTAACAGCTGGGTGATTCCTGGGTAACACCTGGGTGATTCCTGGGTAACAGCTGGGTGATTCCTGGGTAACACACACCTGGATCAGGTGCTGCTGGGGCCACTCCCCTGCTGCAGGTGAGCAGGCAGCTGGGAGAAGCCCAGGGCTGAGGTTTGGGATGCTGGAGCAGAGCTGAGGGCACAGAGGGAGATTGCAGATTCCAGAGCTCTGCTCTGGCAGTGACTCCCTGCCCAAAGGCAGGAGACGCAGCAGCCCCATCCCCAGCTCTGCTCTCCCAACCTTGAGCACTGTTAGTAAATCCCTAATCCCTGCAAAATCATTTATTTGGGACTGTTTAGCTCTAAACTTTTAACTGCTTAGCCCTGCTAAATCCACAAGCTCATTAGCTCTCTTCAGCTGCGTTAATAACGATAATCTCTTTAATGGCAGCAACTCTGGACAGGATTTACCTTCCCAAAAACCCTTGACTGGCACTCAGTACCCTTCTGCCCTCTAATTCTTCCCCAGGTACCAGGGAGCTGATCAAGAGCTGCTTGAGGAGCAGAGGCCAGGTCAGACCCTGGCTCAGGCAGAAGTGGAAGCTTCTCCCAGCTCCTCGTCCTTCCCTGGAGTTTGGAGCAGTGGGGAGCTCATCCCCAATGGCTCAGGCTGGAGTGTCACCCCTGCCTGGGCTCCTCTGCTGCTGGGATATCCCCCGGGATGGATGGAAATGTTTCTGCTCCAGGGGTGTGCCTGGGTGGGATTCCAGCTGGCCTGGGGGGACTCTCGGGTTTGCCTCGTTAGAACTGGGTATAATCTGCTCCTTGTTCCTAAGATCTCTCTTAGTTAACAACTAAACAGCAGCAGCAGCAACAAAAGAATGAGAGGTTTATCATTAATTTGCCTTTCAAGGATTTTCCTTTCATCTCCAAGTTTCCTACATTTCACATTTTCTAGCACTTCTGTTGTCTGCATTCCCTTTTTTTCCCTTTATAACACTGTCTTTTTAATGGCTGCTTTGATTTCTGTGCTTTGTGGAAGGGGTTTCCAGCCAGGCTTGGCTTCTGTGGCTGCAGCATCCCCGTTGTGGTTGCATCTTCCTGACACTCAGGAAAAACAACCCCAGACTCCCCTCTCCTGCTCCAGGGTTCATCCACATCCCATTCCATAATTCCCTTCCTGTGCTGGCTTTGGGGAATTGACCTCTGTGAAGCAATAATCTATTTTTGAGTGAATTTAGAGAGGAAAACCAAAAGCCTAAATCAAATCAATGTTGACCATTTTCCTGCATTCCAGGCTTTGCAGGGGGAGGCTCCAAAGCAGGAATGTGGTGGTGGCACAGATCACACACTCCACAGAGCACCCTGATTTCACTCCTTGCACAGTGTGGATTTTCCTGCTGGCTAATTTGGGTCTCTCTCGTTATCTCATGCCATGATAAGGCTGCCCCAAACCCCCAGCCTGTTCCTGCTCCACTGCTGAGGAGTTTGGAGAGGGTTTAAAGGGAGCTGGAGAAAATAGGATTGCACTTCCCAGCTGACAGCTTTTGATAAGAGCCCCAGTGCTGCTCCCCACTCCTTTTGTTTGCCCTGGGAGGTTTCCTGCCTTCCTGGGTCCTGTTCAGCCTCAGGATCCCTGGCTGTGGTTCCTTCTGGCAGGTGCAGCCAGAGCAGCTCAGGTGGGAAATCTGGACCATCTTCAGGACCTTTTGTCCTTCTGGTGTCTAATAAATCATATTGGAGGTTGCAAATGGCCATCTGTATTGCTCTGAAGAGGGGGAGGGAGGGCTGGAGGGGGGTTAAGAGGGAATTTGAGTGCCTGGCAGCAGCCAAGGTGAGGTAGAGGCTGGTGCTGCCCTGGCAGGGACCCCAAAGCGCCCCATTCCCTGCAATTCCTGCAGGGAAACAGCAGAGAAAAAAGAAAGCTTTGGGTGTGCTCAGAGGGGTCGAGCAGCCTCCAGCACCTGTCCCAGCCTCCCCCCACCCCACTGCCCTCTCTATATTTACCCAGGGGGAGCTTTCCAAGAATGGAAGTGGTAAGATAAAACCCCAGAGGGGCTAAAATTAGCCTCAGTGCCCCGGGCCGGTCCCGCCGTGGCATTTCAGCTGTGAGCTGCACAGCCCCAGCCCCACACAGCCCCAGCCCTGCCAGAGCCTCCCCTGCTCTGCCCTGTGGGGCTCCAACCACGGCAGGACTGCCCATGGGACCCCCCTGGCCCCAGGGGCTCTGAGCATCCCCACAGCCAGGTAAGGGGGCACCGGGACCTGCTGGGGTGAGGGGGGACTGGGACCCAGGGGGACAATGTGAGCCCTGTGTGCTCTGTCACAAGCTCTGTTTGGGGTCTGCAGGTGCTTGCACAGCCTCTGCCAGCTCAGGGGGGTGACAGAACAGTGAGGATTGGGCAGGCCTGGCACAGGGTGCCCAGAGCAGCTGGGGCTGCCCCTGGATCCCTGGCAGTGCCCAAGGCCAGGCTGGACACTGGGGCTGGGAGCAGCCTGGGACAGTGGGAGGTGTCCCTGCCATGGCAGGGGTGGGATGAGATGAACTTTTAAGTTTCTTTCAAAACCAAACCATTTTGTGATTCCACAAATCCTGGTTTGGG
The DNA here is from genome assembly GCA_039654755.1 of Calcarius lapponicus. Lineage (NCBI taxonomy): Eukaryota > Metazoa > Chordata > Aves > Passeriformes > Fringillidae > Calcarius > Calcarius lapponicus. Next base: position 18,587,773 of record CM077467.1, on the reverse strand, counting down.
CTCTGCTGGTTGAGGAGCCTCCCTCAGCCAAGGTCTCCCTTTGGAGGCGCTGTTTGTGTGTTCAGGAGATGTCACAGCTGCTCTTTTCCTTTTCCACACCATTTCCCTTGGGGCTCTAACTGGGAACACAACTGTCTTTTTGACTCAAACCTGCAGGACCCCCCAGCCCATTCTCCATGAGGGTGGGTGATCCCAAAGCTCCAGAGCTCATCACTGGTGTGTCCAATGAGGAGCAGCAGTGTTAGAATTTCCCACATTTCTGTCACGGCGCAGGGAGACTTGGGACCCTCAATATGAGAATCAGCAAGCTTCATTTATTGATGAGAGCATCAGACATTTATACACAACAAGTAATAAGCTCATACATATGTAGATCTCAGCTCTTCTCTTACTTCCTCATTCTTTCAAACTTTTATCTTCTTTTTCCCATGTCTCTCTCACTACTTGTTATCGTACCACAGCTGTGCCCAAGGATAAAGTGCTTTTGCAGCTGCAGGGACTTAGATTAGCCACGGTCTTGTACCTTTCCAATTCTTGGTTAGCTATTCTTCCAACACATTTCTGTATAAATTGGGCTAATGGGTGGCAGCCTGGCAGAGCTTTGCACTCGTCCCAGTGTCCCCAGCTGTGCAGGTGGCCTTGCTGGGGTCCCCCTGAGCTGGTGCCTGTGTCCCCATGGGTGATGTGGGACGGGTCCCTGTGACTGCCCCGGACAACGAGGCTAATTGCTCCTTCTGCTTATCACATAATTAACTGTTTGCTACGCCTCCTTTGCTAATTAATTGCCCCGTGCAGCTCCTTGGCCTCTCCCAGGCCAGGTCAGCGCCGGCTCTGCCTCTCCCGAGGAAACCCGAGCTGCCCCGGGCTGTGAGACATTCCTCTGCCCACCGCAGCGTTTCCAGCTGCTCAGGTGCCAGCCCGGACATCCCATTCCTGTCCCGAGGCCACATCCCGTGTGCAGAGCCCAGCGAGGCTGCCAGGGTTCAGCGCCACTGGTGTGATCAGCTCAGCACTTCCACCCTTCCTGCCCCAAATCCCTGAGCAGAAACAGCCCAGACCCTTCTGCAGCCGTGATCATGGGGCTCCAGCAGGAGGAGGGAGGAGAACAGTGGGATTCTAAAGCTGGCATTGTTTGGGAAGGGAGATGCTGGGAGATGTTTGATCCCTAATCGAACTGACTGCTTCACATTCACCTCATCCCTCAGGATTGGGGACAAGGATGGAGGGACAGGACACAGGGAATGGCTCCAGAGGGCAGGGCTGGATGGGATATTGGGAATCAGGAATTGTTCCCTGGAAGGGTGGGCAGGCCCTGGCACAGGTGCCCAGAGCAGCTGGGGCTGCCCCTGGATCCCTGGCAGTGCCCAAGGCCAGGCTGGACACTGGGGCTGGAGCAGCCTGGGACAGTGGGAGGTGTCCCTGCCATGGTACTGGGTGGGCTTTAAGGTTCTTCCCACCCAACCATTGCATGATTTTATGGGATCCTGACCCATGCACCCACTACAGCACTGAGCTCCGTTGTTCCCTCAGCCTTTCACCCACGTGGATTTCCTCACATGGTGCCAGGGTACATCAGCAGCATCCTCATCCAATGTTTGTCCATTTTTTGGAGAATCTTCCTTTAGTTGAGTATAAACTTGCACTAAAATGCAGCTGTGGGTGTCAGGGACTGGTTCTAACCCGGGTTTGGTGCCGGTTCTGCCATCCTGTAGATCTTCGGCCTCATCCTTTACCATGAGAGCGGCACATGGAGCCCAGACCCGACAAGATGAGCCTGATGGACATCAACAAGATGTTCTCCCTGCTGCAGCCCAGGGATGACGCCGAGGAGGACAGCGGGGAGAGCGAGGAGCTGAACCGGGCTGTGTGCCAGGATGACCCCGAGGCGCTGGCCGGGCTCCTGTCGCAGGAGCGGTACCGGAGGCTGATCAACCGGCGGAGCGGCTGGGGCGTGCCCGGCACCCCCCTGCGCCTGGCGGCCGCCCGGGGCAGCGTGCGGAGCCTGCGGCTGCTGCTGGCGCACGGAGCGCTCGTGGACAGCCTGGACGTGAAGGCGCAGACCCCGCTCTTCGTGGCCGTCAGCAACGGGCACGGCGAGTGCGTGCGGCTGCTGCTGGAGGCCGGCGCCAGCCCCGCGGGCAGCGCCTACAACAACTGCTCGCCGCTGCTGCTGGCGGCCCGCGACGGCCGGGCGGGCATCGTGCGGCTGCTGCTGGAGCACGGCGCCGAGCCCAACGCGCGGGCCCGCCTGCCCGACTGGGCGGCCAACACCGCGGCCTGCTCGGGCCCGCTCTACCTGGCGGCCGCCTACGGGCACCTGGAGTGCTTCCGCCTGCTGCTGCTGCACGGCGCCGACCCCGACTACAACTGCACCGAGCCGGCCGTGCTGGCGCAGATCCGCGAGCCCAAGACGCTGCTGGAGACGTGCCTGAGGCACGGCTGCCGCCCGGACTTCATCCGCCTGCTCATCGACTTCGGCGCCAACGTGTACCTGCCCGGCGTGCCGCACGGCCACGGGCCGGGCCCGCGCAGCGAGGGGCTGCGGCTGCTGCTGCACGCCAGAGGTGACCGCCCTGGGTGACCGCCGTGGCACGGGCACAGCTCGGCTCCGAGTCCCTCTTCCCGACAGCCACACCCGGGTTTCCTTCGGCCTCGGTTCCCCTCACAGCGTCACTCGGCTGTGCGGGTGGGGGCTGCCCCTGGATCCCCGCAAGTGTCCAAAGCCAGGCGGGATCAGCCTGGGATAGGGGAAGGTGGCCCTGCCCGTGGAATGAGATGGGCTTAAATTCCCTTCCCAGCCTAAACCCTTCTGTGATTCCGCGATTCCCACAGCCTGGGTTTCCCCTCACTTGTGGGGTTACCCCCTGCTTTTCACCCTTGCTCTCCTTTCTGCTGCCCGACTTGTACCACCCAAGTGTAAAACCCTGCACCTAGTTTCATGTGGGGATGGAAGATTTCTTCTCCATGCCCAGCTCCTGTGAGAGCTTGTGCCAGAGTCCATAGCCCCAGCCCCAGCACAGAGGTTGAGTTTTCATAGGATCATGGAATGGCTTCATGGAATGGTTTTTCATGAAATTTTCATAGAATTATGGAATGGTTTGGGTTGGAAAGGACCCAAAGATCATTTTGTCCCAACACTGTCTGGTTTGCTCAGCCCGTGTCCCTTTCCTTCGGGCAATGCCGGGTTGGAGGGCAGCAGGGTTGTGTGTTTTGAAGGTGACCGTGTGATTTTCCTTCCACAGCTCATCCCAGATCCCTGCTGTCCCAATCCCGGCTGGCCATGAGGCGCCTCCTGAAGCAGCCCGGCCGCTCGGCCGCCCTCGGAGAGCTGGAGATCCCCACAGCCCTGGCCAAATACCTGCAGCACCAGCTGTGATCCCAGCCTGCCCAGGGACGCCCGCTGAGCACCCCAGTGAAAACCTGCTCCGCCCTGGCAGTGAATCCCTGAGATCTGTGGAACCCCCAGGAATTCGTGGTCACGGGTTCATTTTTGCTGCCAGGTGTCTCCAGAAAGCCGTGCCCATGTGGAGAGGTGGGAAGGGAAGGGAAGGAGGGGAGAGAACAGGAGGTCTCAGCTCCTGGTTTGCAGCAGAGCAAGGACAGAGCAGGATCTGCTTCCCCTGGGTTTGCCTCAGACTGTCTGTACTGAGGGATTTTACACCTTTAGCTGGTCTTGGTTGGAGAAGGGGCTGGGAAAGAGTGTGGAGGAAATCTTGGCTGTGAGGATGGGAATTATTCCCTGGCAGGGTGGGCAGGCCCTGGCACAGGGTGCCCAGAGCAGCTGGGGCTGCCCTGGATCCCTGGCAGTGCCCAAGGCCAGGCTGGACACTGGGGCTGGGAGCAGCCTGGGACAGTGGGAGGTGTCCCTGCCATGGCAGGGGTGGCACTGGGTGGGCTCTGAGGTCCCTCCTGATTCCAGGATTCCCAGAGAAGTTCCCAAGTGCCTCCTCCAGCTGGGAGGGGCAGGATTGGGGCTGGCCCCGGCTGTGTGTGCCCACCCCAGTGGGGGCAGAGCCCAGCACTCCCAGCTGGCAGCACAGGAGGGGCTGGGAGAGCCCCCGCGTCCCCACTGCTCTCCCTGCCCCAGCTCTGACCCCAGAAGTGCTTCCTGTTGGGGCTGAGGGTCTCCCGTGGTTGGGCAGGGCTGGGGTTTGGATTAAAGTGTTCTGTTCTTGGTACGAAGCTGCTGTGGCCTGTCTGGTGAAACTCCCCACGCTGGGCAGCCCTGCCAGGATGGCTGGGCAGCGATGGGGGAATGGCTGCGCACAGGGAATGCCAGGCTGGAGTGGGGCATCCCAGCACTGCCTTTGTGTCCCTCCATCTCTCCTGCCTTGGGCACTGGCATTGCCCTCACCAGTGGGGCTGGGGGTGCCCTCCCAGCTCTTGCCACAGCCAGGAGCTGGTGGATCAATCCTGCTGCTCCCTGGCAGCTCAGTGCCCACCCAGCCGTGGTGCTCTGGATGTTCTGGATGCTTCTGGGAGGCAGCAGAAGTGTCCCAGGCTTCATTCCCTCCTGCCCTGTGGCATCCCGAAGGGAAGTGCTCCCAGGGCTCAGAGCACCTAGGGCCAAACACAGAAACCTCCCTGCAGGATTTATGGGCTTGTGGCAGGGGGATCTGTTAATCAGCATCTATTAATTAGGCTGTGGGGCCTCTCCCAAGGGGAGCATTAGGGCTTGGAAGCAGCCTGGACAAGGCTCCATAGGGAATGGTGACACTGCTGCCACTTCTGTCCCCTCCCAGCCAGCGGCAGGAGCAGAGCAGGAGCTGGGGGAGGCTGTCCCGAGGGGACACTGCCACTCCCTGCTGTGATTCCCACTCTGGCATCCGCACGTGGGGATCTGAGGGCTTTTGGGATTTGGGGTCCCAAAAATGGGGAGGGCTCTTCCCTGCTGGGCTGCTCAGTGCCTGTGGGCCTGTGGGTGTGAGCAGTGGGGGGCTGGCAGTGCCGTGGCGCGGGTGACACGCCCGGGGGTGACACAGCACATCCAGGGAGGTGTCCCACGGCGCACACACCGTGTCACCCCAGTGCCACACACACTGTCACATCCCTGACTCCCAGTGTCACAGTCACATCCCTGCCCCTCAGTGTCACACACAATGTCACACCCCTGACCCCCAGTGTCACACACACTGTCACATCGCTGACCCCCAGTGTCACACAATGTCACATCCCTGACAACCCCAGTGTCACACACAGTCACACCCCTGACCTCCCTGTGTCACACACACTGTCACATCCCTGACCCCCCCACTGTCACACACACTGTCACATCCCTGACCCCCTGGTGTCACACACACTGTCACACCCCTGACCCCCCGGTGTCACAGACAAGGACAGGACAGGACATCCCCCCGTGTCCGTGACCCCGCGTGGCCCGCGGGTGTCGCCTCAAGGCCGCGCCCCGTGCAGAGACCACGCCCCCTTGTCAATCATATCCGCTAACGAGGCCACGCCTCCAGCACGGGGACTCGCCCTGAGGCCACGCCCACTCCGCCACCGGGGCGCCCCCAGATGGCCCCGGGCCACCAGGGACGGCCCCGTGGGACGGCGTCGTGGGACGGCCATGGGGGGACACCGTGGGGGACCGCGCCCAGCGGCCCCGCCCCGTCCCCGTGATCCCGCCCGTTCCATTCGGCCCAATGTGGAGACCGCGCCCTCCCTCACGCACAGGCCCCGCCCCCCCGCCGCCGCGCCCCGTCAATCACCGCGCCCCGCCCGCCAGGCCCCGCCCCCTCCGCCCCCCGTCAGGAGGCCCCGCCCCGCCCGTCACGCGGCGCCGCCCCTGCCGGCCGCGCCGGGCGGACCCGCGGCCCCGCGCCCCTCGCGCGGCCTGAGGGCTGGGCCGGGGCCGCGGTCCCGGGGGTGCCGGTGCCGCCGCCGCCCGCCGGTAAGTGCTGGGCAGGGGCCGGGCCCGGGGCCGCGCTCCCCGCGCCGCCGCTCCCCGCGGCCCGGACCGACCCCCCCTTCCCCCCCCGCCCCTCGCGTTTTCACGGATCCTCCCGAAAGTTTGGGAGCGCGGCGGGGGGAGCGGGGAGGGCCGGCCTGGGGGAGCGGCCCCGTGCGGCGCTGGGCGGGCCGGGGGTCCCGAGGGTCCCCTCTGCGGGTGAATCGCTGCATTTCATTGTTACCGTGCTGCTTTTTGTTGGCTTTTAAACCTTATTTTTCACGTTCTGTTGGTCGTGGCTCTTTACCCTCGGTGCCCTTTATATCCCTTTCTTTCGTTTGTATTTATTTCGTTTTTTATCCTACTCCAGCCTCCCCTCCGCAGCCGTGCCGCGGTGCTGACGTGGAGCTGGAGAGGAGCGATTCCCAAAAGGAATTTTTGTAATGCTGGCTCTGTCTCGTGCCCGTCCCCGGCTGTTCTCCAGCCGCCCCTGTCCAGGTGCAGCTTTGGGCTCATTTTCCCCCATTTTCCAGCGGCCCCGCGCCCGGCCAGGTGCGCTGCGGGCGTTTCTCCCAGGCCCCTCTCTCCAGAGGCTTTGGAGGCTCCTGGGACTCGTGGTGGGCTCTGGCAGGGCTGGCAAAGCCCAGTTTGCCGCTGGGGAGGTGGCTGTGCCAGCCGGCTACGCCCCAGCTGCTGCTTCCAGTGGGACAGGTGAACGTGAGGGGTCAGCAGCAATCCCAGAATTCCAGAATCATGGAATGGGCTGGGTTGGGAGGGACCTGAAAGCCCATCCAGTTCCAGCCGTGCTGAGGGCAGCGGTGCCAGATCAATACAGAGGCAGAATAACCCAGGAATAAAAATAACCTGGAATTGCAGCTTTGGTTTGGGGCTCCAGGAGCAGAGAGCATCGTTTGGACGTATTTTTAATTTGGGATTTCTGGCTGAACACCTCGGGAAGGTTTGCTTGGCCTCCCGTCAGGCAGAGCTCAGCCTGGGGCATTACAGCTTGGGAGTACATTAGGATTTTATTGCATTTAATTTCTCCACCCTCACCTCCGTAAAAGAAACATGATTATAATTGTTTTATTTCTGCTGTTCCTGACAGCAGTCCAGGGTCAGATTTCAAACCTACCTCTCTACTTCTGGGATAATCTGATCAGGGGGTTCACAGTGGGTGTTTTTTAAGGCGATTCTCTCTGACTGCACAGATTATTTTAAAAACAACTGAAATCTTCTATTAAAAAAAAAGCCAGGGTAGTAACCAAAGTGGTTTCTCCCCGGACACGTGCGTAGGGGGGGCTGTGTCCTGGTTTGGCCTCCCTCAGGATGCTCTTTGGAGCCTGGCATGAGGCCTGGGAGAGCTGGGAGGGGGTTTGGGAGGTGCTGGCTCTCACTTTAATGTAGCCAAACCTGATCACCCTGGAGACAGAAAATCTGGGAAGCTGCAGGGCTTGGAGTGAGGAGGTGCAGGGGTCAGACCTGCCCATCCCCAGGGATTCTGTGCAAGGGAGATGTGTGGTTTTCCTGCTCTGGTGAACTGGTACATTTAGGCGACATTTTGGTGCCTGGATTTTGGAAGCGGAGGCAGAGCTTGGAGGCTCCTCCAGCTGCTGATGGAGCCCTGAGAGCCCGGTGCCTTCAGCTGTGCCCCTTGCGCTGCCGTGTCCTCACGTGTGCCCTCTCCCTCAGGTCGGCGGTGATGTGTCCATCCCTGCGCCCGGAGCTCCGCGCTCCCAGAGCCGCCGCTTCCAGCTAGATCCAAGCCCGCCCGCTGCCATGGAAACGGGCAGCCCGGAGGAGCGGGACGGAGGGGACCGGCGGCGGCAGGAGGGCGGGGACGCCCCTCCCGACAGCGCCAACGGCTCCGTGGTGGCGGCGGAGCCGCAGCAGCCGCCCCCCGGCAAGCTGAGGAAAACGGCCTTCAAGCTGTTCGGGGGCAAGCGCAGCATCTGCACCCTGCCCAGCTTCTTCGGCGGCCGCGGCAAGAAGGGGCTCAGCAAGTGCAAGACCCACGACGGGCTGAGCAGCGCCGCCTGCGACAAGGGCGGTGCGGCACGGCCGGGCAGCCCCTCGGAGGGCGGCAGGGATGGGCAGCCCGGGCCCCTGCCCGGCTCCCGCAGCGCCCAGCTGGCCCTGGACACCGGCAGCAGGGCGGAGCTGGGCCAGCAGGACGGCTCTCCCCCCGGGAGTATCGAGGGCTGTGACAAAAAGCCCAACGGGGAGAAATCCTCGTGCCCCAGACCCAAGAAAGGGCTGAAAGGGTTTTTTAACAGCATCCGGCGGCACCGGAAGAGCAAGGCTGCCGAGAGTGAGAAGGCAGAGCTCCCTGAGTGGAACGGGGACACCGAGGAGGCCGGGAATGCCCCTGGGATGGAAGCGGAGAGCCGAGGGGCTGTGGAGGGCAGGGGAGCAGGGCCAGGCCCCGAGGCCACAGCCGGCCCAGGGGACTCGGGGGGTGACTCCAGCTGCAGTGAGGCCGCCGAGCCCACGGGCCCCGCAGCCGATGGAGGCGCCTCCGAGGGTGACACGATGGCCGTGCCGGGGAACGGGGACGTTCCAGATACAAAATCAGAGCCTGAGGCTGCTGCCTGCGCCGAGTTTGACCGTGAGAGTTTGTTGCTGGCCTTCCACCCTGACTTCATGGACAACGAGCCTCCCTGCCTGCACTCCGGGGACCTGCTGAGCCTCATGCTGGGGGACGTCACCTCCCTGAAGAGCTTTGACTCGCTGACGGGCTGCGGGGACGACATCGCCGAGCCCGACATCGCCGAGAGCAGCATCTCGGTGGAGCGCAGCCGCGACGCCGCCAAACGCAGCTCCTGCCTCGTCACCTACCAGGGAGGTGGGGAGGAGATGGCCATCCCTGAGGAGGCTGAGGAGTACCTGCACCAGGTGTGGGACGGCGGCGTGCCGGGGGACAGGAGCTACGGCGCCCAGGTGTCCAGCAGCAGCCTGGAGACGCACGCCTCGCACGAGGCCGACGCCCACCCCTACATGGGGGATGCCATGGACGGCGTTGACCTCCTGACGCCCCAGAGTGACCAGCAGGAGTCTGCCCCGAACAGTGACGAGGGGTATTATGACTCCACCACGCCAGGGCCGGAGGATGAGGCTGGAGAGGAGCTCAAGAAGGACCGGCTGCCCCGGGACAGCTACAGCGGTGATGCACTTTACGAGTTTGACACCCTGATGAGCCCCTCTCACGGGGAGGAATCTCTGTTCGAGGGCAAAGTCCCACGCCAGGGCATCTTCAGCTACTTCATGGATTTCTGCCTCCCTGCCGAGAAGAGCCTGATCCAGCAGATGATGGATCAGAAAAGAGGGCTGATGGAAACTGAAGAAGAGGGGCTTGCAGCCATTCAGAAAGAGCTGCTGTACTGGGAGCTGCAGAGGGAGCTGGTCCTGAAGCGCCTGGATGTCTCCAGCAAGGAGAAGTGTCCCCGGGAAAAGCAGTGCATTGAATGTAAAACCAGAGCAGCCAGCTCCATTGGCAAGAGTCAGAGCGGCCTTGGGGGTGAGCAGGTGGCCTCACACCCCCCAAGCCGGGCTGTCAATGGTGGGGTTGCAGTGGCTAGGGCTGAAAATCCAGAGTGGAGGGATTTTCCAGGGACTCTGTGTCTGGAAAACTGTTACAACAGCCAAAAAGGCCCTGGAAGTTGCCTTATTCAGCTCACAAAGAACAACCCGGGGTTCGATGCAGACCTGGACTGTGGGATGTTTGGGGACCCCATCCACGGCAGCGTGGCCCCAGCCAAGGCAGGGATGTTCCCTGGGTTCAGGCTGCCTGAGCAGGAGTGCGGCAGTGGAGCAGAGCCTGGTCCCGGTGAGCCCCAGGTGGGCAGCGAGCCCGAGCACGCCGTGAGCTTCTCCCAGGCTCTGGTGGAGTTCGCCAGCAGCGGGACCCTCTTCTCCAGCCTCTCGGAGAGCCTGGGGAGCTCGGCCTCCAGCTCGTCCTTCACCCAGAACCTCCCTGCCCTCCCCACCATGGTCACCTTCGACGTGGTGGACGTGGAGCAGGACGGGGAAGGGGAGTGTGAGCAGCACCCGGAGCTGACCGCGGGCGAGGACATCGCCGAGGCCTTTGACGATGGCTACGGACAGAAAGAGTCCTTGGCTGAATGTGACGAGAGAATGTCCCTGGGCTTCTCCCCGGGCTCCTTCCAGAGCTGCAACTGGGGGGTGGCCAGCCTGCCCCGCCACCTGCGCCTGCACGGGCTGAGCCCCTCCATGCCCGCGCCGCTCTCGGTGGACCGGCGGAGCCGCTCGCTGGACACCGAGAGCCTGGAGTTCGAGCTGGCCGAGCCGCAGGGGGCCCGCAGCGCCCCCCAGCCCTGCCGGCTCTGGGCCAGGCACGACGCTGGCAGGAAGGACTCTGCCGGAGCCAGGAGGAGCAGGAGCAAGGAGGAGGGTGAGCTGGTGGCTCCCGAGGGTGGCTTGAGCTGGCCTGGCCTGCGGCACCTCCAGCACGGCCCCGAGGCGGCTCCCGGCGGGATGGAGCTCTGGGACTTGGCTCCGGCTGGCGCCGTGGAGAGCGTCTGGGAGCCGACGGAGCCGCCGGACACCGCGTCCCCTTTCCTGCCTCTCTCCCGCGGTGCCATCGGGGAGGCTCCGGAGAGGCGGCCCCAGGAGGCAGAGCTGAGCCGGCTCCCGCTCCGGCCCTCCAACCTCCCCCTGCAGCCCGAGGCCAGGCGGGCCCGCGAGGCGGCCGGCTCCTTCCGCTACCACGGGGACGTCCCCAAGCTGTCCCGCCTGTTACCCCTGGGAGAAGCAGAGCTGCCCCCGAGCTTTGGCTTCGCCTGCTCCCCGGAGCACCGTGCCAGGGGCAAACCCGTGGGCATCGCCCAGGGCGTGCCGCAGCACCCCGGGGGTGGCAGTGGGGACGGCGAGAGCCCCGAGCGCTGCCCCGAGCCCCTCAAGGGCAGGGCCACCCCGGGGCACGGCGCCTGCCGCGGCACCGTGTGCGCTGTCACCGAGGCTGAGTAGCTGCAGGAATGTCACCCTGTCACCCAGGCTGTGTCTGCAAGAATGTCACTGTCACCAAGCCAAAAGGCTGCAGGAATGTCACCATGTCACCATGCTGAGGCTGCTCTGGGCAGGGCTGAAAGGGGAGCAAAGGGAGGGAGAAAACTGGGAGCAGTTTAGGGAGGACTTGAGTTTGAGCTGGGCTGATGCTCCTCTTGCAGCCATCCGTGGCTTTGCCCCTGTGGATGCTCTGGAAGCAGTTTGGAGCTGCCTTCAGAATTCCTTCATCGCCACTGAGGCACTTTCTGGTTTTCCAGCCCTCTCCAACACCAAGTGCAGCAGCAGCCCCTGGCAGAACCTGGGGGTGGACCCGCTGCTGGTGTGGCAGGTTGGGGTTTGTGCAGGACTGGGGCTGGGGGAAGGGGCCTTGGGCAGAGTTTTGAGGGAAATGGGGCTGTTTTCCTCTTCTGGGCGAAATGTTTTGGTTCACACTCACTTTGAATGTCTTCCAGCCCAGGCTCAGTGTGGGGAGCAGGGAGGAAGGGTGCTGCTTGTTCCAGAGCAAGGATGGGGCCAGGCAGCTGGAAAGCGGAACTTTGCAGCAACGTTTTTATTTATTTGATTTGTCCTTACCCCAAAGGAAAGCAGGAGCTTTTGTGTGCGTGCTGACAACGTTCTCCAGGTCTAGTTTCAGTTTGCTCAGAAAGATGTGCTGTCCATGGTGTCCCTTTGAAGAACAAATTGTTGGTCCCTTCTTTGTTGTGGTCTGTCTTGACAGTGCAGAATTCCTGGTGGAATCCTTTCCTGGGCTTTGGCCTGGGCCCGTGGCCTCTCCAGGGGATGGGGACAGGGCTGAGGCCTTTGAAATAAGCTAAATTTGCATCATGCCTGTAGCTGTGAAGTGGCAGATGATGTTACTTTCTCAAAAGGAAGCTTTGTGGCTTTTTAATTTTATTTTATTATTTTAAGGTTGTTTTCTTTTTGCATAAACCCACAGGAGGAAAGTTTTGTGTTCCTTGGAGTTTGGGATGGACCGCAGCTACATTGGGCTTCACTCCTCCTGTCTGGAGGGAACAAAAAACCTGGAAGCTGCTGGAGGGTTGGGATTTTTTGCCTCTTTGAGGGAATGTGGAGGACAGACTGTGTCCTGTGAGCTCCTGTGACATCTGTTCCAGGCTCCTGGTCCCCTCTGTGATCCCAAACCCCCAATCCACGACACAAAGCTGCTTTCCTGTCCTGTCCAAGTTCTGTGTTCTGATTTAATTCCATTACCAGTGATTTTTGTTTTCCCCCACCTCATTGCCCTTTTTCTATTTTTCTTTGCAGCAGAGTTTGTAGCATTCAAAAAAAAAATCCTGAAGTGGAAATACTGGAGTTTCACCACATTTGTGGAGTGAGGGATGGCTCTCCTTGGGCCAGACTCGATTTTCCTGCTGAGTCCTGCCCTGCTGGGTCACCCTCCTGCTGCTCTCCTGCTCCACGTGGATGTGGCTCCATCAGCTGCCATCCCTGGATTTCCAGGCACAAGGAGCTGCTTTGGGTTTGATGGGCTTCCCCCCCCCAAGTAAAATGAGGTCTTGATATTCCTTTTGAGAAAAGATTCCTTCTGCCCTGTCCTTGGATGTGTGGGAAGGAGCAGGGCAGGCAGGGCCAGGCTTGGTTCGGCCTCTGTGTGATGTGATTGTCCTGCTGAGGCAGAGCAGATCCATCTGTGCATCCAGGGGCTCAGAGCTGGATTTTTCCACGTTTTCCTGCCAGCCCTGCTGCAGGGAGTTCCACAGGAACCTGCTGTGCCATGGTTCTGTTCCCTCATCCCTCTGGGACACCAGGGAGGGTTTCCTGGGACACACCTGGCCCTTGGTGCCACTGCCACCCCAGAGAGGACAGTGTGGTGGAAGTGCCCTCGCTGAGGGGTTGTCTCCCCTCGTTAGCACAGCTGCTAATGAACATGGGCTGTCCCTCCCTGGAGCAAGGACAGGGCCAGCTCTGTGCCCAGCTCAGCCCATCCCAGCACACAAACCACGGGCACACCCTGCTGGGGACACCACAGGGCCATTGTCACCCCCTCACACCCTGGCTGGGTTTAATCCCTGTTTCGTTTCCTTTCAGCATCTCACCAAAGGCATCTGGGGGGTTCCAGGCTCTGGAGCTTTGTTCAGCCAAAGTCCTGCTGAGGGCTGGGAATGTCTGGGTGCTAAATGAATGTTCAGGGTGCCCCTGGCATCCCTGGGGGCAGGTACGAGCTGGGGAGCTTCAGTGGGAGCAATACAGCCAAGGCTTGGTCATCTGACTTTATACCAAAGGTTTCTCCTCTTAATTTGATGGGAATTCAATGAGGCAAATATCTCTGGAATTCAAATGAGTTTTCCTAATGCAGTTTAGTCACTAATTTGCTGGATTATTGGCAGATTCTGCCCCATTAACCCAAAGAAATTGGAATTTCTAGTGCAGTAATTCAGCCTGTAAATGATGACTGCAGTAGGGATTGGATTTCACTGCCTGCTGAGCCACTCTTCCCAAAAATCCCCACTTGGCATCCATGGGAACAAAGCTGGGCTGGAGCTGGGTCAGTCCAACACTGCCTTACCCCAGGAGCTCACATCTGGGGGTGGCCACTGAGGCTTCTTATGCAAAAGGGCTTCCCAACCAGAAACCAGTCACAAAAGTCAGGAACAGAGAAGCTCCTGCCAGGATATTTAGGAAAAACTTGAGGAATTTGCCTGTTCCTTGCAGGGAAGTGAGGGACTGGGGCTGTGAAGCTGGGATGGAACCACTGCCCTTGGGGTCAGCCTGCCAAGAGGTTCTGTGTTGCATTCTGGGGACTTGGGGGTTTTCTTTAGTTTGTTTGTTTTTATACACATAAGAAAACGGTCAATTTTCTCTATTTTTGTATAGTTTTGCATTTTATAATCATGGGGAAATTTTACAGACTGTTCTTTTACTCGTGTGTCTTGTCTTTCCAAGTGCTGTGGTTTGCTTTTCCCATGGATTAAAGGCCATTCCTGCTGCTGCTGTGCCCAGATCCCACCCTGCCCCCTGGGAATGTGCTGGGGGCTCTGCCCAGCCCCCCCAGGCCTCACAAACACACTTTGCACACACTTGAGATGTCCTTAACCCTCCTCTGTCACACTCAGCTGTCCCTTTGCTTTTCAGTGTTGTTTTTAATCTGAATCTGTGGATTTTGGTGATTCCTCCCTCCAAATGGTATAAAATGCCCACAGGTTTCAGCTGGGGCTTTTCCTGCTGTCTGCTGACGTTATTTTCTCTCAACCTGGGGCTTTTCTTCAATCCTTGTGCAGGAGATGCTGTTGGCTGGTGCATGGAAGTGCTCTTGGACAGGTTTCCTCTCGCCTTGGAGCTCCCTGGCCGTGCTGGGAGCTGGGATTTTGCCCTGGTGCCTGAGGATTGCTCCTTAAATAATCCTGGGATTAGCAGGGCTCCCCACCTTCTCCTCCTTCCCTCCTCCAGGGAGCTCCAGCCCTGTGCTCTGCATCACTAAAACATGACACTGCCTTGAACTTCAGCATCAGAGGAGAGGAGAGCTTTTGGAATGCTCAAATCCAGCCCAAAGCAGATTTTCCCCCTTTTTTTCCCCCAGCAGAGGTGGCAATCGTCGCTGATTTGGCTTTGCAGAGATTTTTTTTTTTTTTGGTCTTCTAATTAATAACTTGTCACCTGATGGTGCTTTTAAAAGTTTCTCTGGGTTGGGTTTGCCCCATTCCCACAGGGATGGCTGGGAAGGTTTCTCACTGAACATTCCTGGGGCGCTCAGACCCACCTTCCACATTCCCTCTGCCCTGGAATTCTGGGCTCCCTCCTCTCCAGCTGGGGCCTCCTGCTCTCCTCACCCACATCGAGTCACCCCAAAGCTCTGTTTGGGTGAAGTGAGAAATTCAAATCCCAAAAAGCCTCTCAGTTATAAGGAAATAATGAATTAGCCCTTGTCCTCAGCTGCCCCACCCTGCTGCCAGGCTGGCAGCTCTTCCCAGGTGACCAACCTGGCTGAATTTGGGGTTTTTTTGTTTCCTCCCTGGTCTCATTGCTACTAGTCCTTTCAAGTTTTTAATGTATTGATTGTGTTTTAAAATGAATGTTCCTTTCACTGAATTCTAATGAATAAACTGCAGATTTTTAGAGAACATTGGATTTCACTGGTGGTTTGGTGGTTTTGTGCTTATTTTATCCTCGATTTAATGTTTTTCTTTCCCTTCCTCTTTGTCTGTTGGTTATTTGCCAGTGAGGTGGAATTTTCTATGGGAGAAGGCAACAGAGACCCTTTGGAAAAGGGTAAGGCTCCTCAAACCCTGGAAATTGATGAGCCCTGGAAATTCTCCATCCTTTAAGGTTCCAGAGGCAGATTTTCTGTCTTTGGGCTCCTGCAGTGACAGGAGCAGAGATTCCCTGGCTCTGAGGTGGCCCCACCTGGCTGGGACATCCCTGGGATGCCAGAGCAGGGCTGGCAGGGATGGTTTGTCCTGCACCCTGCTGAATGTGTTCCTCAGGTGCCTCCCAGCATTTCCAAACGCATTGGAAGAGCCAGGAGAAGAGTCCTGGAATTGAATTTGCGAGGAGCTGTAATGATGGGGAGAGCCTGATGAGCTGCGCCCTTAAGGAGCCCGGGGTGAGGCTCTGTCGTGTCCCTCTCCACCCCCTGGAGCCCCCCGGCCATCCCCAGGCGGGAGGGGCGAGCCCTGCCAGCCTCTCCTGCTCCCCCTGGTGCTGCTCTCCCTCATCCCAAACCTCCTCCACTTCCCAAAGCCTCTCTGGAAACGCTGAGCTTCCATCAGAGCTCTCTCTGCTCCCTGCGCCTTCCCCAGCGCTGCACTTGGGGAATTTCCTCTTCCCAGCCTGGATCCATCCCTGGTTCATGTCAGAATCAATCAAACCCTGCCCTGGCCGCGGTTCTGCTCCTGCCCCAGCAGATGTGGCTGAGCAGAACCTCCCTGCAGGCACCCAAGGAGCTTTCCAGCATCCCAGTGCCAACCTCCCGCCCTGGCACCCCAACCCAGCCCTCCCCGCCAGCAGGGGTTGCTTCTTAACAGTTTTTACTATTTATTGATTAATACATAATCAATTAATTATTTAGAATATATACAGTACAATCAATATATAATATAATCAAGATTTAAAGTACAATCAATATAGTATAATATTTATAAATAAGACTATTTCTAATATATAATCAATACATGTATTTATAATTACATATATTTTTATTATGTGCTTTAAAATATTTTACTATTAATACATAATAAATACATCAAAAAATACAGAATTATATATAACTACATGATTATATATAGTTATATATATAGTTTTATGTATATAGTTATATAGTTTTATATATATAGTTTTATATATATAGTTATATATATAGTTTTATATATATAGTTATATATATGTGTCACTATATATATAACTATATATATAGTTATATATATATGTGTCACTATATATTACTATATATATAGTTTTATATATATAGTTAAATTTGTTTGGAGTTTACTTATATATATATAGTTATATAGTTATATAGTTATACTTTTAAATATTTAAATATGTATGCTTTTAAGTATATTTTAAGGTTTATTTCACGATATTGTTTTCTGCTGCATTTCAGCTGGGAAGAACCCTCCTCATCCCATTGGAAAAGCCTCCAGCAGCTCCCAAAGCTCTGGTGCAGAGGGTTTGGCTTCTCCTTTGGGGTTAAATAAGGTTGGTGTGGCTCGGGAGCAGCTGTGACTGTGCCACTGGTGTTTGTCACAGCTCTGGTGGCTTTCACCCCAAGCAGGAGCAGGGGAGGACCCTTGGGAAGAGACATGGGAAGAGTCTGCAAGGCAATCAGCTGGGAAAATGACACGTGGGCCTGGGTCAGCACTGCCAGGGCTGGAAAACTCTGCCAGAGGAGCCAAAAAAACTGTGGAAAGGCTGGGCAGGGGTGAGCGTGGTGTGCCTGGGAGTTCCTGGGTCAGGAGCTCAAAATTCAGGCTTCAAACTCCCCCTCTGGAGCTGTGCTCCCATGCAGCTTCCCTACAGCCTGCTGGGTGTGATTCCAGGCACCCTCCCTGCATCCCAAATCCCTCCTGGCTGAAAAAAAACCCATTCCCCAGGGCCCCGGGGTTCCCTTTCCACATCCCACTCTGAGCTCTGAGCCTGCAGCACCTGCAGGGGCATTTTCTTCCGAGGTGATGGCAAAGCTGGGATTCCCTGGCAGGGGCTGGGGTCATCCAGGGGGTCCTGGCTCGTGCCCTGTTTTCCCTGATGCCAGAGGAATTCCCCCTGGCTGCACCCCCAGCTCAGGCAGGGATGGATGCAGGGGATTCAGGAGATGGATTCGGATACAGGAGATGGATCCCACCTGTCCCTGGGTTGTTTCCTCCTCCCCCCAGCCCGTGGCAGGGGAGCGTTGATGGTGAGGAGGACAGCGGGATCAGCTCTTGGGCTGGCCCATCCCGCTGGGAACGCTTCAAACCCTCAGCTCTAATTGCCTCCTTGTAAACACAAATTGACTCGTTTGCTGCAAACCAATTCCTGCAGACAAAACCTCCTGGAAGTCGCTTGTCATCACAGGAATGTATCTCACACTTTGAAGTGTTCCTTTTTTTTCCCTTTTTTTTTTTTTCTCCAAAGTGATTTGAAAAGCACAGACACAACAACTCTGTGACACAACAATTCTGTGACACAACAACTCTGCTCTGTGAGGGAGCACCAGGGGTTTGTGGCACTGCCAGGGTCCTCCTGTGCCCAGAGGCTGCCGTGGCCTGGTGACCTTTGTGTCACCTGCCACCCTTGGGGCAACTGCTTTAGTTCCTTCCCTATTTCCATGGATTGGGTGGAGTTTGTTCATCCCATCCCATCTCATCCCATCCCAATCCCATCTCCATCCCCATCCCATCCCATCCCATCCCAATCCCATCCCATCCCATCCCCTCCCCATTTTATGGGCTCAGTTCCCAGCTGGTGGCTCCCACTGGCTCAGCACAGCCAGGGACAGCCCTGGGACACCCTGTCAGGGACACCCGGCCTGGGGACACAGAATTGTCCCCTCCTCGCCATTTTTGGGGTTCCTGGGTCCCCCCCAGCTCAGCCCCAAGGTCCAACCCCCCCAGGCAGGCACCAGCCCCTGGTGCCACATCCCCACAGTCCCTCCACGCTGGAGGATTATTTCTAATCCCTCTATTTTTAGAACAATGCTGAAATCTGTTTAATGCTGGAGGGATTGGGGAAAGAAAAAGACGAACAACAAAGAAAGAAGAGTGATTTTCTTTCTGATGCAGGAGCTGTCATGAAGGGTTTTTTTGGGGTTTTTTATTCTGTTTTTGGGGAGGCAGTCTCTTTGCTGAGAGTCGAATTTGTCCTTCAGAAGGGAGGCAGGAAGGAGGAATTGAGCCTTAAGGAAAAGCTCTGAGGGTTCTCCCGGCTGTTGTGGGCATGGAGAATTTCACAGCAGCAGGACCAGGTCATCCTGCTCCCCAGATTCTGGAGCTGGCCAGGCTTTCCCCAGGCAGGGCATCCCCGGGTGGGGCAGACACAGAGCTCAGAGCTCTGAAAGGAGCAGGAGAGGAGCTGGGAGAGCTCAGCTTTTGGGAATGTCCTTGGGGATATTCCCCAGGGGAGGGGCTGCAGGCGCTGGGGACCGGGACCGTGCCCTGCCCACCCCGGAGGGCCTTGGGGACCAAACCCCAGCTCTGGGCTGGGATCGCCTCCATGCCGGGAATTCGGGCCAGGTTTGGTGCTGGGCTGACCTCTAAGGGAGAGCTCCCACATTGCAGCTCCTGGAATCCAGAATCTCAGAAGGGCTCGGATGAGAGAGACCTTAAAGCCCTTCCAAGGGCAGGGAGCCCTTCCCCTACCCCCGGCTGCTCCCAGCCCTGCCAGCCTGGCCTTGGGCACTGCCAGGGATCCACAGCTGCTCTGGGCACCCTGTGCCAGGGCCTGCCCACCCTGCCAGGGAACAATTCCTGCCCAATATCCCATCTAAATCTCTCCGCTTTTAGTTTAAAACTGTTCCCCTTTGTTCTATTATTATGTCCAATGCCGAGCTGGGTCTCCCCAAAATTCCCCTGGGGCAGCCTGGGACCCTGGAGCACTTTATGGGGACATGACACGGGAAACTCAGAGATGAGCCAGAGCTTCACATTCCCTCAGTGCCCTGAGCCTGCAGCATCAACAGCTCCAAGTCACACCCCAGGGTGAGGGGTCTGAGACATCCTGGGGGCACCCTGGGAGGATGCAGCTGCCAAAGGGCAGGGCTGGATGGGATATTGGGAATTGGGAATTGTTCCCTGGCAGGGTGGGCAGGCCCTGGCACAGGGTGCCCAGAGCAGCTGGGGCTGCCCCTGGATCCCTGGCAGTGCCCAAGGCCAGGCTGGACACTGGGGCTGGAGCGGCCTGGGATGGTGGAAGGTGTCCCTGCCATGGCAGGGGTGGCACTGGATGTGCTTTGAGGCCCCTCACAACCCAAATCAGTCATTCTGTGACTCTGGAGGGGTTTGGTGGCTTTGGTGCCACCTGAATTGGCACCTGGGTGTGAGGGCACTGCAGGTGCTGGGGGTTTGTGGGGTCCCAACCATGAGGGGACCCTGGGTGCCAAATCTTTGTGACTGCCCAGGGACTGGGAGCCAGGCAGGCTCCAGTGGCACCCTGAGCC
This sequence comes from Calcarius lapponicus, assembly GCA_039654755.1. NCBI lineage: Eukaryota > Metazoa > Chordata > Aves > Passeriformes > Fringillidae > Calcarius > Calcarius lapponicus. The sequence goes on along the minus strand of CM077467.1, from coordinate 18,568,274 downwards.
CAGCGGGCTGTGCCCCAGGGAGGGGCACTTTGGGGCAGAGCTGCCCATCAGTGCTGTGTCACATCCCCAGCACAGCTGATTTATTCTCTTTGGGATGGTTTCATGTTTATTGGGGTTTTATCTCCTCTGGAGCCTGCTGAAGGCTGGGTTCTGATGCAGAGCTGGTGGCAGCTCCTGCTGGGATGGGGGAATGTCATCCCAAAGCCCCAGGGTGGGCACCACAGCCCCACTGAGCCCTCCTCTGTTACAGGAGCCTCTTCCAGCCAGGTCTCATAGGATCTTGGAGGACTATAACACACCCAAAATAGCTCAGCTTCCCTTAGAGGCATAAAATCAGCAGGATGGCTTCTGTTGCAGTGTTGGAAACAAAAAGGTTTAATAAAAGGCAAAATAACAGAAAAATTGAGCGAGATGCCAGAAGTTCTTGTTCCTGATACAACACCTCACAAAAGCCATCAGTTCCTTTGTTCACTTCTTTTTCTAGTGAATTGCTCAGGCAGGACTTTCTGGCTTCTGTCCAATTGGCCATCCTTAAGTTTGAGGTGAAGTCCCCAAGGTCCTATGAAGGGGTTTGAAGTGTTTCTTTTTTTTCCCTCCTTTTTCTCCAGAGTGATTTGAAAAGCACAGACACAACAACTCTGTAACACAACAACTCTGTGACACAACTCTGCTCTGTGGGGGAACACCAGGAGTTTGTGGCACTGCCAGGGTCCTCAGGCTCCTGTGCCCAGAGGCTGCCATGGCCTGGTGACCTTTGTGTCACCTGCCACCCCTGGGGCAACTGCTTTAGTTCCTTCCCTATTTCCATGGATCGAGTGGAGCTTGTTCATCATCACATCCCAATCCCCAATCCCATCCCATCCCATCGAGGAGAGAAACTTCTGGCCTTCTTTCCCTTTTGAAGAGACAAAAGACAGTTTTGTCACTCCATCAACAAAGGGCACACTCCTGTCCCCCTCCCCTCCTGCCAGCCCTGTCCGGAGCTGGGAGTGTGAAAAGCCCAAGGCAGGGAAGGAAAATCTGAGTTCCCCGGCTGCCCCGGGCCAGCCCGGGCTGGGAACGGGACAGGGCCGGGATGGGAGCGGGACAGAGCCGGGATGGGGACGGGACAGAGCCGGGATGGGAGCGGGACAGAGCCGGGATGGGACAGGACAGAGCCGGGATGGGAGCGGGACAGAGCCGGGATGGGACAGGACAGAGCCGGGATGGGAGCGGGACAGAGCCGGGATGGGACAGGACAGAGCCGGGATGGGACAGGACAGAGCCGGGATGGGAGCGGGACAGAGCCGGGATGGGAGCGGGACAGAGCCGGGATGGGACAGGACAGAGCCGGGATGGGGACAGGACAGAGCCGGGATGGGGACAGGACAGAGCCCGGGATGAGGCGGGACAGAGCCGGGATGGGGACAGGACAGAGCCGGGATGGGGACAGGACAGAGCCGGGATGGGAGCGGGACAGAGCCGGGATGGGGACAGGACAGAGCCGGGACGGGAACGGGACAGAGCCGGGATGGGAGCGGGACAGAGCCGGGATGGGAGCGGGACAGAGCCGGGATGGGACAGGACAGAGCCGGGATGGGACAGGACAGAGCCGGGATGGGGACAGGACAGAGCCGGGATGGGAGCGGGACAGAGCCGGGATGGGACAGGACAGAGCCGGGATGGGACAGGACAGAGCCGGGATGGGAGCGGGACAGAGCCGGGATGGGAGCGGGACAGAGCCGGGATGGGGACAGGACAGAGCCGGGATGGGAGCGGGACAGAGCCGGGATGGGGACAGGACAGAGCCGGGATGGGAGCGGGACAGAGCCGGGATGGGAGCGGGACAGAGCCGGGATGGGAGCGGGACAGAGCCGGGATGGGGACAGGACAGAGCTGCCCCTGCCGGGTTCCCGTGCGTTCGCTGCAGTAAAACAGAAATTCCCGTTTTCCGAAGGAGGGCGGGCTGGGACGCGGAGTGCCTGAGGCAGGGCGGGCTCGGCACCGATGGGAGGGAGCTCGGAGGGGCTGGGAAAGCAGAAGCGGGGTTTGATGTCCGAGCACTGCCCGTGGTTAATGAGGGATGGTTCCAAGAAGAAACTTCCCCCCCAGAAAACCCACCCTAGTAAATGAGGGGCTGAGCTCCCCCAGGATCTGCTGGAGGAGGCCATGGGAGCCCCTGGAGCCGGGCTGGGAGAGCTGGGGGTGCTCACCTGGACAGGAGCAGCTCCAGGGAGAGCTCAGAGCCCTGGCAGGGCCTGAAGGGGCTCCAGGAGAGCTGCAGAGGGATTTGGGGTTTTGAGCCCTGGTTCCAGAGCAGGAAGCAGTGATGGAAATCTCCCTGGGCTGGGAAAGTCGCTGGTGTGAGGGTCAGGATTGTCTGGTGGGACCTGGAGCCTCCTGTGGGAGCCCTGGCAGTGATTTATGGGAAGCATCTTCAAGATTAAGGAATGCCAAAGGCAAAGGAAACTCAAATCTGATTAAAACGTGATTGAGGCTGAGTCTGAAAAACAGGACTAGAGGAAAGAATTCCTACAGGATAAACAGAGGGACTTCCCTGCAGGGTCAGCCTGGGGAAAGGGCTTGAGCCCCTGTGAGGGCTGCTGAGAGCCACAATGAGTGGCCAGGCTCTCCCTGAGCCCCAGCTTCCATCAGTTCATCCTTTCTTTGGGGCATCTCTCTCTTCCTGCTTCCCCAGGATGCCTTTGGAGCCAGCAGGGACAGCCCTGAGCAGCCTCACCCAGGAGCACACCCAGGGACCAGGAGCCCAGCCCAGCCCAGCCCAGCCCAGCCCGGCCCTCCCGGGGCTCCAGACCCCGAGGCTGAGCTCATTCCCTGCCCAGGCTCATTCCCAGCCTGCTGGGAACCTGCCCATCCTCACTGGTGTGCCCTGCTTGGCCCAGGCCACCTCCCTGTCCTGCTCAGGCACCGTGGGGCCAGTGCTGGGGGTGTCCCCCCTGCTGCCCTCCAGGGCTCCTTGGTGTCCCCCTGCTGCCCTCAGATGTCCCCAAAAGCCCCTGAGGGCTGTCCCGGGGCCAGGCCAGGCTGGAGCAGGGATGTCTCAAGGGCAGGAGGGTGCCAGGGATGCCCCAACCCTTCCCCAGTCCGGGCTCCTGGCTGAGGAGGGTCCCTCCTGTTCCCCACCCTTTGGGAAGCATTCCTGGGCACTACCTGGCATCTCCCAAAGGTGGGCAGTGATTTTCCACCACCCTTTTCCTGTTCCCCTCTGTTCCCTGTGGGATTTCTCCTTCAGTCCCTTCTCACAAGTTTGGCTCTGCTCTGATTTTTTGTTTTTTCCTTGGGAATACCCCACCCACCACAGAGGGGCTTTGGGACCTGCTCCCTCCAGAGCTGTGCTGGGAGCCCCTCCAGCCCCTCTGGGAGCTGGGACAGACCCTGCTGGGACAGACAGACCCTGCTGGGACAGACAGACTCTGCTGGGACAGATCCCATTGGGACAGATCCCATTGGGACAGATCCCACCTGGGTGTCCATGCTGAGGGCTCAAAGCTGAGAAGAATTGCTGCTTCCTCCCACAAACCCAGGTGAGTTTGGGCACAACTCCCATGGCAGCTCCCACACGTGTTTCCAGCACGTCTGAGGACCTTCCTCCTCCTCCTCCTCCTCCTCCTCCTCCTCCTGCTCCTCCTGCTGCTCCCGGTCACTGCCGTGGAACAGTGACGTGTGAGGCTGTTCTAGCTTTGATCTGGAGGTTTGTTCTGTTTGATCTGAGCTGTTTGATCTGATTCCTCCCCCCACACTCTGCTGCAGCTTTCCCTGAGCTTTTGTGCAAGCCAGGGAAGTTATTCCATGTGCCAAGGATGTGCTGTTATCTCCCATCTCCTTTTGGATAAACTATTTGTTTATGATAATAAGGTGCCTCTTGGTGTGAAACCAGGGGGAAAAAGTGAAATCTGGAAGTGAGCCAGGCCCAGGGAAGGAGGAGTGCTGCTCTCTGTTGTTGTTTCTTCCAGAACAGCCCCACGAGCCAGTCTAAAACAGAAAACTCCCCAGTGTGTGCCTGTAGATTTTCATCAAGGTGACACTTGGAGCTGGCAAGTGCCAGTGTTGGAGTGCCTGGAGCAAGCTGGGCTCTGCTGCTCCTGTTCCACATCCCAAGTGTGTCTCCTGCCTCGTGGGGTGTTGGTTTTGTGAGTGGCTCCCTCTGAGGTGCCCTGGGGAGGATGGCACAGCTCAGCTTCCCTGGGCTCCCACCTGCCCCAGCTCTGAGAACCCTCTGGGATGGGGCTCTTGCACTTTACTGAGCTCCATTTGTGAAAATCCCCCAGTTTTGACCCAAAGCAGCATCAGCTCAGGCATTTCTGAAGGCTGGAGCAAGCTGCAGCTCTGCAGGGCCCTTCCCTGGCCGGAGCAAGGATGGGTTTGGGATCAGGGCAGGGTGCCCTGGCTGTTTCACGGGCACACCTCACCTGTCAGCCCCTCTGCCTCGCCCATTCTCCTCCTCTTGAATCCTCTTTTATACCCATGGCTGCCCTGGGAATATTTTTTCTTTCACCCAGCAGCCTCAGCTCCTTGTTTTGGGAGTTCTGAGGCTCCTGAGACACCTGTGCCCTGGGGGAAGGGGAGGCAATGAGACCTGGAACAGACCTGGAACGTTGGTTCATCCAGGGGGAGGTTCACCTCTGCTTTTCCACTGAAAAAAAAAAAAAAACCTGCCCTACCATTTTCTGGGATCCCCATTGAACAAAAACTGCCCTACCATTTTCTGGGATCTCCACTGAACAAAAACTGCCCTGCCATTTTCTGATCATTTTAGGGAGACACTGAGCTCTGTTGTGGTATTTTCGGGGTCCTCTGTTGTAGGCAGGAAATGATTAATTTAACTCTACATTCTTAGAAGGCTAATTTCTTATTTTATGATTTATATTATATAAAAGAATATAAGTATATTCTTATATAAAAGAATATACTAATTCTATATACTTAGATACTATTATATACAGGAATATAAGTATATTCTTATATAAAAGAATATGCTAAACTATACTAAAGAATAGAGAATGGATACTTAACAGAAGGCTAAAAGATAGTAATGAAAACTTGTTTCTCCAGAGCTCTGACACAGCTGGGCTGTACATGGCCAACGAGTAAAACCAATTCACATGAAACCAATGAAACAATCACCTGTGGGTAAACAATGTCCAAACCACATTCCAAAGCAGCAAAACATGGGAGAAGCAAATGAGATAATATTGTTTTCCTTTTTCTCTGAGGCTTCTCAGCTTCCCAGGAAAGAAATCCTGGGCAAGAGGATTTACAGAAAATATGACAGTGACACTCTGGGGGCAGGAGAGCTGCAGTGGCCACAGAACAGAGGCTGTGACCAGGAGTTTGTGGGACCAGGCTGATTCATGGGCATGGCACCACAGCAGGGAATTGTGAAGCCAAGGTTCCCAAGGGTGTTATTTGTGCCTCAGGGAGTGTCAGCCACACTGGGGAGGCTGCATCCCCCCCTGGCTGGGTGAGAGGCACCTGGAGGGATGGGGATGGTTCCTGAGAGGAACCCCTGAGGGAGCTGGGGGTGCTCAGCCTGCAGAAAAGGAGACTCAGGGCTGCCCCCATCACTCTGCACAGCTCCTGAAAGGGGCCTGTGCTCAGCTGGGGCTGGGCTCTGTCTCCAGCAGCACTGACACAACCAGAGCACACAGCCTCAAGCTGTGCCAGGGGAAATACAGGCTGGATAGCAGGAAAAGGTTTTTTACAGAAAGGTGATAAAGTTCTGGAATGGCTGCCCGGGGAGGTGGTGGAGTCCCCATCCCTGGGTGTGTTTAACAAAGCCTGGATGTGGCTCTGGGTGCCAGGGTTTGGTTGAGGTGTTGGGGCTGGGGTAGACTGGATGGTCTTGAAGGTCTCTCCCAACCTGGTGGTTCTGTGAATTCTGGGAATTCTGTGGATAGGATGGGATGGGGATGTGTCACAGACATCTTTCATGAACAATCCTTTCCTTAGGATTTTTCCTCCTGAGAAGCTGAGAGGCCTCAGGAACAAAATGTAACCAATGGTTATCTGCTGCTGTGGAATGCAACAGGTGCATCTGGGATTGGTCTCATGTGGTTGTTTCTAATTAATGGCCAATCACAGTCAGCCGGCTCTGACTCTCTGTCCCAGACACAGCTTTTGTTATCATTAATTCTTTTTCTAGCTTAGCCAGCCTTCTGATGAAATCCTTTCTTCTATTCTTTTAGTATAGTTTTAATATAATATACATAATAAAATAATAAATCAGCCTTCTGAAACATGGAGTCAGATCCTCATCTCTTCCCTCAACCTGAGACCCCTGTGAACACGGTCACAGGGATGGGGATGGGATAGGATGGGATGATCCTGCTGGATGAGGAAGCTCCATCCATCACCTGCAGCCACCCTGGATCCTCCTGGAGCAGCTCAGCAGTTCCCTCCCTCCACAAGGCTTTCCTGGGGATTGTGGCTCCATTTCCCATTGCAGGAGAAGCTGCCAGGACTGCAGGAAACCCTTCCAAGGTCTGGCTGGGAGTGGTCGTGCTGCTGCTGTGGTGTTTGAGAGTTTGCCCAGGGGAGAGCCAGGGCTGGAAGCTGCAGGGCAGGAACCTCCCCAGACACGAGGTGCAGGATTTGCAGAGGGTATCTGGCAGCTGAGGTGCTTTCCAAGGTGGCTGGGAGACTCCCCATTGCTCTGAAGGCCTTTATTTGAAATTAGGTGTTTTCTGCATTGTGGGTTTTACCTCCAGGGCCAGCAGTAGGTGAAACTCCATTTCAGAGTAGGCTGGATAAATAAAATTGTTTCTTTCACGCTTAAAACCAGCTGCAATATTTTTCAGGATACTGGGATGTCCGGCTGTCTGTCTGTCTCTGCCCCGACACGGGTAGGGAGGTTCTGGGGCAGCCTGTGCTTCAAAGGACGAGTCTGGACTCTTCAGTATTTTCGGTCTTCAGATTGTTTATTATTTCTTATCTCCAGAGTTTTCTCTCTGCCCAGCCGGGATCTGACCAGCAAGGCAGCCAAGGGCACTCTGACCACCCACGGGGCAGTTGTGTCTTTTATAGTAAAAACTATGTATAACATATTTACCTTTTATTCCCAATACCTCTCACCCTTGTTAGCAAGTGCACCTTCACCATGAACCAATCCAAAAGTGCCAACATAACCACAGAAGATGGATGACCAGAAGAAGAAAGAAGAAGCACGAGGCACATCCTGATTCCTTCATCTTGTCTCCATAACCCCCCTGTACCAAAACCCTGAAATCTATATCTCACCCTGTGAATATATCATTCCTGCACCATTCAAACCCGAGTGATTCCCATGTCCTCATACACAGGCAGCACATCCCTAGAAGGGTCAAAGTCGAGCCACCAGGTGCTTTTGCCACATTCCAGGACCTCTGAGCCCCCCAAGGGTTCTCCCGTAACTCTGGACATCCGCAGTGATGCGCTGAGTTCCCACTCTGGGACCCTCTGTTCTCCCCTCTTTTCCCTTCTGGAGCTGCAGCACTGCAGAGCCCCCGGAGGAGATGGATCCTTGGGGGATATTTCTGAGGGCTCTTTGCCATCATTCCGCTGTGTTTGCCCCCTCCCTGCAGCCCCCCTGGAGCTGTCCCGGCTGTCCCGGGGGCTGTGCCCGATGCCGGCGCTGCTGCAGAGGCAGAGCCTGAGTCAGGCTGCAGAAATGCGCCCGGGGCTCTCCCGGCTCCTGCCTTTGGAGGCCGTGCCCATCGCAGCGAGCACGCCGGGACGGGTCCGGGCAGGGCAGCTCGGCTGGGGCGATGCTTTGGCACCCCCGGCTCGGGGGAGCGGGGCTGGGCAGAGCCTGGGGGCTCCTGCTCGGGATCCCCCCGCTGATCCAGCTCCAAGCCCAGCCCGGCTCGGGGTGGTCCCACAAACGCCGTCCCCTGTGCCTGGAGGCTTTGGGGTGAGCTGTGGCAGGAGGGTGTCCCTGGAGAAACGTGTCCTCATAGGGAGGGCAACAAACAGGGACACCGAGGTGGGGAAATGGGGATTTGGGTCCCCTCGAGGTGGGGGAATGGGGATTTGGGTCCCCTTGAGGTGGGGAAATGGGGATTTGGGTCCCCTCGAGGTGGGGGAATGGGGATTTGGGTCCCCTTGAGGTGGGGAAATGGGGATTTGGGTCCCCTCGAAATGGGGCTTTGGGTCCCCTCGAGGTGGGGAAATGGGGATTTGGGTCCCCTCGAAATGGGGAAATGGGGCTTTGGGTCCCTTCGAGGTGGGGAAATGGGGATTTGGGTCCCCTCGAGGTGGGGAAATGGGGATTTGGGTCCCCTCGAAATGGGGAAATGGGTCCCCTCGAGGTGGGGAAATGGGGCTTTGGGTCCCCTCATGTCACCAAGGGGTGACTTTGGCTGCCCCCTCTCTGCTCCTTCTGCCCTGCTGGCTGCCAGCACCATTTGCTTTGCTAACACAGGAGAGCACAGCTTCCTCCTCCCCAGAGAGAAATCGGTGAGATTGCAGGAGGCTTGATGTTCAAATGCCATTCCCAGAACCCCAGGCTGGGGGAGCAGGGAGAGTGTGGCTGTCCCTGGCCTTCCCTCAGCGCTGCTCTCCTGAGAGGTGTTTGCAGGGCAGCTGCAGGGATGTGGTTCAGAGAGTGGATCTCACAGAGGAGAGATTTGCTGTGAGTTCAGGGACTGGATCCCAGCAGGACCATCCCCTCCTGGGCACAGAGGGGTGTCAGGGCAGGCCCTGGGCTCCTGGAGCCCCAGCCACAGCTCTCATCCACCCTGTGCTATTAATAACCCCCTGTGAGGCTGCCAGGCCGGAGGAGAGGGAGGAAATGAAGTTAATACATGGAAATGTTTCCTTGTTTTCCCACTTGCTGCTCGGGGCTGGCCTGTTGCTCCCTGTCACTCCCGTCCAGCCCGGGTGCTGCTTCTGAGAGAGCCCGGCTGGGGAAGCAGCGCTGAACGGGGATTCTGGGCATACAGGATGGAAAAGGAGCGTTAGGTGTGTTGGAGCTGCTTAGAAACAGGGAGGGGGCTGCTCCTTGGGGTGAAGTGGGGGAAAGGCGCCTTTCCTGGTGGATTTGGGGCCGGTCCCGTGCGGGATGTGGAGCTGGGGAAGGAGGCCGGGCTGTGCGGGGCCGGGGCGATGCTCCGTGACTCAGCCCCGCCGCCCTTCCCACGCCGGCAAGTCCCTTCCTGCAGCCACCGGCACGGGCTGGGCCTGCTCCGCCCGGGATAAACCCCCAGCCCCCTCCCAGCTCTCGGCTTATTCCTGCCCTCCTCCAGCTGCCGGCTGGCCCGGGGATGCAGCATCCCGGGGATGGTTTCCCAGGGGATGCAGCTGTCCCCCGGATGCTGTCCCAGGGGATGCTGCTGTCCCAGGGGATGCTGCTGTCCCGGGGATGGTTTCCTGGAGGGTTGCTGCTGTCCCTGGGGTGGTTTCCCAGGGGATGCCGCTGTCCCGGGGATGCTGTCCCAGGGGATGCTGCTGTCCCAGGGGATGCCGCTGTCCCAGGGGTGGTTTCCTGGAGGGTTGTTGCTGTCCCCAAGGATGCTGTCCCAGCAGCCTGGAGCTGTGACCCCGGCTCTGACCCCAAGCACACCTCGAGGCTTCACCTTGGCAAGGAGCAGCTTCTCCCGTAAATCCCAAAGCAGAGCACGGCTCGGCCTCTCCTGGGCGCGGGGCGGATTTGGGGATGTGCGAGCTCCTGCGGCTGTTGTTCGCTCCTCTGCTGCTGGTTTCTCACTAGGACAGGATCCTCCTCAGCGTGTTCCCGGCTGGAGCAGAGCCAGAGGATGGAGCTGGAGTCCAGGACACGCTTCGGGATGGAAGGAGACCCCTGCAGTGGGTGCCCACACGAAGAAACCTCCAGAGATGGAGCAGCACATCGGTCCTGCAAAGAGAAACAGAGACACCAAGAAACACATCCTGCAAACTCTCCGCTGAGTTATGGAGAACCAGCCAGGAATTGCAGCAGGGAGAATCTCCTGGAAGCAGAGCAGCTCCAGGGATGTGCCCCACGCTCAGCTCTCACCTCGGGGGGCTCAGCCTTTCCTCCAGGTTTCCCTCGCCGATTTCCTGCCGTGGTTTGTGCTGTGGGTGATGCTGAGCAGCTCCTGCTGGTCCAGGGATGTGCTCTCAGGCTCTTCCCCTCCCTAAACAATTCCCCTTGCAGAGGAGGAATAAGCAAAGCCCAGGGCAAGGACAGGAGTCACCGCTGGATTAACCCAGGCTGGGTGCAGGGGCAGGAGCACAATGAGCCCTCATTACAGCGCCCATTAATGAGCTGGGTTTGGTAATGAGCTGAGCCTTTCTCTGCCCCGTCCTGCGGCCACTAAAACGTTAAAAGGAGGAAAACCCAGTCTCTATCAGCTGCTGTGGGCGGGCCTGCCTCGCTTTGTTTCATCTCATCTTTGGGAAACCGAGCCCTGGGTGATGGTGCCAATGCCAGGTGAGGGCACCATCCCCTGCACCCCTGCCAGGGGGCTGGAGCCAAAGGGCTGAGCTTTATCTAAAACGTGGATTCAATCTGCTGCTGGGCCCTGGGGTGTGTGTGCAGCCCACTGTCCCTCACCTGGCACCACACCCCTGGTGCCTAAAGCTGTCCCCGAGCTCCTCAGGGCCACACACCCAGCCCAGGGGCCAATTAATGAATTAATTGGGGGGCTCTGGAGGTGGGTGTTGGGCTAATCCACACCGTGCCTGCCTCCTTTGAGCCCACTCACCAGGAGCACCTGAATTTAAGGGCACGTTTAAAACATCCCCTGCCCAGGTACAGGCGTTTGTCCATCCGGAGAGCCAGGGGGAGCACCAGAAACACAGCGAGGTGGGAAATTGCCCCGGTTTAGGAGCCGTGGTTGCGTTTGACTCCCGGGGTGGGGGCTGGAGGGGGTTCCTGGCATTCCCTGCCTGGATCAGGGCACGGCATCCAGCCAAAGCTCAGCCTGTGCCCGCCTGGGAGCTCGGAGCTGATGCCCAGCTGAGGTGGGTGGTGCTGGGCCCACCCACGATTTGAACTGAATGTAACAGAACAGGAAAGGAGACAAGAAGTGCTGGGACCTAACGAAGGGGAAAGCTAAGGAACATGTTTGGAGTATGGAAGTGCTGAGCCCTTCCGGGCAGGGAAAGGAGCCTGCAGCTCCTGGTCTGAATTAAAAATGAGGATTAAGGAGTCCCTGAGCTTGTGTTTTCATGGATTTCAGGGCACATATCATTGTGAGAGCGAGTTGAGAGTGGCAGGGACTGCAACTTATGGGATGGGGTTACACTGTGGTACCTCCCAGGACAAGCTTATCAAGACCCATTTTTATCAACCTGGGTGTTTGTGACCCACTCCTGACCCCACCCAGGTGTGAATCTGAGCCCCTGCAGAAGGCTGAGGTCTCCTGGCCAAGGCAGCTGCAGCTCTGTAGGGCTGAGCTCCTGCCAGGCACCCCAGCAGGGAGTGCTGGGGGTGTCTTAATCACATTTAATCACATTTTCTGACTCCTCCATCACTGCAGAAACGTTGTTTGGGTTTCCAAGAGGCTGCGAATTCCTTATCACTCTTGTTTTGTGTTTTTTGCACTTCAGAGATATTTCAGGAGCTGTGTTTGGATGGCCCTGGGGGGGTTATGTCCTTGGATGGCTCTGGAAGCAAAACGTCTGCTGGGGGAGAGGTGAGGAGGGAGGCAGGGACAGTGGCTGGGGAGGGCACCCCGAGGGCTGGGTCATGTTTAAAATTTCACCTTTGATACATCATCAAAGCTGGGGTTTAGGGGGAAGAAAGGGCTGGGGGTTGTGAGGTGTTACTCTCAGCCATTTGGGCACGTCAGCGTTGCTGCCCCTGGATTTTGTGCTAATTGTGATTTTTCTTTCTTTCTTTCTTTTTTTTTTTTTTTTTTAATTCATCCGAAGGTTTTCTTCTTAGGCAGCTGTGTGACCCCTTGGATTCTCGGCTTTCCTGGAAAAGGGAGCTTTTAGCTGAGGAGGAAAACAGGAGATGACAGCACTTGATGATGTTCCAAGTGGGAATATTAAACAGTTGGGAGCAGAGCCCCTGTTTCCCCAGCCCAGGTGTCTGATGCCCAGGCCAGCAGCTCTGTGGGTGCTCCCCGTGGTGCCAGGTGTTTGTGGCAAGGGCAGGGGGCTGGATGTGACCCCTGTGTGCCACCAGCAGGGCTGAGCTCTCCTTGGGACACGGCTCAGCCTCAAACACTGCCCTGTCACAGCGCTGCTCCAGCAGATGTTGGGTCCTGAGAGGAACTGGGATGGAATTCTGCCCCTCAGATTGGCTCCCCATCAATGGGCCAATGGCACAGAAAGTTGAGGAGTTTCTTGCTGTCCCTGGTGAATTTCAAGTATTTTCTTTGGCTTTGATGCGTCATTGAAACCACGGGAAAAGCAGGTGGGAAACTCTGCGTGCGTGCTGCTCCAAGGACTGATTGATATGATGCTCCCAATTACACTTAATTGTGGTTATCCTATTAACAGCAGCGTGGTTCTGCGGCACACACCTGCCTCTCCATGGGAAACACTGCTAACATCACTTAAAACACCAATTACACGTGATGGAAAAGCAGCAATTAAATCCACTAAGCCTTGTCCAAATAATTATTTCATTTCCCTGTACTATTTTTAATTTTATAAAGGCAGTTTCTTCAAAGCAATTTTTTTATTTGTGTGATCTCCTATTTATCCATGTGGGAACATGGGTGGAGAGCAGGCCTGGGTTTGCAGGGATTTATGGAGAGGAGGATGCATGGTTAGGGTAGGAAAAACCTCATTTTAAGCTTTCAGTGTTCAAAAAATGCGTGGATGTGGCTTGTGGGGACACAAGTCAGTGATGGCCTTGACAATGCTGGGGGAACGTTGCACTCGATGGTCTGAGAGGGCTTTTCCAGCCTTCGTGATCCCATGGCTGTGTGGGGAACAGGCTGGCGATGTTCTCCAGGTGTTTCTGGTTCCAGGCAGTGATTTGAAGCCCCTGGTCAGGCCCAAACGAGCTGGGTTTGCCCAGGTGGGTTCGTGGCTGGGCAGCTCTCCTCTCCCAGCAGGGGAAAGAAGGGATCTTCCTCCCCAAGACAGGGAACAGAGAAGCTTGAAAGAAGATAACAGAAGATAACGGAGCTAGAGCATTTGGGAACCAGAACCCTGGATAAAATCGAGGTAAATTTAATTCCCGCCATATGGGCTGCTCAGTAGTGATGGAAGAGCCAGTGTTGGGTGCTGAGTGTGCCCGAGGCAAGGCGAGGTGTCCTCTTGTCACTGTGGAAGGGACTTGGGGGATGATGTGGCTCCGGGCCCCTTGAGGGGGACAGAGCGCGGGGCCCTCAGAGCCCGGCGGGCGGCCCGGCCTGCGGGGCCTGCGGGGCCGGGGGTGCCGGGGCTGCGTGGGACGGGCCGGGGCCGCGGCCGCGCTTCCTCCGATTGTTCTGCTCGCCGGAGCGGGGCGGGGACACGGCGGGGACACAGCGGGGACACAGCGGGGACAGCGACCCCCGAGAGCTGCGTGCGGGCATCGCCCCCAGCCCCGAGCAGCTCCGGCGGGACAGCGCGGCCGGGCCGGGGCGGCGCCGGGCGGGCGGGAGGGCCGGGCCCGGCGGGCGGGCGCTCGGCGATCCCGGAGCGGTCCCGCAGCGATCCCCGCGGCTCGCAGCGCGGCCGGCACCGCACGGAGCGGCCGCTTCGCCTCGCCTCGCCTCGCTCGCCGTCGGTGCCGTGTGCGCGCAGCGGCGGCGGCGGCGCCGGGCGGGCCCCGACGGGACGGGGCTGCGGGGGATGCGCGGAGCAGCGCGGCCCGCGCCGGGCCCCGGCGGCCGCCCCCCGAACCCCGCTGCCCGCGGGCGGGCGCCGGGGACGGCCCGAGCCCGGCTCGGGGGGGGCCGCGCCGCCGCCCCCTGAGCGCTCCGCCGGCCCTGCCGGGGCTCCCGGGCCGGGGCCGGCGGGGAGCGCCCGGCGCAGCCGGGAGGGCGGCGGGAGCGGCTCCCGGAGCGGGGCTGCTCTCTGCTCTTGCTTTTCAACTCCCTCTCAGGAGCTCGCAATTTTAAAATTTTAAAATTTTTATTTTGTTTTTCTTTTTGGTGTTTTAAAACTTTTTTTTATTTTTAAGAATTTTTTTTTTTTTTTTAACATTTCAACTTTCCGACGCCAGCGCAGAGTTTTGCCCTGATCGCCGGGACCGCGTGAGCGTGCGGCGCCGAGGCCATGCGGTGAGCGAGGTAAGAGCGGGGCTGGCACCGGGACCGGCACCGGGGCTGGCACCGGGACCCCGGTCCCCGTCCCAGGCTGGGGCTGTCCCCGGAGCCGCGGCTTCAGTGAGAGTGAAGCGTCGCGTCGCTGCTCTTTTTGTTGTGACTCTATAAATCCGTGTCACCCCCGCGCGGGTACCTGCAGGACAAACCCTCCCGTCCCCAACACGGTTTCACAAAGCCGCGAAGTTCGGATTAGTTTCGCAAAACCTCCCTTTTTTTTATAGAACATCACGTGGGAATCTTTTCTTTGTTGGGGTTTTTTGGCTGTGCTGGAGCTGCTGAGGAAGCACCAGCCCGAAGCTGAGCGGGGCAGTTCCTGCCGCGGCCCCGGGACTGGGTTTATTTTCCGCCGCGTGTGTCGGAATTGAGCGGTTCGAGCCGGGTTTACACCCGTGTGAGCTCCCGGGAACGGGGGCACTGCTCGCCCAGGGTGATTCAGGGCGCGCTTGAGTCCAGGGGAACATTTCTGTGGGCTCTGCTGGGAGCTCCGTGCTTGGGAGCGTTCGCTTATTACTGGTTTTAGTGGTTTTGGGGAAGCTGACGGGGAGAAAGTCACACTCGGGTGTTCACAGAGCCTGGCTGGAGGGCTCCTGTTCCCACCTCCACCTTGGTGCGTTGGTTTTACACCTGAACATTTATGAGATGAGAGATTTCAAAATGCGGGGATTAATGGCTGATATCACCTCCCTGCTCCTCCCTCGGGTTTTGTTATAAAACAAGGCACGAATCCTTCCCGAGTGACGACAGATCCCGGCTGCGGTGCCCGGCAGCCCCGAGCCCACGGGGCTGGCTCCTTACAGCCGATTAAACCCTCGCTCTGCCGCATCCAAGCTGCTGGAACTGTTCAAATCAAGTATTTATGGAATGCTGCTCGCTCCCTGCCCGGTATCGTCTCTCATTGGTTCTGTGGAAAGTAAAATTGCCAAATTTAGGTCTGTTACAGTAAGTGCTGGAGCAGGTGGATGCTTTGCTGGAGCTCCTGCCCAGAGGGTTTGGGTGCCCCTCTCCAGTGCTGGCAGGACGGCTCATTCCAGTGGCTTTTGGAGCCTCATTGACCAGACAGGGACTGGGAGTGCTGAACTTCTGCTGTGCCCCCTCGTTTTCCTGGAATTAATCTGATTTCTGTGCATTGCAAGGAGAGCTGACCGGGTGTTGGTGTTGGGCGGAGAGGGAACACTGTGCTGCCACTCCTCCTTGGTGTCCAGGGAAGTTACAGACTCAGAGCCACCCGAGTCCCCCTGTGTGACACTGAGGTGCCCGCTGTGGCCTCAGGGAGGGCTCTGTCCCTCAGAGGGGTGACAGTGACCTCGCTGCCTTGCTCTCCTGCTGCCCTTGGAGCGTCTCCAGGTGGGACTCCAGGAGCTCTGGGTGGTGCCATCGCTGGCACAGGTGCAAAGGGATGGTCCAGGGGAAGAAGCTGCTGGTGGGGAGGAGGAAGAGGCAGGTGCATCATCACAAGGGGAGGGAAAATTCATCCCCTCCTTGGGAGAGCTTCCTGATAAATTCAGCTGGAAGTGCTGCAGAAAGGTCTGCTTTGGAAATATGAGACTGGAAACTATGCTTGAACGGGTGCAACAAGTTGATTTCTGGTCCTTTGCTCCATTTTTGGTTCATCCCACACCTGTTTCAGAGGTTATTTCTTCCCATCCTGGTTCCCAAGCACTGGAGGCTCCTGCCTGCAGTTACTGCTCCTTTTCCTGAGTGCTGGTTGCTCTCAGCCATCCTGTTCAGTGGGGTTTTGTTCTCTCCAGCTTGCAGGCTCCTCTGAAACTTCCAGGTGAAGTTCAAGAATGGGTTTGTGTTTTGATGTACTTTACTAAGCCTCAGCAATAGTTTGGGACATCCCAGATCTGAGCTGGGGAGCTGAAAACCCCACAGTGAATTACTGGAGCCCAGTGACACTTGGAACAGTTACTTCTCCCTGTATTCCTGCTGCTGTATTTGTGTTTGTTGATCTCAAAGACCCAACTTTTGCACTGATATCAGGTGATTTAATACAATTCCTCTGCCTCAGGATGGGTGGGAGCAGCTCCCACCCCCGCCCCTCTGTGGGCCAGGTTCCTGCTGGCACCAGGACCCGGGATGTCACCACGTGTGCTGCCTGTGGCCCCCTGCCAGCCTTGTTTCAGGGCATAAACATCACCAACTTGGATTTTGTGGGGTGTTTTTTATGAAAAGTTTGTTGCATTTGGCCTTCTTGCACCCAGCCTGCAATAGCTGTGGGAAGGAGGTTATTCCTGGGCTGGTGCTGACATTAGGACACAGTATTAATTTTCCGTTAAATGACAGATTTATTGGAGCTTTCTTCATCTGCACGGTCTGACCTGAAAACCTGAGTTGGAATTTGCCAGAAGGGGGCATTTTGCAAACATCACAAAGGATTTTGGTGGCGGGGAGATGAGCAGGGTGAGCTTGGCTGGAGGATTAGGCAGCAATGCTTGTCTGGGAACCGCGGAGTTTTGGGGAAAGTCTTGTGCAAATAAACACTAACAAATGAATTTTGGGTCATTTAGGGCTGAGGGCTGAGTGCAAGGAGGCCAGTCCCAGTCCTGCTGCAGCCTGCTGGCTCCCAGTAGTTGGTAAAATAAGAAACTGTGGAGTATCCTTGGATTTTTTTTTTTTTTCCTCTGAGGAAACTCTTTAAAATTAAAATGTTTTTCCAGTTATCTCCCAGTAATTGTTTCTTGCTGTAGGTTGAGCTCTGGTGCTCTTGCATGAGGTTTCTCTGCTGTTCCTCTCTGGAAGGAGGCTGTGGAGCCCACAGCTCTGTGTTCCCTCTGTTGGAAGGTGGTGCTGAGCTGCTCATCCTGCCCAGTCCTGCCCAGTAAAGCCAGTCCTTCTCTGGGGCACACCAGGAGCTGTGCTGGGCTCTGGGGTTGGTTTTTTGCAGGGGGTGTGTGTTGGATTTGGGGTCCCAGGCAGTGTGTGCTTTCCAGCCTCACCAGCTCTGTCCTCACCTCTTCTGTCCCCATCCCAAACCCGGTCTCCTCCTTAACCCTGGCATCAAGGCTTGGCTTTCTCTGCCCTTCAGCATTTACCTGCTGCAGGTGCAGGGGCATTGTAAAGGCTCCTTGGGGTCAGCCCTGCCCTGGTGCCCACAGCCTGGGCTGGTGGGAGCTGCTGCATGGGTGGGATCCTCATCCTCCCTTCAGCCCTGGGGAGAGCAAGGCAGAGGCAAATTAGGGGAGCTGGTGAAAGAAATGGGATGAAAACCTTGTTTCTGTTTCCCTGGTTCCCTCTTTGATGTGCCAGCTGCTGGCTTACAGTTTATGTGCTAAATCCAGCAGGAAGGGACTGGATTTGGGCACTTGTGTTCGTTCCAGGAGGTCTCATGGAGGTGCTGGAGCATCCCCAATGTTTCAGGATCGTGCTAAGCCAGGCTCAGGTGCCATCACCCATTTCCTGAGCCTTTTTCTCCTGCAGTAAAAGCTGATCTCTCTGCACGTGCAGAGTGATGGGCTTCCTGGGGTGACGGGGAAGGTGTGCAGAAATAAAACCAAATCTTAAAAACACCTTCCTGCTACTCCTCCCTTCTTTAGGCTTGGCTTCTCTCCCGATTTCTTCCCTTTCTCCCCCGTGGTGGTGCAGGGTGATGGAGAGTGGTGGCTGTGGCCAGCTCATCACACCTCGGCTCTGCCCCTCCTTCCTTCTCAGGGCACTCCTTGCACTCCTCCCCTGCTCCAGCCTGGCATCATCCACCACTCCTGCTTTGCTATAGGAGCTTGTCCTTGGCTTTTCTCAGGGTTTGGGGCTGTGCTGATCCCTCGTTCCAGACAGAAGCTCCAACACTGGAGCATTTTGGCTGCAGTTGCAGCCTCTGGTGCCTGATGCCATCAGCAGCTCTGTCCTTGCTGCACCTGTGCCATCTTTCCAGGAGAGATGGAGAGATTTCCGTGAGCCTCCCAAGCCCCAGCCTGCTCTGTGCTGCTTTCCCAAGCACTGCAGGATATGAAACATCTGTGAGAGAAAAGCCAGGTCCAGATGTTGCAAGAGGCTGCTGCAGGAATGGATTATCCCCAGCCTGGATGGCTCCTGTTCCAAGCCACCGGTGTGGTTTTTTCCCTTCTTCCCAGCCTGGGCTCAGTGTGGTGCTTTCCCTGTTGCCAGAGGAGCATCCCAGCAGGGGCAGGAGCCTGGAGCAGCTGCCCTGATGCCGTGTTCCCGTGGCAGAGCTTTCCCAGGGTGTTTTCTCCCCGGAGCTGGCGCGCGCCGCCGCACAGGAAATTCTGGTTGCACCATTATTGCAGAGCCTATTGTTTGGGGCAAGGGCAGGATTCGGGCTTGCTCACATCCTCCAGTGTCTCACTGTGCTGAAAGGATGTGGTAGGGTAGCCAGGGCTGCAGGAGGAGCACAAAGCTCCAAGCTGGGTTTGTGCAGAGTTCGTGCTTAGCCCAGATCCCTGCGTTTCTGACCAAACCCTCCCCTCTGGTTTTCCATGGGAAACCTCGGGGTTAAGGAAAACTTGGAGTGAGGATTAAGCAGGGCACATCTTTTGTTGCAGTTGGCAGTGTTTTGCTGCTCAGCCTGCTCCTGTCTGTGGCTGGCGTGTGGTGGACACCTTGTGTAGCCAGGTGGGGTGGAGCAGGTGCACCCTGAGGGATGTAAAATCAGGTTTGGGGGTACAGAACGCACTGAGCGCTGCTGGAGATGGCAGCACACGTGGCCTGGCTCTCGGGGTGTGTGCAGGCAGGCAGAGCACGTGGCAGCTCTGTTCTCACCTGCCACAGCCTCGTGGCGTGACCAGGGCCTGTTCACCTGGCTGTGCCTCAGTTCTTACGGGGTGTTGGAGTTGAGCTGCTGTGCCCGTGTTTGCTTTTGCTTTGCCTTTCCCCCTGCACTAATCCTGTGGTTTAGATGGTTGGCTTTGATTGCTGCCTTTCCCAGCCGGGCTCTGCGGGCTGCACAGGCTGCTCCTCACTCACCCGTGTGAGCCACAGCTCCTCTCAGGCTGCCTGGGATGTTTTGGCTGCTGGCAGGAGCAGGAGGATCCCAAAGCTTTGTTGTCCGGGCTGTGCAGGGTTGGCTGCTCACCCTCCTCAGGTTTTTCATTCCCTTTTGGCTGCCATCCCAAAAGAGGGAAGGCACCAAACCAGGGCTGGTGTAAAGAGCAAAGCTGCACGTGTGACTGTGCAAACCCAGGGCACACAGGGAATATTTCTCTGTCTGCTCTGGGGTGCCCTGACCCCCTGGGGAGCACTGACTCCGATCCTCATCCATGGAGAAAGTTTCCCAGCCTTCAAGATAGACTGGAATCCACAAAAGTGTGAAATAGATTATAGAGAGTAGTGTGGGTGCATCACTTGGTGAGAAATTTGGGATTTTTAGTATGTTGTAGATGGAAGCAAGATGGGGGGGGGGCACAGGGTGTCATCCTGGGTATCTTCTCCATGTTTCTTCCTCCTCCTCCTTCATGGGTTTGGGTGATGTTTTGTAATTGGGCAGAAAAGTCCACATTGTGGGCTTCCAGGGATCAGTTATTGGGTTAAAAGGGAAAATAATCTAGGTATCCTTTCTTAATTGCATAGTTTAGTCTTAAAAGACCTTGTAGCAAGAGATTGTTAGCCATTTTTTGCCTTCTAATGAAAAGCTGTCAAACTCATGGTTGTGAGGCTGTTTTACTGATAAGAAATAATAAACACCTGAGTCTGAACATGAACTACCTCCTCAAGTGCCTTCAGTCCAGACCCAGATAAACTGATATGTGACATTGCTGCCCTCCAGGGCAGAATTCAGCTTGGAACTTCCCAGGGCTTTTTCCTGAGCTTCTCCTGCCCCTGGGCAGGCTGTGCAGGGGGAGGCTGTGCTGGCTTTGTGGAGCAGGGTGGCTCAGCTGGCACACAAAGGGACCCAAGCAGCCTCAGGGCCGTGCCCGTGCTGCCACGTGCCTGGCAGAGGGACGGGGAGCCTGGCAGCAGCTGTCCTGTGTCCCTCAGCTGCACCAGCCACGCTGGCAGTGCCCGTCGCTCATCTGCTGCTGCTCTCGTGCTGGCACAGGGCACCAGCTGATGCTGTCCTGCTGCCATTGTGTGCCAGGGCCTTCTGCACACTCAGGGCTTGTTAGAGAGAACCATGAATCAGTTTAAAGCTGCCCCGTGTCACTCGTGGCTGGGAGGAGAGCCTATTGTGTGAGGGAACAGCAGCGCTGTGTGAGTGCCTGTCCCCAGCACGGGAGCTGTGGCGCTGCAGGGTGAGCTCACACGTCCTGCTGGCCCATGGTGGCTGCAGAACCTCCGGAGAGGAGCTTTGGGCGGGCAGCTGGGCTCCACCACAGCACCCTCTGGCCTCCTTTGGCCAGGCTGGGGCAGGGGTGGCACCAGGGTCCTGCCTGAGCTCAGCTCTGCAGCTGAGAGTGAGAGGAGGAGGAAGAGGAGGAGAGCATTCACGGGGTCTTTGGGCAGTGAGAGGTGCTGGGTTTGCACTGCAAGGGTGAAACCCCATCAGGCAGCCCCAGGGTCTGTTACCACCTTGCCGTCCCTCCCTGGCCCTGTAGGGAGCTGGACAACGCTCCTGGGTGCAGAGCACATCCTAGACTGGGTTTGCAGCCTGGGTACTGGAGCTGGGAAAGGCTCTGGCAGCTGTGAGAGCAGCACACCGCGTGTCCCTCTGCTGGGAGCATCCACTGAGGATAATGGGGAAAGCTGGGACAAGCAGCAGGGCTCAGGGGGGTGTCCTGGCATTCCACAGAGTGCCCTGTGCTGCATGGGCTGGGTGATGGCAGCAGGGTGAGGATGAAGATGTTGCCCATAGTGTGGATGATGGCTGCAGGGTGAGCATGGCCCCATGGTGTGGATGGTGGCACCATGGTGTGGGTGATTGCAGCAGGGTGAGAGTGTCCCATGGTGTGGGTGTTGCCCCATGGTCTAGGTGAGGGCAGCAGGGTGACCATGCCCCCAAGGTGGTGGCAGCAGGGTGAGGGTGGCTCCATGGTGTGGGTGGTCCCAGCAGGGTCAGTGTTGCCCCATGGTGAGGGTGAGACCCCTTGGTGTGGGAATGCTGAGCATGGCTGGGGAGGTGTCTGGGAGCCCAGCTGAGCCTGGGGGATGCTCTCTGCACCCTGTGCTCGCTCTCTCTCTCTCTGTGTTTTCCAGGGAGATTTCACACACCACTGGCTGATGAGTTGACTTTATGTGGTGTAAGTCCTGCCAAAACAATTTCTTCCTGTTATTGCTGCTCCAGTTTTAGAGAAGTGATAAGAACCTCTTGCAGGGACCTGGTTTCTCCCAGGGGCTCTGCTGCTCTGAGCTGGGAGCTTTGAGCAGCAGTTCCAAGGGTGACTTTTCCTCAGTTCTTCTGTTAAATTTCAGAGTTAGATTTAGTTAAATGCTCTAAGGAATGTCTGAATAGTCTGTGGGGTCTCCCCACAGCCAGATGGATCTGGTTCATTTTGGGTGATATTTCCTTTGAATTATTTCTTCAGTTACTCTTGGAGGTGGTTAATGAAGGGCAAAGACCTTGGAGACAAGGTTTGTGTTAAAATGAGAGCTGAGACAATGTGAGGCTGTGTTTGGATCTAGATTGGAATTGTGGGACCATCCCAGGTCTCAGCCCTGGTGTCTTCAGCTGATGGTTCCTCTTGTCACACTATTTTGTTTCCATTCCTGCAAAGGCAGATTTTTAAGGCCAGACCTTAAATGTTGCAATGGGAATGGGGGTGGATCTTAAAGCCCCTTCTGCTTGGTTCTTAATTTGTTTTGAGTGAACAAACTGAATATAAAGCAGAGCCATCAGAAATACAGAATCCTCGAATGGTTTGGGTTGGAAGGGACCTTAAAGAACATCTTGTTCCAGGCCCTGGCTGGGCAGGAACACCTTCCTCTGGAAGGTTTGGAGGGCTGCAGCATGGGCCTGTGCCAGGCAGTGCTGGATCAGCTGTGGTGACCCAAGATAAAGGAATAATTCCAGGTTTCCCAGTGGCAAACAGAGCTGGGAGGGCTCTGGCCGCCGCTGAACAATCGAGGCT
Organism: Calcarius lapponicus; assembly: GCA_039654755.1. NCBI lineage: Eukaryota > Metazoa > Chordata > Aves > Passeriformes > Fringillidae > Calcarius > Calcarius lapponicus. Next base: position 18,546,145 of record CM077467.1, on the reverse strand, counting down.
GAGCAGGCTGCACTCCTGTTCCTGAGAGACAGAGGCTGCTGGAGGAAGGGAAAACAGGAAAAAAGGCAGTCATGGGGTGAGGTGCTGCCCCTCTGCTCAGGGTGGCAGGGCTGTCCCAGCACTTCAGGTGTGGAGGGTGAGGGAAGTGGGACCACAAAAGCCCTTGTGAATGCAAACATTGAGCCATGAGGATTCTGCCAGAGCTGAGCTCTTCAGCTGGGCTGTCCACAGGAGCCTCTGGCCAGGTCTGATGCTGGGAACTGTGTAAATGAGTTGGTGCTTGCAAACAGGGATCCTGCAGAAGGGGTCTGCTGCAGCAAGAGCCAAAGCTTCACTGCTGACCCTTTAGGAGTTGATATTTTCTCGCTCTGGGATGCAGCAGCAATGCCTTGGAGTAATTCCCCAAGGGCAGGAACTCTGCTCAGTTCCTGTGGCCTCTCTCTGGTCTCTGTGACTTCTTGACAATAATTAAAGCCAACTATTTAAATAAACTTTTGTAAAGATAATGAGTTGCATTAGGTAGAAATATTTGTATAAAATGGAAGTAAATAAATTACATGACACAGCTAGAAGCAGTTTTCTCCAAGACACAGATTATTTCATAATTACTCCTTAATGAACTTCATGCCTCTTTGCTCTGAAGGGTTTGCCCTTGTCCAGAGCACAGGAGGAAGCAGCAGGTTATTTGGAAGTTATATGATCCAGGCTGGCATGTTTGTACTCCTCAAAGCTCCTCTCTGATCAGTGGGTTCTGCACCCATAAAGGATCAGGGCAATGCCACCAAAAAGGTCTGTAAAAAATACAGGGAGTCCATTCCTGTGATTTCAGGCTGGAATGTTGTGTGTGATAATTACTCTCTAATCTTTCCAGGCACCTTGCTTTGATTCCTGGAGAGTCTCACCTTTATTTACAGCTACAGAATGTGTTAATTAAGACAGTCAAAAAAAGAAGAATTTTTGTTTTTTGGAAGAGCTTTACTGCAGAATGCTGCAGGACAACTCCATGGAACATGGATTGATTGCTGGATGCTCCTTGAGGCACTGCTCAGAAGATCCCAAGCATTTCCCTCAAACACACAAAAGGAGGTGCAACTTTGGCTGGAAGCAGGAAGGAGCCATGGAGTTGGGTGGTGTTGAAGGACCTTCCCTCATTCTTTCTGTCCCCTCTGCTGAATGAGGAGAACACATGGCAAGGAGGAATACTGAGATTCCTAATTTGGGTGTAGTTTAGGCACCTAAACACACGTTGGCACGTGTCAGTGGGAAATCTGATTTTGGTGTTAAAGGTACAACTTTCCCTCTGGTGATGCCTCATGTTTAGCTTTTCTATTTTTCAGATTCTGTGCTGCTTTTAGTGTGGGTCTGGGCTTCATATTGAGGGGATGGTGAGCTCTGTGCACAGAGCAGGGAGACAAAACAATTCCTGCTCCAGCTGGGGACCAAGGACAAATGATCCAAACCTCAGGCCCAAGAGCACAAACACCATGGGCTGAGAGAGAAAAACAAGCAGGGTGGGACTGGATGGGCTAAAGCTGGAATGGGACAATGAACTGCAAGGTGCAAATGGAGCAGAACTGATCAAAGTGACAGACCCTGTGCCCAGCCGTGCATTTTGTGACCATTTTAGTTCACCTTGGGTGCAGCCCTGGCTGGGTTCTTGTGCTGCCCAAGGTGCATCCACTGAGGAAATTCCTTTAATAAATCCCTGCTTTATTCTTTAGCTCTGCCCAGCCTCTGCTCTAGCTCAGCCTTCCCAAGACATCACTGGGAGGGGGCTGCATTGGGGGTGTCTGGGAGCATTTCCTGAGCATGCAGGAGAGTTTCTAGAGAAGCAGCAATCTGGGACAGGATCTTCTGCATAGTCCAGCCAAGTAGCCTTCAGAGCCTGCTGTTCATCTGCTCTTCTGCTGGTGGTAGAGGTTTGGAGTTCAACCTCACATGGCTTAAATTGAGATTTCTCATTGTGGAGGTGTGGGGACACCTCATTTTAAGCCATTTTAAGCTGGATAAATAACAGTTGGTTTGGTCTTGTGGCTGTGGAGCTGCATTGCTGTAGAGATGGTCAGAACTTTGTGTTCCTGAGTTGGAAGGGACCCACAAGGATCACTCCTGATCCTGCACAAGACAACCCTCACAATCACCAAATAACCCAGGTCCCAGATGAGGGGCTGGGTTAATTTCTCTCTTCCTTTGCTCCTTCTCTGCTCGTACCCCCAGTGGAGGGGCAGCTTGGGAGGGAAGTTCAGCACAGCTTCTGCCAGGGCTGGAACAAATGAAACGAGGATGATGCCTTGGATGTGAGGGTCACAGAGATTTCAGTGGGCTTCACTGATTCTCATTGGGACTTCATTCCTGCCTCCTTCCTGCCCTGCTGGACCTGTCCTGTCACCCCTGGCGGGGTGTGGGTCACTGCCTGCCCTGTGTTTCTGTGCCCACAGGCAGGACTGAAGCACCCACCTGCCCTGTGCCAGGGATGGCTCCTTGCAGCCCTTCCCAGCCGCTCTGTCTTGCAGGGAGATTATTTCTGGCACGCTCTGTCAGGTTTCTTGCTTTTCTTGCTGCAGGTAGTTGTGAAACAGCAGCTGTTCTGCAAGTGCCACTGCTGGGCTGGCACTCGTTTGCCTGCTCCTGTGGGGAGGAGGGAAAGGGAATTAAGGACAGACAAGAAAAAGAGGGATTCAAGTCAATGGAAGATCCCTCTGCTTCTGTGGGAATTGAGTTTTGCTCAGGTTTTCTGCTGGACAAGCCCTTATTCTTTATTTTTTTTTTTTGTTGAAGCATGTCTGTTGTTTCCTCTGAAGGAAGAAAGGGTCACTTTTTCCACACTGCTGACGTGAGCTGTGAATCACAGTGGTTTTGGGAAGGTGCTGTCGCTGGGACCAGTCACCTGTCAGAATATTTGCTGCCTTCACCCTGCTGTCCTGAGGCATTTTGCAGCCCGCGTGCCAAAGGGTTGGGTATGACCACAGCTCAGAATGCACTTTTGCTGCTTCTCCAGGGGGATGGGCAGGAAGGATTGGCTCCTTAAAGCTTTGGGTTTCCAGGCAGTGCTGTAGCCTATGGGTGGGAGGTGATTTTACTACAGGAAGGAAATGTGGCAGCACGTAGCAAAGATCCAGCACATGGCCTGGAAGCCAAGGGGTTTTTGCCCTGGTGCTCCAGCCACAGGAAAGGCACAGCTCTGGAGGGGCATGCAGGGAGCTGAGCAGGTTTTGTGGATGCTGGCAGTGCTGGGGAGCTCCAGGGAGCTGGGGCTGGTGCTGCCCTGCCTGTGCAGGCACGTGGAACCTGCGTGGGAGTTCCTGCAGCAGCTGAGCAGGGCTTGAAACCCAGCACTGAAACACGGGTTGGGGTGCCCTGGCTCACTGCACCCTCCACAGGGTGCCCATCCTTGCAGAACTCATATCCTTGCCTTTTCTAAGGATTTGCAGCCTCGTGCCTGGCTGCTGTGGAGCCCCAGGGCTTTCCCAGAGCTGTGGAAATGTATCACTGCTGCTCAGCATTGGCTGAACTCTGTCTCCTATAAGGAATTTAGGTTTCTGTGACATGAGCTGGCAGATGAAGATGTTGTTTTTGCTTGGTGGCAATGTTTGGATATCCACGCTGTGCAATTTCCTGCAGAAACTAGATATTGCCTGCACGTGTTCCCAGACTATTTGTGTTTTAAAGCCTGGGTGAAGCTGCAGGTGTGCTGGGCTCATCCTTGGATCTTCACCTCAGAAGGGATGGGCACTTTCAGGGTGACTGGTCCTGTCCTCCCCTGCTTGTGGCTTTTGTACAGACCTTTGCCACACATGGCAATAAATTTGTTTACTGTTGAAAAAGAGTTATTGGAGAGACTACAGAGTATACATACTACAGAAAAGGGTGAAATGGAAAGGTGCCTAATACTCAGAACACAATCCCCACCTCCTTGTAGAAAGATTTAGGGTTTGGTCCATAAACAGGGACAAAGGGAACCTTTGGCTGCTCCTGCTCTGCTGAGTTTTGATCCCTGGTAAAAGGGGTGAGCACCCTTGGGGAGAGCAGGATGGGCAGGCAGAGGAGACACAGCTCTGTGGCCACCTGTGCCTGCTCAGCCCCATCCCTGGGGCAGGAGGGGAGAAGCTCATCAGCAGTGATGATGCTAATTGGGTGCAGTGTTGGCTCCCTGTGGGGCTGGCTGGAGCAGGCCCTGGAGCAGTGGGAGCTGCCAGCCTCTGGCAGGGCACAGCCACGCTGGGCACACAGGCATGGCCAGCAGGGGCTGTGCTCCCATCCCTTCCCCTCAGCTGCTTTATGCCCCTGTGGGATCATCCTGGCAGGCTGGATGTGGTCAGCTGTGGATTTGAAGCCTTGGGTTAGGAGATGAGGAGCAGCTGGGCTGCACAAATGCAGGAGAACTCAGTGACAGCAGCATTCCCACCAAGGCATCACCCACCCAGCCACCCCCAGTTCCTGCAGGGCATCGCTGTGTGCCAGCCTGGGCTCAGTGTGTGCTGCCTTTAGATAAGGGTGAGTTTTGGTTGTTGCTGTTGAGGAGGAAAGCAGCAGAAAGGTGTGAGCCTGTCTAGGAGGCACCTTGTGACTTTGGAGTGTTCTGCACCAGCCTTGAGAGGGAAAAGTAAAGTGCAGGCAGGTGTCAGGCTACTAAAAGTTCTCTGTGTGACCCCTGAATGTGCCTTTCTGGGGTGAAAAGCCCTAGCCTGAGAGCAGGCCAGGCATGTGGCAGTCACTGTGGTTTTCTAGAAACACCAGAGCAGTTTTTCATGTGCCTAAAGGTGATTTAGTGCGAGGCCACTGGCCTTCCTGAGCTGGATATCCTGGAGTGCTATGATGGACAGAGGCACAGCAGGTGTCATTGGCCTGTTTGGGACATCACACCTTCCAACAGCCAGAAACTGGATTATTTTATGGAAAAAACAGTGCACAAGACTTCAAGGAATTGTTTGCTGCTGAGGACAAAGACACTTGTACACTTGATACCTGGGGCTCTAAAGTGACACTTGTCACCAATTTCAAAGCAGGGCAGGGAGATACCTCACCTTGTACTCAAAAGGCTGTGCTGGATGAGGTGGGTTTTCCACACTGAGGTGCCTGGGGAGTTGAGAGCCAAGCCCTGTGCTTGTATGGTTGTGTTCAGCTGCTCTGAGGAAAAGGGGAAAGGAGGACAAGGGTAAATTCCACCCATGCAGCTGCCTGAGAGGCACAGGTCACTTGGGATCTGTTTGGAGGTAGAAATAGGGCTGGAAGTGAGACAGTGAAGTAGAGGTAAGGTGTTCTTTGACATCACCAGGGCCACATCAGGGAGTTGCTGAGTAACCTGCTGAAATAATCCCTGAAAATGTTTGAGCAGGACGGGTCGCTGCCTGTGCTCCGAGTCTCTGCTTGTGAATTTGGGGCTGGCGTTGGCACCCAGCTCTTTGTTTCTAATCCTGATGTGAATGTGCTGAACCTACATTAGCAGAGAATGCCAGACTGGGAGGTCTGTAACTATGGCAGTGTCCTCCAAACGTGACCCTCTGCTGCTCATCTCAGCGCTGGCACCGGCGGGTGCCGTGGAAGGTGGCACTCCTTTCTTCTCGTAGTAATTCCATGTCAAAGAGGAAACATAAATAAACTCCCCAAACAAAAGGAGCAAGGAAAAAATAATTCTTTCAAACATTTGAGCAGGAACAATAGGGTAGGATATGCACTCTCTGGGGAGGGGTAATGGCTGAAAGCGATAGGAGCACAGTGCTGCCTTGGTCTGTACCTAGCTGGGCTCAGCGAGGATTATTTATAGCAAATGTTATGGCAGAAGCATGTGTGACCTGCAGGCTCCCAGCTAGGGGAAGAGCTTTCCTGTGCTGTCTCTGGGATACAATAGACAATTATTTAGACACTATCTTTGTCTCAAGATATAAACAATTAAACGCTGGCTACTGATTTCTGCTCTGATGTTGAGACCGTGCTTTCTTGCTTAGGGATTTCTGGAGAAAGCAAGGACTTTTGAGATATGTCACAGCTGTGAAGTTCCTGAGGCATCTCTACCAAACTGACTGATTGGGAATGCAGAGCAATGTCACAAGAACCACGAAGTTGCTGCTTCCCAAAGGTTGGCAGCCAGTGGTTCAGTGTTGTTCAGCTGACATTAATGGGGTGTGGATGGGTGTAGACCCCTGAATCTGCCTGCTCCATTGTGTTTTGGCTCATCACTATGGTATTAAAGTACCTACAGCTGCTACTGGATAGTAATTAAATGTTCTTACATATAATTAACTACTTTCAACTGACTGCTGAACAGTTTAAATAATCTACATGTAATGGCAGATATTTTGGTATTAGAATGGTGACAGTTGGTGCCAAATAGCTGGAGAGGTTGGGGAAACAGCTCTTGTGCATCAAAACAACCTTGTGCTGGCAGATGACTCCTCCTTCAGGCTGCCTCCTTTTCCTGGGGGTCCCTGTCTATCCTGGCTGCCAGAACCAGAAGGATCCTTTTGGATCCCTTCAGGACTCACCTCAGGTTTATTTTCTGTAGAGCAGAAGAATTTAGAATTGCAAAAGAGGGGAGATGTGTAGGGTGCTGCTGCTGTGGCTCGGTGGGCAGAGAGGGTGAATCTGCACCTGCAGTTCCGGGATCAGCAGTGTGGATCTGGAGGAACATTTAGCACAGATGCAGTGCCAGAGGTGTGTGGGCTTTGTGAGAGGCTTGGTCTGAAATCCATCTTCAGCAAGAACTGATCTATTATGTTCATTATTTCATTCCAGTTGTATTCCAGGGATTTTAGATCTCTGTTTTTATCTGGAGCTTCTGCTCAGCTTTGCACAAGGAGCTGGGTGCTGGCTCTCTCCTTCCCTGTGTGTGTGAAGCTGATCCTGGCTTGGTGTAAGGTTTTAGTGCTCTGTGTGCTGCAGAGGCCAGGGCTGGTGCCCTGTTGAGCTGCCTGGCAGCTCCCTGCAGTGCCAGCCCATCTCCAGTGGGGAGCTGTGGTGTTGGCAGTGAGCTGCTCCCTGCCTGGCAGCAGCAGCACCGGCCCAGTTTGTCTGACAGATGCGGCGGAGCTGCTCTCTCTCCCCCTCGGCCGCAGGCAAAATGAGTCTCCTGCTCTAATTTCATTGTGTTTGCCCATCTCACAAACTCTAAAGCTCCCTGAAATGGGAAGGAAGTAATGTTTAAATTATACATGAGTGAACTGATTTACTCAGCCTGAAGTTTTGAGTTCCGTCCTTATAAATACAGGGCTGGAGCTATCAGTCTGTGCATCCATCCGTCTGCCTGGTGGACATTGAATTAGCAGGAGCACAAATGCAGATCCAGGACTGTAAAAGCTTTGGCTTAAACCAGTGCAAACCAAGTGGGGCAGATGCTGCTGCCACAGGGAACGTGTCCTGTTTGCCTGGGGTTATCTTGTCTGCTAGTCTGCCCTCAGTGATGGAGCAGACCATTGCTGCAGGGTCCCTTCTGCCACTGGCAAGTGGTGAAGTCACCATCCCTGGAAATATTGAAAGAGTATGTGGATGTGACACTTGAGGACATGGTTTAGTGGTGGTGGTGGGTTGATGGCTGGAATCGATCTTGGAGGTTTTATCAATCTTAATGATTCTGTGATTCTAAAACTCGGTGTTTTGATAATATCTGTCCATTCCTGACTGGGAAGGGATTCAGACTGCTCCTCTGTCTGTCTCCAGCTCCTAATGGAGGGGTTTAGCTTCCTGTGGAAGGGATTTTGCAGAGCATGTGAAATGCTGGTTCAATTCTCTGGTTCCTTCCTATGGGCACGGGCCCCGCGCTCCTTGGGGAGCCCGGTGCCGGAAAGTCGTAACTGCGCTCGCTGATGGGCTGGAGATCCCTTTTGCAGATGTTTCACCCAGCTCTCTCCTTCCACCTCGACTGAAATAAATGAACAATCAAGCTGCAGTGCTGCCATGCCTGGCCGGGGCCCAGCAGCAAACCGTCCTCCTTGACCCAGAAACGGAGGATGCTGGATTTCTGTAGGGGCTGCATTGGTTTGTGGGGTGGGGATCTGCCAGGTGGCGGGGACTGGATCATCAGGCTGCATCCTCAGGGTTTGCTCTGTGAACAAACACAGCTCTGCCCTTGGTCCTTGGATGCGGCACCCAGCAAGTCTGAAATGTCTGCGGAGACATAAACAGAAAGGGGGAGAAGTCACGATTCTCTCCCTATTTGTTTGACCTAAATACATTGAAGTAACTGTACCCCCATGAAAGAGATAATTTCCTGACGCTGGAGAGCTTAACATCTGTTTCCTCCCATTTTTTTTCAGTGGTAGAACATGGTAACGGAAGAACTGGCGGGGTTTTCTTTCCTCTTTTTCTTTTGTATAGCGAGAGGCGCTGCATGCTTGGGTTAAATGCGCTCTCCGAGAGCAGACAGGTTTCTCTCAAGGGTTATATGATCATTTGTTCTCTATTTTCTCTCCTTCCTGCCTCCCCCCGCCCCTCCTGGAGAGGAGCGGATACAGCGAAGCCCAGGCAGGACTTCCTTAGCTCAGCCATGCCTCTGGCAGGCTGCGCCGCGTGCCCTCTCCCTGTCACCCCCCTTCCCCGAGAAACAATGGCCAAAGGCTCCTTCTTGTTTGTTATTTTGGATCCTGCAGAGGAAGAGCCGAGTGGAAGATCGTGTCCCCGGGGGCCCTCGGTGCATTCCAGCTCTGGCAGCGCCCACCGAGGCTGTCGGCGCCTGGGCCGGCCCCGGGCCTTTCCCTCCAGCCTTGTGCTGCTGGGGGGACACTGGTTTGAAAGCAAATTCAGCACTGCTGAGGGGTGAGAGGAGAGGATGGAGAGCCTTTAGGGGGTGTCTGGAGTCACTGCTCCACAGTGAGTGCAGATCCTGTCCTTGGAACATGCAGCACAGCGCAGGTTGTCACAGTGCCAGGAGGAGCTGGGCATTTCTACCGATTATTCTGACATGGTTTGAACCCCCAGCTTCTCCTTTGCACATGGGGGGCACTGAGCCTCAGACCCTCTCTGGCTCCAAAACCTCCAGGATGACCTTGGGTCTCTCCAGGTGCTTTGAGGCAGCGGCTCTGTGGAGGAGAGCGCAGTGTCTGGCATGTGATCCTGTCTAGGCTGCCCCAAGGGCAACCCCACCACCAATTTCCTCTTTGTTCCCTTCAAAGGTTTGTTGTTTCTCAGGGCCCCAGTCAAAATAGTTCTTTCGGGTCACTTGATAGAAGGGATTTAACATTTGCCTGGAACCTGGAATATGTGTGCTCCAGAATCCCACAGCACCAAGGGATCCTGGAAATACAGAATGGTTTGGGTTGGAAGGAACCTTTGAAACCATCTCATTCCACCCTGCCATGGGCAGGGACACCTTCCCCTATCCCAGGCTGCTCCAAGCCCTGTCCAGCTCAGCCTTGGACATTGCCAGGGATCCAGGGGCAGCCATAGCTTCTCTGGGCACCCTGTGCCAGTGCCCTCCTAGTGCTTCAGAGCACTAAATGTATATTTTTTAAAAGTTACTTCTGCTTGTTGTCCAAAACCTGCAGAGATCTAAAGAAGATTTCTGGGATTGTGTGGTGCCTGTCTGGCAAACAGCCTGAACTGTGTGCTGTTGAATGAGCAGTTTCTTTCCATCATTAGGGTCTCTTGAGAAAACTCAGCCTGGATCAGACTAATCCTAATTTCCTAACTGATGCTTCCTTTCTCGAAGGTCTTGCTACCCTGCTGCCTTTGGACCTGGTGTTGTGGTTTAGCCTGGTTAAACAGCCTGGTTTTGCTCTGCTTGTGGATAACTTGTGTAGGGCAGCTCAGCAGCAGGAGATTGCCCATGGAAAGTGTCACTCCCTGAGGGGTGGCTTGTGACAGCCCTGATTGCTTGGGCCTGATTCAGTGTCCTTTAAGTCTATGAGAACTGTCAACTTTAGTGGGTGTTCCCTGGGCCCGTGCTGTTATTTCTGCTGGCTGTCTGCTAAATCACACTGAAAAGGAGCAAAATCGCTCTTACTCCCACCTGTATCGTGCAGGAAGAGCCTGTTGCCAAGGGAGTGTTGTGCAACCACAAGTGAGATACAGACACCTATTTCTTTCTTGGAGATTAGTTGGGATAAGGCAAAAAATATGGAAAGAATTTGGAGGGGGAGCCATGGCTGCAGATACAGATGTTTGTGTAACACACCTGGTGCCCTTGGCTGGGGATTTTATTAATCTCAGTTTATTCATCTCCCTCAGGAAAAGGAAAGTGAATTTTCAGAATGAAGGGCTGCTTTGGGAAGAGAAGGGCAAGGCAGGAACCCACAGAGCCCCAGTGCACTGGAGCTGTTGGCAGTGTTTGCTTGATAGTTGGAGTTTTATAAAACCATCTTCCCCTCCAGGTGAGATTCTGTGTGTTTTGGAGAGCAAACACATGAGCCTTTGGTCTCCAGACCTGGCTGAGCCACCCTCCTTAGGCTCAGGTAATCTGTGGGCAGTGGAAGAGGTGGAAGATAATTGTGTTTCCTGTGGTTAAAACCCTGCTTGAAGTGATGGTAGTCCCAGCTCAGCTGCTGGGTGGTGACTTGCTACGACTTGACATCTGCAACTGCAGCTCAAGGAGGGGAAAAATAAACATGTGGTTGACAAGTGGTGTTGTTTTCTGACTAATCGCTGTTCCCACAGCATTTCCTCAAAACCTCTTTCCCCTGCACCCCAGAAAGGTGAGCAGTGGCTCATCAGACACGCTCAGGGCTGCTTTTCTCCATATTCAAATTTTATTTTGTCATGATGGGCCTAAATGCCCCCAAGGCCCTGTGGTTTGGTTGGTAAAGCCACCTTTGCCCTGCTTGGCTGGGGGAAGCACAGGTTGCCCCAGGCAGCTGCTGCAGGTGTTTGCAGAGCGGTGGATGCTGCGTTCAGCAGCTCCTGCAGGCACTGCAGCAGAGCAGATTGGGGCTCCTGCTCAGGGAGGACTGAAGGAAAGGTGGCTGAAATTTGCTCTGGGTGAGGCAGTGCCAGTCCTGGGGTGGGAGCTGGCTTAGGGGCAGTGCTGACTGTGGGCACTGAGGGAAGCTGTGCTGGGAGTTGGCTCCTGCCAAGGTCAGCCTCTGGTTTTGATGGCTTCAGTTTTAGTTTTCATGTTTTCCAGATTCTGTACTGCATTAGTTCATAACTCTGAGCTTCATATTAAGTGTTAGCAGCTCTCCTCACAGCTCAGTCACACAAAACAATCCCTTTCCAGTCCCAGAACCAAGGACACCACTGCAGCTTCAGGCCCAAAAAGTGCAAACAACAGAGAACTGAGGAGAGCAAACTGGGAGGATGGGACAGCGTCACCTGGAGCGGGAATTGGACAATTAACCCCAATATGGAAATGGACCAAAACTTATAAAAGTGTGAGAACTCATGACCCTCATCCAGCTTGGGTGTAGCCCTGGCTGGGCTCTTGTGCTGCCCAAAGTGACTCCTGTGAAGACCTTTTAATAAATCCCCACTTTATTCCTTTAACTCTGTCCAGCCTCTGCTCCAGGAGCCTCTCAAGGCATCGGTTTCAGTGTGTGCAGTCCTGCAGGTGCGACTTGGGGGAATTGAAACGCCAACAAGGTGGTTTTGAAGACGAGGAGAGGTTCAGTTGAGGCTGTGGTGGAAGGGGGATGGAGAGGAGGAACCAAACACTGGCCACAGAATGGGTCTCTTCCCTGCATAGAGTGCTTGGGTCTGGCTTCATGGTGGCAGCTCTATTTACATCTGCTTTAAAGCTGCTTAAAAAAAATAATACAACCCCTTCTTGTTTAATTTTAAAGCCACCCATGTGCCCTGTGATTCTGGATTCTGTTGCTTCTCTAGGGAGGGCTGTGCAGGATCTGTCCCTTGTTATGGGCTCTCTTTTGCCTGCCACATGAGGAACAGCCTGTCTCTCTGTGCTAGCATCCCTCCAAAGACTTCACAGGCAAGCCTCTTCCCTTTGAATCTTCTTTCCTCATGCAGGATCCACCCAGCCAAAAACAATAAAACATAAAACTGGAAGGAGAAAACAAACAAAAACCAGGGCCATTTGTGATTTCTGTCTTTTGCTGCCAGTTGGCTGCACGACTTGAAACGACTGAAGTGCTCTTTTTTTTTTTTTTTTTTTCCCCACCACTCCTTCCAACCCATTCCAATGTGTTAGTCTTTAAGTTGCAGCAGGAATGTCTGGGAATAACTCACATCCCAAAGTGACAGCCTGAGAAATGAGGAGCTGGTCTCCTCCTCAGGCACCAGATGTAGGAACGGTCCTGCTCAACCCTTGGTTTTTTGGGAACAAAAGCTTCTGTGGTCTCTGCAGGGACCCATGGCAGCACAGCTCCAGCATGAATTTCTGCGGCAGGGTTTAAATGGAGGCAGGTGGTGCTGAGGCCCAAAAGTGCCTGGGGAAGGAGGTTCTCTCTTAAATCCTCCATGGTGAAGGAGATTCTCTCTTAAAACCTCCACGGTGGTGGGTACAGGAGGCTGAGTAAAGAGACAGCTGGAACAGAGCTTCAGCACTGTGCTTGGGCTGGGCAGCTCTGGGGTGTGACTGGAGGTACCCACTGAGCTGGGGGACTGCACAGGGTGTGTGTGGTTGGGCTGGGGAGCTGTGGGGTGTATCTGGCAGTGAGACAGACTTCACAGGGCATTCAGGGTGTGTAATTGTAGGGTGTGCTTGGCTGTATCCAGTGATGCTGGGCAGCTGTGGGGTGTATCTGGCAATGCACATTTCGGCTGTGTCACTGTGGGGTGTATTTGGCTGTATTCCTTCTGGGTGTGTAACTGAGTGGGGTGTATTTGGTAGGGTACATTTAGGATCTGTAACTGTGGGGTGAGTTTGGCAGTGCAGATTTAGGCTGTGTCACTGTGGGGTGTATTTGGCTGTATTCCTTCAGGATGTGTAGCTGAGTTGGGTTTATTTGGTAGGGTACATTTACGCTGTGAAGTTGTAGGGCATGCTTGGCTGTATCCAGTGATGCTGTGTCATTGTGGGTGAGTTTGGCAGAGCACATTTTGGCTGTGTCACTGGGGGTGAGTTTGGCAGTGCCCATTTAGGCTGTGTCACTGTGGGCTGTGTTTGGCAATGCACATTTAGGCTGTGTCAGTGTGGGATGTATTTGGTAGGGCACATTCAGGATGTGTTATTGTGGGGTGTATATGGCTGTATTCCTTCAGGATGTGTAACTGAGTGGGCTGTATTTGGTAGGGTACATTTTGGGTGTGCAACTGTGGTCTGTATTTGGCAGTGTACATTTAGGGTGTGAAGTTGGAGAGTGTGTTTGTCTGTATCCAGTGATGCTGTGTAGGTCTGGGATGTATTTGGCAGTGCAAATTTAAGTTGTGTGAGTGTGGGGTGTATCTGACTCTGTACTATCAGGTTGTGAAATTGTGGGGTGTACTTGGCTGTATTCAATCAGGAAGTGTAACTGTGGGGTGTATTTGGTAGTGCCCAGTGATGCTGTATCACCATGGGGTGAATTTGACAGTGCAGATTTAGGCTGTGTTACCGTGGGGTGAATTTGGCAGTGCAGATTTAGGCTGTGTCACCGTGGGGTGAATTTGACAGTGCAGATTTAGGCTGTGTCACCGTGTGGTGAATTTGGCAGTGCAGATTTAGGCTGTGTCACCGTGTGGTGAATTTGGCAGTGCCCATTTAGGCTGTGTCACCATGGGGTGAATTTGGCAGTGCCCATTTAGGCTGTGTCACCATGGGGTGAATTTGGCAGTGCCCATTTAGGCTGTGTCACCGTGGGGTGTATTTGGCAGTCCCCATTTAGGCTGTGTCACCATGGGGTGTATCTGGCAGTGCAGATTTAGGCTGTGTCACCGTGGGGTGAATTTGGCAGTGCCCATTTAGGCTGTGTCACCATGGGGTGTATCTGGCAGTGCAGATTTAGGCTGTGTCTCTGTGGGGTGTGTTGGGCACAGGCAGTGCCACCAGTGTCTCCACCACAGCCCAGAGCAGAGCCAGCAGCGCCTCACATGGTGAGGTGCTTTTTTGCCCTTTAATAAAGGGCAAAAATGGCCAGGAGGAATGAAGGGGAGATACAAAAAGGTGAGAGAGAAGCAGCTCTGTGAGCACTGAGGCTGGTGAAGATGGTGAGGCTGAGGTGCTGAACAGGGGTTGATCTCCAGCAGGAGTTGTGGCCTGTGCAGGCCCCACACAGGAGCAGGTTCTCCTGACAGGAGTGGGACCTGTGATGGCTCCACAAGGCAGGAATGGGACCTCTGGAGGCTGCACACAGGAGGAGGGGGATGTTCCTGGTAGGAATTGTATCCTGTGGGGCTGATTCCTGGCAGAAATTGTAACGAGTGGAGGCCCCACACAGGAGCAGTTCTCCTGACAGGAGCCGTGGCCTGTGAAGGCCCCATGGGAGCCTGGGATAAGTGTGAGAAGGAAGGACAACTATCATGTCCCAGCCATCCCTGTCCCAGTTCCCAATCCTTCTGCACCCTTTGGTGGGATGTAGATCCCCTCAGAAGATGGAGAAGTTGAGCCATGGTGGGTGGGGGTAAGACATCATGTTAGTTTTATCTTTGTTTCTTGCTTTCTAGATCGGTTGGTGATAAATCAATTGCGAGGGATTGGAAAGGGCTCACTGTATTTTTTTAAAGCAGCCCATCAGCTTTTCCCTCTTATTTCCCCCCTTGCTTGGGGTGGGCAGCACAGTGAGTGGACATCTGGCAGCCCCCCACCGCAGCAAACACTCATTTCTGCTACCCTAAGCACGGCCGGTGCCAGAAAGGCTTGGCACAAGCCCTGTGGCAGGGCTCATGGAAAGCCAGATGACTGCTGTCCATAAAAAAGAGGGATGCTGGTTGTTTCTCTTGGCTGTGCTCTGCTTCCGTGGTGCCTCTGCCACCCCTGGGGGTTTCATGGGTTGTCCCTTGTTGGAGGCAGACATGGTGGCGAGGTAGAAACAGGCTTATTTGACTGAATGCAAGGGTCATGAGATGCCCAGGGCAGTAGCTGCTGCATTAATAACCTTAGTCTTACCAGAAATAGCAAGTTTAAATGTTTTAAGTAGATCTGGGGCCTGTTCACAGTGCTAGTGTGGCTCTCCTGCTGCTTGGGGGAAAGTGGAGAGTTTCTCCATTGTCAAACCCATGTCTTGGGGTATCACTATTTCTTTCTTCATCCTCCTAAGAGTAGGATTGGAAATTGAGGGAATTTAACCCAGTTGAGTGCTTGGCATGTAGTTCTGCTTTCTAGACAGCAAACCCAGGACCAGCAGATCCAGCCCCAGGAAGCTGTAATATCGAGACAGGGCAGATGTGTTCCAGTGGAAAGGAAGCTTTAGGAGCTGAGCAGGAGTTCAGCTGTATTCCCACAGCTGCTTCAGAGTGGTTTCCATTGCTGCTCTGGATGGGGGAACTGGATTTTTAATCCTGTCCACTGGAACTCACTTGAGAGGAACACATTTTTTGTACTATTGAGTGGTGGCCAAGCAGCTTTCACTGAGCAGACCAGAGCCAGGAGGGATTCCCATGCTGGTGCCATCACTACTGTTTGAAAAACCTGGCTTGGATATTCCACGAGTTTTCTGATGCTGTAGTATTTTAGAGTTGCATTGCTTCCAGGAAAAGGCTCATCCTGACTTTTCTTTGAATGGCTGCCTGAAGAGACTGAGCTATTGGGAGCATGGTGCCAGTTCCTGGCAGATGGGGATGGTGGAGATGACAGTGACATGTGCAGGGGCTCTGACTGGAATTTCCTCTCTCCTCTCTACCATGAACTCTGATGCATTTTGAGTCTCCGTGGCTTGCAAAGTGAATATGTGATTCATGGGATTCTGAGCATACTTTGTGGTAACTTTATTAGTGCAGGAAGTTTATTTGTGGTCACTGAGTGTTCAGTCATTTAAAGCAGATTTAAGTAGCTTTAAAATTTATATGGTTTGGAAGCAAAATTTCAGCCTCCCTGGAATCAATGGGGAAAACCACCACCGCTGCTGGGATAAGGTTTGACTTGTGATGCTTTATGAAACGTATCTTCTAAAAGTTTTCTGCTCTAATTGCATTCCTTTGTTCTTTTCCTTTAAAGTCTTGTGAAGAAAGCAATCTGAGGACCATGCATCCGTGACTCCTGGAACCAGCCTGTGAGCCAGGGCAATGGAAGTTCTAGAGGGCCTCCAGCGTACTGCTTCTGTGAGCATTCCCAATGGATGTGCCAACAGGATTTCCCAAGGAAACATGGAAGGAGGGAGCACTGATGCCTTGGAGGCCTGTGGTGCTGAGCACTGCGCCTCTGGCGACGCAGTCCCCGGTGAGCAGGAGGAAACACACAGGTATAAGAAGACAACCAAGGGCAGCCGGATCTGGAATTTTGTCAGACGAAGGAAAGGACTCTCTACAAATAAAGACAGGCCCCAGTCCATGATTCTGCTGGGAGTTGCCTCTGAGGCATCAGAATTAAAAAAACCATCCTTCATGGACAGGGTACGCTCGTCAAAAAAGGGAAGATCCTCCAGGACACCCAAGAACGTGGATTTGAGAGCATCCAGAGTGCAGGACGTGTGTGACCCTGAGGAGGACCTTCATGGCAGTGGGCAGAGAGCTGTCTACAGGGTTAGGAAGCCGGGCGATGGCCGGAGGCCCTCCCGCCACTCCTACGCAGGCTACATCGAGGATTTGGACTCTTCTTTTGAGGACATAGAGCTGAACATCAGCATTCCTGAACTCGATGCCACTGAAAGTAAATGTCTCAGGGATATCAGTGGCAGATTACACGGTGAGGATAATGACGGTAACTGCCACAGAATACTGGCCAGGAAGAGCGAGTCTTTGAATTTTGAACACGTTAAGAGTCCTGCAATTACAGAAGGGGACAATCAAAAGAGGTGTGCTGTGCTCCCACAGGAGAGCAGGAGAGGAAGGAGCTCTGATGTCTGGAGCTATCTGAAAGGAATTTCATTAGCTAGCAAAGATAATTCAAAGCTCCCAGATCAAAGGGCTGAAACCAATTTCCAGAACTTAGAAAATACAACTGATCATTCCGCTTCTTACTTTGACTTTGAAACAAGATGTGAGGAAAATCTCAGCCAGCGAAAAAAATCAAACGGTGCTGCCAAAGCCACTCACTTTGGGGGTGTTGTGAGGTTCCTAAGCAGCGTGGCCGAGGCGGCCCGGCGGCTGCGAGGCTCCTCGAGGGCGTTCTCCCCCGATGAGAAGAGGCCTCAGCGCAGTTTCCGGGGCCGCAGGCAGGACGTGGCCTCCCCCAGAGAGGGCTTGGTTATCGAGAACGAGAGCGCCAAGGCCTTCTGCACGGTGGGAGCCTGCCTGCAGTCCCCGGATTCGGGCACGTGGGAGAACCTGAGCTTTGAGAGTTTGGGGGGGAAGGAGCCCCTGCAGCACTGCAAAACCGCAGATGGGCTGAAAGGCCTTGGTTCCTCTGGCCTGGACAGTGGCAATGACAGGCTTAATGAAACCTCACCTTCTCCCTTTGGGCCAGAGCCATCCATGTCCCAACTGACAGAGCTTGCAGATAGCTCTTTCACTGAGCTGAACAGCAAAGACCCCTCTGAGGATCTGGTTGAACTTGCACAGATGACTCTGGCTGAACCGATTGAGGACTTAGGCACTAATCCAGAGAAGACCCAGGTTATGGCCAGGGACCTGCCACCTTCTCAAGACCTTCCTGTGAATAGTCTGGATACTGTGGACCTGGCCGGTTCTCCAGCTGCCAGTGGGGACTTTTCTGCAGAAACTGAAGTGCAGACTCACCTTCCACAGGCATCACCAACTAAATTTGATTCTGGGGATGTGTCTTGTGCCCCAGTGGTTGCTAAAGACATGGATCCATCCCCAACAGTTGCTCAGGAGCTTTCAGAGACAGAACTGGATAATCAGGACTTGAGAAATCCTGAGCTGCCTTTGCAAAACTTGTCTGGAAGTGAGCTGGAGTTTCAAGACACTGGCAGTACCCTGGAGAGGGTCGTGGGCAGGGACCTGGCACTTTCTCCTGATCTTCCTGTCAGTAATCTGGATGCTGCAGGCCTGGGCTGCTCTCCAGCTGCTGATGGTGCCTTTCCTGCAGTGACTGAGGCTCAGGCCCACCTTGCACAGACATCACTGACTAAACTTGATGCTGAGGACGTGGCTTGTGCCCCAGCGATTGCTAAAGACGTGGATCCATCTCCAGCTGCGGCTCAGGAAATTTCAAGGACAGAACTGGATAATCAGGACTTGAGATACCCTGAGCTGCCTTTGCAAGACTTGTTGGGAGGTGAGCTGGGGATTCAGGACCTGGGCAGTACTCCAGAGACATCACAGGCTGTGGGCAGGGATGTGCCACCTTCTCCTGAGCTTCCTGTGAATGAGCTGGGTGCTGTGGACTTGGACCATTCCTCAGCTGCCAATGGTGACTTCTCTGCAGCACCTGAGGCTCTGATCCACCTGCCCCAGGCAGCTGTGACTGAAGAGATCCGAGACGCTGTCAGTGCTCAGGAGAAAAGTCAGGTCACAGGCAGGGACCTGCCACCTTCTCACGACATTCCCGAGAATATTCTGGATGCTGCGGACATGGGCTGTTCCGCAGTTGCCGACGTGGACTTTTCTGTAGTGACTTTTTTGAAGTGTTCCACAGTGAAAAGACAGGGTTTGGAACAGCCTGGTGGCCGCATTAAAAAGCGGGGAACCGCTTCATTTGTGGAACAAAACTCTGTGGAGGTCATGGAGCGAGTGGACGAGTTTGACTGCAGCACGGAGTGCAGGCCCTTCCAGGTGCACGTCTCGAGGATTGTCTCTTCTGGACGCCTCAAAAATGGAAAGGTAGGAGCAGCTTTGTAAGGTTTGCAATAAGATCATGCTGTTGTACATCTCAAAAAGCTGGTTTGCACTGGAAAGCATTTTTTTACATCCCTCATTGGGATTTGCAGCTAAGGAGGTTCTTCTGTGAATAGTGGCAGCAGACACAGCTCTTAGATCAGTCTGAGTCTGAGCTCTTAAACCTCCAGAGCTGCTTCTTCTAAGACCCTTCATGTGTATCAGTGTCTCTTGAAGAGGGTGTAGCAGGTTATGTATTCCTAGACACTAGCTTTAGTTTTTTTCCTCTCTGCATTTAGGTTCATTGGAAGTAGAAGCTCCTAAGAAGAGAGGTTTTAGCAAACTGAGAGTTTTAAGTGTGCTGTGGGCAAACAGAATTCAGCAATTGCACGTTGACCTCTGTGATTCCTTACCTTAAAGAGTTGTAGGAGTGATGGGGTGGGTGATGAATGAGAGGTGGGCTATGCTAGTGGCTCCAGGCATGGCAGGACGTTCCTGTCTGGTACAAGTAAGTCTTTAAAAGCCCTTAAAATCCTCAGAACATGTAAGTGGACATTTTATGTTCAACTAGGTTCTGGGTGTTACTAATCTGTCTTTCCCAGCTTATTGCTATGAGACCTCAGAAGTCCTGTGGAGCCAGCGTGAAGCCCAGCTTTAGGGTTCCTTTGGGTACCTGCTGGTTAGCTGAGGCTGGAATGAGGAGTTTTTCTTTTTTCAAGGTGTCAGGTAGAAAAATAAGGTTGATTTGTGAAGAAACTTTCTTTTTTCCTATTGAGTTTGGAGAGACAAGAGATATTCCAGAGGTGGTGACACTGTTGCCTGTTGGAAAAGGGGTCGCAGTAACTTCCGAGCCAAGAGGGGAAGTGTTTGAAAATTGGCAGCAGATTAGAAATGCTGGGGGAAAAAATCTGAACTTCTGACTTGCAGCTAAAACAGGCAGCAGTATTGTTAGTTATTTCTGTTTTTGTTTTTCTGCTGTTTCTGTGTAATACAAAGAGTTACAGAAGCTCTCTGTGTAATCCCGGGCACTCCAGAGGAGGGAGCAGTGGTCGATCACTTCTTGGGGTTTATGGAAGAAGCATTTTTAGGAGGAGCTTAGAAGAGCTGTGGTTTGATATCCCTTCACAGGGACCAAGTTGAAAATATTCTGGGCAGGAGCAAGATGAGAGGCATGAAAGGATGGAGTGGAGCAGAGGGAAATGCCAGCACTCTTCTCCCGGAGCAGCCACGTCCCTGCTGGGAGGGCAGGGCCTGCCTCTCTGGTCCCAGAGCTCTCAGGGCACAATCCCAGCGCTCTCCCAGCTTAGCTGTGTGAACAGGAGATGCCCTAAGTCCCAGCTCAGCTGTTGTAGCTTACTAACATGACCAAGAAACTTAAATATGGTGCTTGAGATAACTGGACAGGAAACCTCCCCCGAGTTCCCGTGGAGCGTGGCGATAGCACACGGCCTCCGGGCTGCTGAGGCTTCCTCTGGCAGGGAGGGCTGGGAAAGCACAGAGCCCCCCCTGGGTTCTGGACACCTCCTGCACCCCAGGAACTCCTGCTGCAGGTCTGGCAACACACAGCCATCGGGTGGTGGCACCAAACCCAGAGCAAAGGGAGGCTGCAGGAGGGATCTCCTGGGCAGGAGCAGCCCTGGAGAGTCTGCCAGCAGCTCCAGTAACAAATGACCTGAGATACCCCAGGGATTTGCTGGCCTGTCTCCCATCAGGGAGCGGCACTCGGAAACACTTTACCAAAAATAAACATGGGAGAGGAGTAACTTCAGCCTGAGTGTGACAGTAGCAGCAAACTCCAGCCTCTTATTGTTTTAGGGCTCGGTCCATCTCTTCGCTGGCACCTGTTTCTCAGAGCAGTCACTGGCCCTGCTGCCTCCACTCCAGGCTGCTCTGATTAGCTGTAGGATTTGTATTTCAAGGGAAGTGCTCAACCACAGGCAGGAGAAGGTGCTGCCAGGACGGGGTGGCTTGGCCAGGCCAGCTGCTCTGAGCAAGTTCCCAGCAGTTTTACAGTGTGTGAGCAGAGTGGGGCAAAAAGTATTTCCCAAACAACTTAAACATTACCCCAAGAAAAGCATAAAAGTGCCTCTTCCCACAGAGGCTCCTGTGGGGAGATGGTGTGAGAAACTGAGGCTGCTGTAGCACAAGGGATGCTGGATGGGATTTAGAGGATGATTTGTACATTGGTTCTGTCAGTAAGTAGATCTATTTAGTTGTATCTACAATTAGTGCACCTGGTTTTTGCCTTTTAAAATTCTAATGTCTTTGGGCAGGAGCTGTGTGATGATATGAGCAAGCAGTTTGGTAGGATTTGATCCTGGTGCTTTAAAGGAAATAGCATTGCAGCAGCATTTAAGAAAAGCAGATGCAGAAAAGTAGAAAAGCGCATCCCTGATAGTTGCTTTCAGTGCCCATCCCAAATTCTCATGTATTCTGGGAACTTGTGAAACAGTGGAGATAAAATGTTTTGAAGAATTGGAAGACCAGTAAAGGTCAAAACAACTGGTCAGTGGGAAATGCATTACTCCACTCAGGCTGCTGCAGCTCTGGAGTCACAGTGCCATCCTTGTTCTGAGACATGAGACGTGGAGTAAAAGATGACATGGAGGTTTCACTGGGTTTTAGACAGAGTTTCATTTTCCATGACTCTGCTGAAGTGAATTATCCTCCTCCAACCTCTAAAAACACCACAGCATCCCAACAGGGAAACTACTGCTGCAGGAAGTCAGGCATAGCCCCAGGAGTTGTCTTTGAGCATTTCCAGTAGCTTGAGATGGTGTTCAGATGGAAAGCAGCTTTGATATAATGTATTTTGCAATTCCAGCCTTCCATCGGGGTTCCAAACTGGCTGGTGTGTCCATGGACAGGGTTTGTGGTGATTTGATACCTCCTTTGGAGTGATGTGAGGAAAGGTTGCAAAATAGGCGTCTGAATTCATATTTTGGGTATCAGTTTGGGGTTTTTAGGACCCAGAAATAAATGTCAGGTGTATTTCTGGCAGAGATCCCTGCTTGTCCCAGGGCCGTGACCAGGAGCATCCCAGAGCCTCTGGGCTCCTGTCACCCTCGCAGTGGCAGAGCAGAGGCTTCCACTGCAGTCTTTCTGTGCCCTCTGCTGGTTTGCTTGGGAAATAAGAGGTTATTCTGATGGACCAGAAAGACAAATCTTTTCTTTGGGGTTCAGAATTTTATCTCCAAAGGGTTTGCAGGCTGCAGCTTGCTTCTAGCTGTTCTGCACTAGCCCCCAGTTGGGTTTGTGAGGCCGTTCTCTGGGGGAATAAGGATTGCCAGAAGTGTGCAAATGAGATTTCTACAGGCTTGTCAGCCTTGGCAAAAGCTGTGTGTCCCATAGGATGAGGTGCCAGGCTGATGGGATGCTGGGTTTGGTTTCAGGGCTCAAACTCCTGCATCACTGCAGATATTTCCCCGGAGCAGGTGTTGAGGTTGTTTCTCTGAGTCCTGGCCTCAGATCCAAACTGTCCCAGTGCCACAAAGGCTGTCCCTGGTGCAGAGTGTGCTGCTGCTCCGAGTGGCCCACATGGATATGGGTGCTGGCAGGGCCTTAGGAGGCTGCTGGGGTTCCATAGGTGCTCTGTGTGGGAAAGCAGGAGCCTCTCGCTGCGGTGGGTCCGACTGGAAGTGCAGCATTGCTGATTTGCCTGAGTGTGCACATGCCAGGGGATGGGTTTGCAGATCTGCTTCCTGATAGCTGGGGCAGAGCTCAGATTCTCCCACAGCTTTGGGGTTTGGCTTTAGTGCAGCTCCAAGTGCCTTTTCACAAGAGGAAGATCCAGCAAAGTTCCCTTTTTTATCTGTGTTTGTGGAGAAATGGCAGGTGATGCCCATAGTGACTTTTAGCTTGAGATTGGTTTATTGTGGGAGCAGCTGCAGAGATGGGATTGCTGAGTGGATTTATCCCTTTCCTCCCACTGCTGAATGGTACTGACCAGGAAATAGTATCTGGGAGAGTTGATCCTCAGAGCTTTCTTCATCTCCTGGTTATTCAGCTTCTGGGTTGTGTCTCAGCCTGCTGTAACAAAAGACTTTATAGTTCTTCCAAATTAAGAATTAGTACTTCACTTTCTAAATCCTGCTGTTGCCAAAAGAGTGCTGTATTCCTGTCTGCAGCGAGGTGCGATTTACTTGCAGAATGAAGATTTTGGGTATTTATGGCTTTTAATACGGTTGTGTCTGACAATCATTTTATTTTTAGAGGAGACAAAACCTCTAAAGCCTATCTTCAAGCTGTGCAGATTCTTGTATTCATAATAACCAGGAGGTGCTAGCAAAATCTTGAATTAAAGCCTATATTTAGTACTATCTATAGTGGGGTAGGGTTTTTTGGGAAACGTATTTTTAACATCATCAGGGAAAGGCTGGTTGAGTTTGCAAAGCTGATAGGCTTTGAATGTATATAGAACCACGCATGGAACACAAGGATAATTCAGATTTCCACGTTTTCTTTAAACACGTGCTGTGTTTTTCCTTTTTCCCATTCCCAGCCTCAAAAGTGAAACCAGGGCATCAGAGTAGGGATGGGAAGGGGCACCTCTGGGCCTTGCTGGCCTTATGCTAAAGGGACTCTTGTTGAAAATTCCCTGGATGGAAGGTTTTCTTTGGCTTTTACCTCCTCCCAGCTGCTTTCCAGCCAGGAGAAGTGTACTGGCTCACTGGATATGATGCTGGTGCTGGGGGATGGAGCCTTAATTCATCCACAGCTTTCTACTGGGGTAATTACAGCCTGTCTGCTTTGTTCTTCATCTGTAAATGAAAATAACAGCACATCAGTGAAAATGAGCTGCTGGAGGCTTGAGGATGGATCCACCAAACCATCCCAGGCCCCCAGTTATTAGCAGGCTCCTGGAAGTGTGACAGATGTGTCTGTGATTGAGCCTAGAAACCTCTTAGAGAGGAACACCTCCTGTTTGCTTCCCTTGACCTTTGTCAAATGATTTTTCTTCTGATTTCTTGACTCTAAGATTATACACAAGATTTCCATGGTGTCACACGTCACAGAGAATAAAATGAAAAGTAGGAGTTTGAATTGTGATGTTTTTTAAAAGAACATTCCATTCTGCAAAATGTCATGGTACAGTTGTCGTTTTCAGAACTTTTCCTCTTGGAATAGAATAATAAAAGTTGGAGTGAGGAAAACACCAACATTTTCCCCCACTTAGCTGTAAATGCCAATTCTTTGGATTAGTGTCACCAAGCATGAAGGTGTAACTGAGAAATTTGACCATTTTATGGGTGCTTCAATCAATTGCAGCTGTTTTATTCAAGTAAATATTTTGTAGGCTATAGATGCAACGACATGTCTGGTTAGCTGTTGCCATCAGCGAGCTGCCAACCCGTTTGGCTGCTCTTTGCTGTTCCTTGGAAGCAGCCAGCCCTTGCTGGTACGGGGTCCTCAGCACCAGTAATTCCTTCCCTGTGTCTGCTCCTGCTGGGGCTTGGGAATGGGAGAGGAGCTTCACCCCCAACATGCAGAGCAGCAAGGGGGTCTCCATCAGGGTCACTCCCAGAAGTTCTGGCGCACTCAGTGCCACTGGAAGTGTTGGGCTCAAAGCTGTACAAGGTCTGAGCCCCCTGCACTGGTGTGGGGATCTTTAGCTGGTCAGAGTGACCCTGAGAAGAGTTGGAAAGTCTCTTTTCCCAGCCCGGTGCCTAAAGAACGAGTCAGGGCTCTTCATTTCTCGCTCTCAAGGTTGTTTATTGTATCTTATCTACAAAAATTTTCTCCTGTCCTGCCGAGGTCCATCCAGCAGGACAGTTCCAGGCACTCTGCCTGCCCCTGGGGTGGTGTTATGCCTTTATACTAAAAACTACGTGTACAATGGTTACAATTACTTTCCAATACCCATCACCTATGTTAGACAGTGAGCTTCTACTCTAAACCAATCTGTGAGTGCCACCATCACAGCAGAAGATGGAGGCCAAGAAGAAGAAGGAGAAAGGCTGGACACACCCAGTTCCCTCCATCTTGCCTCCTGAACCCCCATTCCAAAACCCCCAAAATCTACTTTTCCACCCTGTGATAACTTCACTAATATTCTACCTAAACTGCTGTGGCTTGCTGGTCTTCATCTAAGGCTGGTAATTTGCTCCATGGGTCATAATCAAACCCACAGGGGCATTTTGGGCTCTGTGCCAGGGTCTCTGAGCCCCCTGGCAGGGGTCTTGGCCATCCTGGACAGCCAGAGGGATGTTCTGGGTTCCCATAAACTGGGGGCTGCACACCAGGGCCAGCAGGTCCTGACCTTGCGGTCAGAAATGCAATGGGCGCAGACTGCAGCGAGCTGTGCCGTGGTAATTCTGTGTATTATTGTATGTCCTGTGCTTGCTTTGCCCGAGATTTGAGTGCTGTTGGTAAAACCCTCCTGTGCCCCTTCTCTCGGCAGCCGACGTCTCCCCCTGCTCAGCCGTCCCCGCAGGCAGAGCCCTTCAAGGCGCTGGTGGAGCGCTGCCGCTCGGAGCCGCTGTCGCAGAGCACCCCCATGGGGCTGGACCAGCTGGGAGGGCGCATGCAGCACCTGCTCCGCAGGCGTGGTGAGTGCCTCCTCTTCTCTTCTCTCTTCTCTTCTCTTCTCTTCTCTTCTCTTCTCTTCTCTTCTCTTCTCTTCTCTTCTCTTCTCTTCTCTTCTCTTCTCTTCTCTTCCTCACTTTGCTTTTTTGGGTGTCACCCATGCTGCAGAGCCAGGGTGAGTGCCTCTTCTCTGCCACCTTTGCTTTTTTTTTGGGTTGTACCCATGCTCCAGAGTCATGGTGAGTGAGTGCCTCTCCTCTTCCAGCTTTGCTTTTTGGGTGTCAACCATGCTTCAGAGCCATGGTGCCTCTTCTCTGCCACCTTTGCTTTTTGAGTGGCATCCATGCTCCAGAGCCATGGTGAGTTCCCCTTCTCTGCCAGCTTTGCTTTTTAGGTGGCACCCATGCTCCTGAGCTGTGGTGAGTGCCCCTTCTCTGCCAGCTTTGCTTTTTGGTGTCACCTATGCTGCAGAGCCAGCCCAGGGCAGCAGGGGTGGAAAAATCAGGAATGTGGTTTGCATCCGTGCTGGTTACATCCCTGACACCAGGTGAGGGAGCTCTGAGAGCCACATGCTGAGGAGTTTCTTGCTGGCTAAGAGGATCTGCTTGTGTACAGTGTGTTTATGAAATAAGGCTGTTTTCTCTCTCTGATGTCTCTGAACACAATGCCCATAATCTGGTTATGAGAGGATGAACAGGAGTAGGCACATGAGGTGTAAAAGCTGTTCAGCAGCTGCTGTGTGAGCTTGTATTTGGTGGTTTTCTCCTGAATTTCTGTCCTCTAAGAATCCTCTGTGTGAGTACTCACTGTTTGGAGGTGGTGAGTGATGATGGATACTGAGATCACAACTCAAATCTGATGTTTGTTTGAAAACACAAGAAGTGAAGGGTTTTTTTCTTCTTGTGCTTGGGTACTTCTCATGATGAAGGAGGGAGTCTCATGAGCCAAAGACTGGGATGACCTCTCTGCATTTGTCCTGCTCACAGTGACATCAGAGAGAGCGCCCTGGAATGAATTTGCTGGCAGGGTCTCGTGCTGGCAGGTAAATTGGCTGATGACTGAACAGATGACATCATTTTCTGCACCTTCTAATTAAAAAGATTGATAATGAGAGAAAGGAAATGATTTCCTGAAGGGCCACTGCTGGCATGAAGGATCCTGTGATTTAGTGATGGGCGAGCAGGGAAGCGCTGCCAGGCTGTGCTGGCATGGCTCGGGAGCACTCCGGGGATCCAGGCAGCTGATGGATGGTGGCAGCACGTCAGGGTTCAGAAGAGCTGGGGAGGACAAGGCCAATTAGCTGCCTGTGCTGTTAATTGATGGCTCTGCTGCTGGGGTGCAGTGGTTCCCAGCACAGGGGGTCACACAGCCCATCAGAATGAACATTTCCTGTTTGCACGCTGCTCCATCCATCGCCTCCTCCTGCTGGAGCCGGCGCCGTGCTGCAGCCTGGCTCTCCAAGAGTCTCCAAAGTGAAACGTGGGCTGCTAAAAATAGCAGCAGGCTGCCTGCATCAGCATTGAGGAAATAGGTCTCAGTGCAATCTCTCTCCCAACAATGCTGGAGGAAAATCAGGATGGCTGCCCAGGCAGCCTGCAGCAGCATCCCAGCCCTGCTGCGCCTCAGCCTGGGCAGGGCACAGCCCCCACCTGTTTGGTTTGGGGGTCTTCTTTCTCCCAAAGCCTGGAACCAATTAGTCTGGTCTCAAACCCCTCAGGACTGACACAGTCTGAAACCTCTGCCTGGTGAGAGGTTCGTCAGGAGATAGAAACTGAGCGTTGTGCATCTTTTAGGGAAGAATTCCAGAGCTGCTTCTTCTGTGGTGATAGCTGGGAAGGATGTGGAGCTGGAAAGGGAAATGAGCTGCTCATGATCCCAGAGATCTGTGGCTGTTTTTTGTAGATCCTTGCTCCATGACTGGGATGAGGAGCTCCAGGTGCTGGAAACACCTGTGGGGATGCATGTACCACATATGTGCACTGCCTGGATCACATGTACCTGTGCTAGCAGCTGCTCTGGGGGCACCAGTGGTGCTCAGCTCTGTTTCCTTCCCTTCAGGCCAGGGGATGTGAAGAGCCTGATGGAGGAAGGAATTAAGATTTAAGCTTGCCAAATGTGGGAGGGAAAACTCTGGTCTCATACATAATGGCAGCTTCACCCCAAAAAAAGAGAGAGATAGGTTGTGGAGCTGAAAATTTTGGTTGATTGGAAGAGTAGAGCTCATTTGCCTCTTTTTCACCAGCTGCTGTAGGCCTGGGTAGTGCCATCTGCAAGGCCAGGCTGGTGTCTGGTGTGAGAATCTGAAAAATATAAAAGCTAGAGCAGAACTGCATCTCTGAGGGCTTGGTCTGAAATGCTGGGGGTGAGAACCAGCCCAGTTTCTTTAAAAAACCAGCTTTTATGGTGTTACCCATTTCTGGTTTGTGTGTAAATTGGAGAAGCTGTTTATTTTCCAAGGCCTGGAAAGGTCCAAGGTGCACTCAGCCATGGACCATGGTGAGTGTGCAGCTGGGATTGCTGCAGGTGCTGCTGCTGGGCACCCAGGGAGCTGCTGCCCTGGGCACACTGGTGTTGGGATCATTAGCTTGTCACAGTGGCCACGAGAAAAGTTTGAAAGTCTGTTCTCCCAGCCCAGTGCTTGAAGAAGGAGTCAGGGCTCTTCATTTCTCGCTCTCAAGGTTGTTTATTTATCTTATCTATAAAAAATTTTTCTCCTGCCCTGCTGAGGTCAGCTCACCAAGACAGTCCAGGCACTCTGCCTGCCCTGGGGTGGTGTTATGTCTTTATACTAAAAACTACGTGTACAATGGTTACAATTACTTTCCAATACCCATCACCTATGTTCGACAGTGAGCTTCTACTCTAAACCAATCTGTGAGTGCCACCATCACAGCAGAAGATGGAGGCCAAGAAAAAGAAGGAGAAAGGCTGGACACACCCAGTTCCCTCCATCTTGCCTCCTGAGCCCCCATACCAAAAACCCCAAAATCTACTTTTCCACCCTGTGATAACTTCACTAATATTCTGCCTAAACTGTTGTGGCTTGCTGATCTTCATCTAAGGCTGGTAATTTGCTCCATGGGTCATAATCAAACCCACAGGGGCATTTTGGGCTCTGTGCCAGGGTCTCTGAAACCCCTGGCAGGGGTCTGGGCTGCTCAGGACAGCCAGAGGGATGTTCTGGGTCCTGACAACCTGGGGCAGGCTGCTGAGGCTCTCCTGCTCCTGGAGCTCCTGGCAGAACATCCTGGCTCCACACCCAGTTGGGCTGACCCCACGTTGGGATGTGCTCCCGGCTCTGCCTTTTTGTAGTATCCAAGCTGCACTATTTCTCTTGCATCCCAAGAGCACTGAATAAAGCACCTAAATATACTCCGTGCTCTCTTTTTCTAAAGGAGAGGTTGAATGAGTCTCTTGCAAACAATTTTGTTTCTTTCATTTAAAAGAACAGCCTCCGCCCCCAGCCTGAGCTAAAGCACGGCATTTATCTTTTGTAATTCCTTTTTTATTTTTTTGTTCCTGTGGATTTTCTCCTGGCAGCTGAGAACGAGCAGGCTTCAAAGACCCTGAAGGTGCGCGGGAACTGCAGGAACGGCGGCCGTCGATGGAACCTCTTCAAGCCTGGAGCTGAGAAGCTGCAGATCAGTCGGGTAAGGAGCTGTGTGCAACGTGCCCCTGCCTGCTTCAGGGCTGGGATTTGCCTGTGTTGGGATTTGTGTTTAGAACAATGTGCCTGACTAACAGCTTCCTCAGTGCTTGGTCCTTCAGCCACAGCTGGGGATGGTTTTGGTTTGGTGTTGTTTTGTAGCAATACAAGCTCAGGTGCGTTGTCTTTTCCCCAAATCAGTGTCCCTTCAATGTGTGGCACAGGCTGTTGGGCTGTCACTGGGCCTCCTGTGCCTGTGGCTGAGTGCTCCTTGCAGGTGGAGGGAACTGTGACGTTTCCCATTGCCTTCAGATGTGCTCCTTGGTTTTTGATGGGTTTATTTTTTCTCCTTCCTTTTTTAGCCCTGTGTCCTTTGGGTTTGGTGCTGCTCCCAGCACCATCTCGGTGACAAATTCATGTCACTGCTTCTTTCCCAAACTGTTTTGCAAATATAGGCACAATCCATCCACTTGGTTCTTTTTTTGTGAATGATGCTTCTAGTGGGGGAAGTAAAAGCTGTTGTGGGCCTGGGGACGTTCATGTTTTTCTCTGGGAAAAATTCAGAAAAGATGGCAAAAATGGTAAAATTTGTCTGATATGTTTCTTTGCTTAACTGGGGGGTTGGTTTTTTTTTTTTTTTTTTTTTTGTGCTGTGCCCTGTGTTTGAAGTCTGGAGGCTTTGGTTATTCCATGGTCTTGTTTTGGGTTTGTATTGCTCATGAGTCTGGTTTCACTGGTACCCAGTAGATCCAGATTGTTCCAAACCCAGCAGATTTCCCAGCCTGCACTGTGATGCAGGCAGAGTTTTCTACTGGCTATGGCAGAAGAGTTTAGCCCTTGTTGTTCCTCTAGGGCACAGGAATAAAGGATGGTCTGGGAGCCAGGAATTTCCCTGCTGGAGTGGAGAGGGGAGCTGACCTTCTGTTGTGTCTCTGTGGCTCTTTCCCTCTCTACTGCTGTCCTTCCTTACCAAACCTTTCTTGTATTCCTTTCCCCTTTGATATTTGATGAGCTGCCTTCCTGAAATGTGATTTCCAGGAGGTCCCTGGCCTCTGTGTGTGCTTTTCCATCACAGGAAGTTGGCAGTGAGCGATGCTGACTTCTCCACCCTCCTTGTGTTGGGTGTTGCTTTCCAGGGAACACGTGCAGGGATGGACTGCTGGATTTTTGGTCACTTGTGACTTTCTGGAATTCCATCTTGCATCACTTCTGTTTTCTTTGCTGAGTTTTTGTGGGTGGAGGTACAAAGGCAGAGGAGAGATAGACAAGGAGTTCAGCTCTTCTTTTTCTCTTCTTTCCCTTTGGGTCCTACCTCGCTGCCGAGACATGAGCTGCTCCTTTCAACTCAGGAAAGCTGTTCTGCTTTCAGACAAGCTGAACATCTAAAGCTTTGAACAAAGTTTTCCTGGATGAAATGATCCCTATCCAATAAAGCTGTTTGTCCTTGGGGCCAGGATAAAGGCAGGTGACTGCAGAGCAGTGAAGGATCCTGTTGTGCAGTGTGCAAGCCCTGCCTTGGGGTGTCTCAGGTGTGTTATCCATGAGCTGTGTCCCTGCTCAGGGGCTGGTACTGACCAGTGCATGGATGGATGTGGTCCTTAATTAATCACTTCATTACACCTTAGTTAATCACTTTATTTTTAATCCTTTAAGAGGAGCCTTGGAGCTTTCATAGCTGTCCTGGAGGCTCTCCCGGAAGCCAAGGTGCTGTTTTGGCACAAAATTGCTCCTGAATTATCTGTGCCTTGAGCATCCTGAAGCCAGGCCTGTTTCAGATTGCAAACAGAGCCCAGATTGCATCAGGGACCCTTAGAGAAGCTGTGGAAAACTGAAACCTCAGCAAACAAACGCCCTGCTGAAGTTTGGGAAAGGTTGGCAGAGAAACAGCTTCTCCTGTGGTGATAGTGGGAGGGATGTGGAGCTGGAAAGGGAAGGGAGCAGCTCATGGCCCCAGAGATCTGTGGGTGCTGCTTGGCTCAGACATGGCCATGCCATGTGGCCCCCTGAGGCAGACAGTTGGGTTTGGGGAGGTCTGTCCAGCTTGTTTTTAAATCATGGCAAGCAGGCAGCTCTGAAACCTTTGGTTTATAAATCAGAGGTGCTGTGCAAGTGCTGCAGGAGCAGGATACAGAAATGTGGTTCAAAACAGCAGTGCTGGAAAACTCAGCTGTCACCTCTGCTTCAAGCTCAGTGAAGATCTACAGGGCTGCACATCACCTCTTGGCCAGAAAGAAGTTTATGCTCTGGCAAATGTGTAAATTTGGGGTGAGATTTGTGGGCCTGAGTGTCTCTGGTGAGGTGCTTTCACTGACAGCTGACACCAGAGAGGTGGCAGAGAAGTGCAGAAAGCAGGGATTTATCCTTCCAAGAAAGAGTGTCTGAAATCTGGGCACAAGCTGGAGAAGTTTTTTATGGAGTAGATAAGGTTATTGTTCCACTTTGGAGGTGGGAATAAGAAACTGAAGCGCTGGAGGGTGGTACATGTGGAGCCATACAATTTTTTTTTTTATTTCTCTCCTAATTTAAAAAGCAAATAAAAATAAATAAGGTCAGACTTTTAACAGTTTTCAGTCTTTAATTTTTTCCCAGAGTACACTCTTCAGCCTGGAGAAAACTCTGTGTTGAAGCAGTTTATGTGCAGAGCATTTTGGTTTAGCACTTGGGTCCCTTAGAGCCTTTGCTTTGTGGGAACAGTTTGGCACAATCAGGACCAACTTGCAGAGACCTGGAGGTGCCCTGAAGTGCAGGCTTTGCTGCAGCAGAGATCACAGAGTGCCCTGAAAGGCTGCCCTGACAGGACCCTGAGCATCTCTCCTGCCTCTGATTTAGCCTCAGGCAGGTCCTGGCAGCTGGGACGTGGCTGATCCTTGGAGCAAGGGCAGCAGTGAGTTCCCTTCTGCAGCCCCAGAGCGGTGCTGGGAGAGCTTTGATGGTCTGGGTGTCAGAGGCAGAGGGTGACAGGCCCACCCTGACCCAGATCACTGGCCTCTGCTGCCTCCTGTGAGGGAACTCTGCTTCTTGTTAGCTGCCCCAAATCATCCCAGCTTTCTCTTTGCTTCTTGTTAGCTGCCCCAAATCATCCCAGCTTTCTCTTTGCTTCTTGTTAGCTGCCCCAAATCATCCCAGCCTTTTCCAGACAGGTGCTCTGGGGATGTGCTCCAGGAGGAATCACAGAACCACCAGGCTGGAAGATCCTTTAGGATCACGGAGTCCAAGCCATGCCCTAACACCACCTTAGCTAAACCATGGCACCGAGTGCCACATCCAATATTTTTTTTAAAGGAAGGGAGATTGAGCCCTTCCTGAAACAGGAAGCTTCCTCTCATTGTGTATTAATTCTCTCTCTTACCTGAGAGTTTGAATTTCCAGCCTTTAAAGATGACTGCAGCCATTCCTGTCCTCTGCTCCCTCCCTCCTTTCCTGCCCTGTGTACTTGTGTACAAGGGACTAAAGCCCAAATTTCTATGCTGGAGGAAGCCACTGTTAATTAGCTAGACTGGAAACTTTGCATGAGAGGAGCTTCTTTGACATCCCTACACTAATAATAGGCAGGCCTGCTGTGCAGAGGTGTTGAATATTCACAAACCCACCCCCCAGCCTGTCCTTTCTCCTCTGGAAGTCAGGAGCTCTTTCCAGAGCCTGGTGGGGGGTTGCCAGGGCAATGATGGTGGATGTGCCAGTCTGCAGCTCCCCAGAGCTAAATCCCCACTGCCTGTGTTTATGAGGGATAGGAAATTCAGGCAACGTGCAGCCTGCAGGAGAACAGAGTGAAGGGGAAGTTGATTTGGGTGAGAATGCTGCTTGATATTCAGGGCCAGCTCTCCTGCCTGCTATTTTTATCCTCTCACATAGTGCTGAGTGGGCACTTTGGGCAGAGGGGTTTTTTTTTCCCTTTGCCAAGTGTCCTGCCCTGTGTTCCTGTGGACTTGGGCAGGAAGGGGGTTGTGCTGGGGCTCCTGGGCTGCAGCATCCTGGGATGGGAGTGGGATGTGATCACAGCCAGATTTTGGAGCCCCTGTGTCCCTGGGAACGGGCTGGGAGAAAAGCACAGTCCTGAGGCTTTCCTGGTGCTAATTAGTTTAAATATCAGTGTGGTTCTACAAGAGGTTTATGTGCACGTATGGAGGGCTGCCAGGAAAACAAATCCTCATTGAATCTCTCTTCCCTCATCTTAAACATTGAGTATTTCTGCTGGCAGGGTATGTCTGAGCCATATATTTTGGGGAGGGCTGCTTTATATCTTGATAAACCTATTCAGCTGCTCTACTTAGCAGTGCTGTGAAGTCTTTATGGAGTTGGGTTTTTTTTTAATATATTTAGCCATTTATAAGTGGTTTTTTTTGCAAGTTCTGAAAAACTCAAATAAATCAAAATTGGCTTGAGCTGCGGAATATTGCAGTGCTGTGATCCAGCCCCATCTGTCTGCATGAGTGCCCAGGCAGGGTCCCTACACCCCTGGCTGCAGCACTGCAGCCTTTTCAGCACCTGAGCTGTGTCTGATGTGCTGGGTCTGGCAGCTGGGCCGAGCAGGCAGAGCTGGGTGTGAGCTGCAGGTCAGCCCTGAGCCCATTTGCATCCCTCTCGCCTGAACGGGCCTGCCCTGGGCTCCCTCCCCAGGGATGCCATGGGGAGCAGTGCAAAGCACACAGCAGCAAGCCTGGAACTAGAAATGAGAGCTATTTCCAACCTTACCATGCTCTGGAAGCCTCCTCTCCATGTGTGTTCATTCTCTCTGTCTTTGATTTCCAGCCTTTAAAGATGACTGCAGCCATTCCTGTCCTCTGCTCCTTCCCTCCCTTCCTGCTCTGTGTACTTGTGTGTCACAGACATATCTTCTGAAAAATCCTTTTGCCAGGATCTTTTCTCCTGAGAAGCTGGGAAGCTTCAGCTTCTTCATGTTTTGCTGCTTTGGAATATGATTTGGAGAATTGTTTACCCAGCATGTGGAATTGTTGTTACTTGATGACCAATGACAGCCACCTGTGTGGAGGCTGTGAGCAGTCACAAGATTTTGATTCCATTCTTTTCTAGCCTTTTGATGAAATACTTTTCTCTCTATTCTTTTAGTATTGTTTTAGTATATCATTTTCTTTTAATATAATATATCATCAAATAATAAATCAGCCTTCTGAAACATGGAGTCAAGATTCTCATCCCTTCCCTCATCCTGGGACCCCTGAGAACATCACCACACTTGTGTACAAGGGACTAAATTTCTATGCTGGAGGAAGCCACTGTTAATTAGCTAGACTGGAAACTTTGCATGAGAGGAGCTTCTTTGACATACTAACATATAATATAGTATAATATTAATATTATCCCTATACTAAAATATAATATAGTATAATATTAGTATTATCCCTATACTAAAATACAATATAGTATAATATTAGTATTATCCCTATACTAATATAGAATATAGTATAATATTAGTATTATCCCTATACTAATATAGAATATAGTATAATATTAGTATTATCCCTATACTAAAATAGAATATAGTATAATATTAGTATTATCCCTATATTAATAATAGGCAGGCCTGCTGGGTGTTTAGAAAATCATTCAGCAGTGCTGTGGTTTTGTGCAGAGCAGGGCTGGGGGCCATAACCCCTGGTGCCTTGGGTGTTGCTCCAGCAGCCCCAGGTGTTCCCCAGCACTCCTGGGGACAAACAAGGCTTCAGGGACTCTGAATCTTGCAGGAAGGAGAGGTTTGAGATGGCAAATGGTCACCTTTGAGTTGTGGGTTTATGTGCTGGGCAGCACAAGAGAGATTTGAAGTTCCAGCCTCCTGAGCCCTTCAGCAGTTATGTATAGGTCTATATTAAGAAGAATCTCAGCCTCCAGTTGGTGATGGTTTTTCTAGTGCCATTGAACCTCAGGGTGTCTCTGTGCAGCTGCAGGTGGTAGGTACTGCATCCTACATGGCATTAACTGTGTGCAGTGGTGACTGTACATAATCACTTCTATACTTCAAATGGAGCTCTCAGCCTAACTTTAAATAGCACTTTGGAATGGCTCTTTTTTCCTCTTGCTCAGTAGTTCCACCTTGATTGCTCTGCTCCAACTCATTACTCAGCTCTGTCACCGTGTTTCACTCTGGGATATGGTTTATACAAAAGAAGCTTTAATGTAAACTCAATTTGTGTTGCATTGCTAAAACCTTAATGACATTTTGCTTGGCAGCAGTATAGACTCTGTGGTTTGCCCTTCCCCTGTGCACTGTGTTCCCAATAAACTAAAGGCTGTGGTAGGTGTAGCATGAAAAATCCTGAGTAAATATTGGAACAAATGCTTTTGTAGTGCTTCCTAAGCCCTGGCTGTGCTCCTGATTCCAGGCCACCCTGGTGTCACCAGTGTGTAGCTGAAAAGGAGCTAAATTTGGGAAGGACAGGTAAAAGCACAGGTCAGAGCTCCAAAATATCTTCTGTAGCTTCTGCATCAGGTTTGAGATGCATCCCAGGAGTGCTGCTGAAGCCACAGGGTGGGTGGATACACCCTGAAGGTCACCAGGGGATGGTGGAGAGTGGTTGTGTGTGGCTCCCTGGGCTCTGAGGTGAGCTCTGGGTGCTTCACAGCCTGACATGGCCCAGGGCAATTCCCTTGGGATCCTGGAGAGGCAGGAGCACCATCCTGCTCCTGTGGGGAGCTCTGTGATCCCACAGTGTCCAGAGCACTGGTTTGGCTCTGTGGATGGAAGGAAGGAACATCTGGGACTGTCCCCTTTGCTGTTCACTCCAGCTGCTCAATGGGATGATCCTCATGCAGTTTGGAGGGGGTGTGTTCATAAACCCCAAATCCAGAGCACCTGCACCACTGCTGAGGTGCTGGTACCTGAAAATTTGGGCTCACAGGGAAACTGCAGCTGCTCTGACTTTTGCTCTGCCCTTGGCATTCAAGAAGCTGAAGTGGATTTAGTAACAAGCTGTCCCTAGTACCAAAGGTAGGAATAAAGGGTCTAATTTTGTCCCTGGTTTTGTCCTGCAGATTTATGGAGGGTTTCACACGTGAATTGGACTGGGATATTGACCCAACACTGTGCTTGTACTTGGAGGAGTATGAAATGAGCAGGATGAGAGGCTGCACAGGGGACTTGGGTATTATATCAGTGCAGTCACATGGCCTGCAGTGAGCTCCTCAGTGGGGCAGGGAAAGCTTCATCTCCTCATGGACTGCACAGAGCACGCAGAATAATTCCCCTAATAAATCTCTTTCAGTCTCTAATATCTAGGGAAATATATTATCCTGTTGTCCAAAACCTTGAGAGATCAGTCTTTTCTGGACAAGAATAGACATTTCTTTGCAGCTCTGCTGTGCTAGGTTCAGGGATTGCACTGGAAAGGAGAGGCAATACCACCCGGCTGCAGTGCTGCTGTTCCCAGTGGGAAATCCCATTTCCCACCCAGTTGCTGCAGACATCTTTCATGAAAAATTCTTTCTTAGGATTTTTCCTTGTGAGAAGCAGCAGTTTCAGCAACCAAATGTAAGCAATGGTTATCTGCTGCTGTGGAATGTAACAGGTGCATCTGTGATTGGTCTCATGTGGATGTTTGGATTTACTGACCCCTCATGGCAGAGCTGGCTCTTGCTCTCTGTCTGAGACACAGATCTTTGTTATTCATTCTTTTCTATTCTTAGCTTAGCTAGCTTCTGAAGAAACCTTTTCCTTCTGTTTCTTTTTAGTATAGTCTTAATGTAACATACATCACAAAATAATAAATCAGCCTTCTGATCATGGAGTCAACATTCTCGTCTCTCCTTCATCCTGAAAACCCTTGGGACCACAGTCACACGCAGTGCTGCTGTTCCCAGTGGGAAATCCCATTTCCCACCCAGGACCATGCCAGGCTGTGCAGCAGGACGTGCAGGGAGCATCCTCTGGGGAGGGAAAGGCTGCAGGGATTGCACCTCTGGGAAGCAGCAGCAGCAGCAGAGTCACAGCACAGAGGTTGTGGCCAGCGGGGACCACTTTTGGGGGGCCTTTGGCCACTGGCCTTGGAGCACTCTTGCCCTCAGCAGTGGGTTTAACCTCTCAGTGTGGGGAGCTGCCTGGGCATGGGCTGTTTCCCAGATGAAGCTGTTTTTCCTGCACATCTCTGAGCTCAGCCAGTGCTGTCTTCGTCCCAGCTTGCTGGCACTCCTTGTGCTGGTGTCCCCTGCAGGGCTGTCCCCAGGAATGCTGTGTGGCCCCTGGGGAGAGACAGGGAAGCAGAACAGCTGCTGCAAGCTGCAGCTGGAGTGGGATGCCCAGGAAGCACCTCCAGGAGGGATGAGTCCCTGTGGGATGAGTCCCTTTCCACCCCTCCTCGTGCAAGGAGTTCACTAAAAGCAGGAGTAACTCCAGTGCTGTGTGTGGTGGGTGCTCCTTAGCTCTGCCTCTTGACACATTTCCAGATTTTGAGGTGGGTTTAACCTTGCCTGGAGAATCAGACATGTCCCACTGCAGTCAGGAGGGGATTTGGCTGTGTTTTAGAGGGGACTCGCTGTGCTTTGGGGGCACTGGGTGTGTCTGAGCTGCTCAGATGCGGCAGTGGATGTGTCAAATCAGTGTCACCATGGTGCTGGGAGGGGACTGAGTTGAGCAGGGAGCAGCACAGTGCAAGCAGGGCCAGCCTTGCCTTGCTGCAGGTGTCTGCCAGGCCCCTGAACAGGCTGCAGGCAGGAGAAATCCTCCAGCAAGCAGGAAAACGGAGACAAAGTAAATGGAAGTGTGTGGAGCCTTCTGGTGGCAGTGATGCCATGGGGTGCCCTGGCCATGCTGGGTGTCTGGACTGGTGATGCCTTGTGAAGGCTGACTTAGAACAGAGACCAGACAGAGTTAAAGAATAAAGTAGGGATTTATTAGGAAGCTTCAATAGATCCACTTTGGGCAGCACAAGAGCCCAGCCAGGGCTACACCCAAGGTGAACCAAAATGGTCACAAAATGCACGACCAGTCATGGGGTGTCTCACTTTTATGAGTTTTGGTCTGTTAGTATATTGGAGGCAATTGTCTAATAACAGCTCTAGCTCATGAAGTTTTATCTTTCTTGTTTTTCTCTCTTTGGTCTGTTGTTTGTGGTTTTGGGCTTGAGATTTGGATCAGTTGTCTTTGGGTCTATAGTTAGAGTAGGAATTGTTTTGTCTCCCTGCTCTGTGCACAGAGCTCACCATCCCATAATATGAAGCCCAGACCCACACGCTAAAGCAGCACAGAGTGTGAAAATATAAAAGCTCAAACCTGAGGCATCAGTGGCACAGGCAGTGCTGGCAGCAGCTGTGCTGGGACTGCCTTTGCCTTGGGAGCAGGAGCTGTGTGTGCCACTGCTGGCTCCAGCAGTTCTGGGGATTCCCCAGCACAGCCCTGGGCTTGGCACTGGGGGGGCTTCCACCCCACAGGGACCCCATGGAATAGTTGAGACCCCAAAGCAGAGCTCTGTGAACATTTGTTGGCATTCTGTTGCCATCAGAGCTGCTGCACTGTGTGCTGGCAGGTGTTTGGCTGGTGCTTGCTCTGTGATTCCTGCTGGAATACAGCACAGCACAATGCTGTCCTTCCAGAGCAGGCTAAGAAAGATGTTCCTGGACTCTCCTCCCATCCCTGGCAGCTCAGGGATTTGTGCAGGTGAAAAATTCCTGCCTAGAAATGAGGAGGGAGAGCTCACAGCCTCTGTCCCTGCCCTTCACTGTGGCTGGGCTCTGCAGGGGTTGAGCTGCTCCTGTGACCTCCCCTCATGAACCATCACCGTGGGTGTCACTGACATATTTTCTGAAAAATCCCTTCTCCAGGATTGGTTCTCCTGAGAAGCTTCAGCTTCTCCATGTTTTGCTGCTCTAGAATGTGATTTGGAAAACTGTTTACCCACCATGTGAATTGTTTTTACTTAATGGCCAATCCCAGTCCAGGTGTGTCACACTCTCTGGTCAGTCACAAGTGTTTTATTAATCATTCTTTTCTAGCCTTCTGATGTCTCCTTTCTCTTTCTTTAGTGTAATTTTAGAATAGAATGCAATATAATATAATATAATATAATATAATATAATATAATATAATATAATATAATATAATATAATATAATATAATATAATATAATATAATATAATATAATATATCAGCCTTCTAAGAACTTAGAGCCAATTCTCAGCTCTCACCTCGTCCTGAGACCTTCACAACACCACAACAATTAATAACCACACTTGGGACTCCACACATTCATTGCTCTGGGGCTTCCCTGGAGCCAGGGAAGGGGGAAGGGAAATGCCTCAAGCCCTGTTCATGTTGGAAGGAGGGGTGGCTGATGGTGAGGGATGAGGAGGGGACAATGAAGGGAGATGTCCTGAGCAATAATCTTGCCCCAGTGTGGAGTTCTTGCTTGGGCAGCCCCATCCTGGGAGTGAAGGACAAACGTGGTACTTCCAAAACATTCTGTGCTAAAACAAAAATGGCCAATTCCCCTGGCTCAGTTGGCTCTGCAGACTAGGACAGTGTTGATTCCACCTTTACAGTGTTTTGTAGTGACAAAGTTCTTGCAGAAATGGATTTTGTCCCTCTTCTGCCAGGAGTTGGGACTTGGACAAGAAGAACCAGCAGTTGGATCCTTCTGTATGCAGGATTTAATTCCATCCATTCTCTGTTTGAGCCATCTCTTTCTTTTCTAAGATATGTCACATTTTATTTTTAATACTGGACAAATACCAAATATTCCTCAAGAGAGAACTGTGATTGCAGCTCAGTTCTGACAGTTGAGAATAGTCCAACCAACGTACTTGCCTCATCTGAAATGCTGCTATTTTCAGCTGTGCTTTTGTTTTTAGCCATCAGTGATAAGTTTGCATTTCCTGCAGATGATATTTTGGGTTGACGTGAATTATTAAGGCCCCACTGTGTAAAATGGTTTTCTTCCTGTGTGACTTTGGGCTTGTCTTTTCTGGTTTCATACCCTCATCCAAATCAGAAGCACAATTAAATCTCCACATCCCAGCTGGTCATCACTAAATAATTTGTATTACATCTTGCTGAAGCATTTTATAAGTGATGCTGCAGGAAGGCTTGTTTCCTGTTTTGTGTTTTTGGGGTTTTTTTGGGTTTTTTTGTTTCTTTTCCTTTATTTTGAATTTAAGATAAAGGCAAACTGAACTTTGCAGGCACTTATTTGGAGTCAGACATTTTCCAGCTATTATTTTGCAAACTATTAGAGCAGCAGATCATGAGGTGGGAACCCAGTTATGCAAACAAAGCCACGTCACTCTTGGCCAAAAATAGCTTCAGTACATGTGCAGTAAGGTGGAAATGAAGGCCTTTGGTGTACACAGAGCAAACAGGGAGGGAGGCAAGAGGGGAAGCTGCAGCTTTTTGTTTAGACTCTCTCATGTTTAGAGCAAAGTGTGTTTTCCAGAGCCAAGCAGAGTGTTGCTGCTTGTAATGTCAGTGGGATGGGAGTTATTCCCTTCTTACAGATGAAGGGGACTGAGGGTTTGAGAGATGGCCAAATTTTGGCCCAGAGGCATTGGTAATTTTAACATCCAGGTCCCAGGCACAGCATGAAGAAATACTGAAAGAAACTTAAAAAATGTTCCCTTTCCTTCCTCTGCTCAGCATCTCCAGCACAGGGAAAACCTGGTCCCTGCTGTGTTCCCCTGGGATTCTGAGAGAGCTCTGGGGGCTGGCTTCACATCTCATGCAGAGATGCTGCCTGGGCTTCAGTCTTCATCTCCTTTCATTTCAGCCTCATCCAGCACTGCAGTGCCCTAAATAATTTCGAGATCACCCCAGTGGCTGTTTGCTGTGTACAGGGATTTGCTGCCTGGGAGTTTTATGGGTGTTTGCAGCAGGGCTGGGGTCTGGCTTCCTTTACAGTGCTGCAAGTTTCTCTCCAGCAGGCTTAAAATAACCTTGTGTTTTCCTTCTGTACCCCCAGCTCCCTTTGCAGTGATGTGGTTAATTGCAGTTTGTTATCAAGCTGTTAGGAGATGGTTTTGGGCCAGGAGAGGAGATAAAGCAGGAGCTTGGCTATGGAAAATGCAGCTGGAGGTGTGCAGATGTAGCTTCCATTGGATTAAAGCCTCCTTTTTATGAAGACTTGCATTTTCTTATCTCCCAATACTTTTCTGGGATGAGGCAGAAGGGGGCTATAAAGTTGAGCAGAGGCTTGATGCCTTCTGTAATGGGCAGAGTGATTCCCAGGCTCATTCCCTATTCTTCACACACAGTTTTTGTCTCAATTAGAAATGGTGTTCAAATTATCTCTGTATTCATCCAGATCTGCAAATGCCTGTCAGAACATCGGAATGGCTTCAGCTGGGATTCTCTGTTCCTGCTCCTCCTCTTTCCAAAGGTGTCCATACAGCTTTACTCCTGCCACAATTCCCAAACACAGGTTTTTATTGCTCAGGTCCCCCTCCAAGTTTTGTTACAGGTTTCAAGGCTTGCCTGGAGTGTTTTCCATGCAGGATTCCTGTGCATGTTGCTGCTTAGGTTGTGCCAGTGAATTCCAAAATAGCTGAACATCAGCATGCACAGCTACACAGAGAGGGGAGATTAGTGCTGATTTATTGGCCTGTCAATTAAAGAGGAGCACAAGGATTCTCACTGCATGGCTGAGATGAAGTGTTGTGGTGGCAGCAAAAGCTCAGCTTTCTTCAACCTAGCTACTGGTTCCTATACATTTCTGTTTAATTAAAGTGCTCCTGCATCCTGCACTCTTCAACATTAATTCAGAGATGTATTTTGAACCAGTGCCAGGGGAATACATTGTTATGGCATCCTCTTTCCACATCTATTAGCAGGAAGGGGATAATTGAGGAAATCTCACACAGATTTAATTGGGGACTGAGGGCAGGAGCGGGGAGGGGAGAAGCACAAGGCAGAAGTAGGTCAGAAGTTGGGTAACTCTGCCTTGGCACGGAGCAGTGAGCAGAGCTGCTGGAGGCACCGTGGGGCTGCTGCTCATGGGGGTGCCCAGGGAGTGCTGGGGTGCCACAGGAGCTGCCCCCAAACGGCTCTGGAGCGTCCTGCAGGTGTGGGCACCTCTGCCAGGGTGCCAGGGGTGCTGATCCCTCAGGGGATGTGTGGGATGGGTAAGGAATGGGGGCTGGGCGCAGCATTTTGCAGTTTTCAACTCTGATCTGGAAGGGGAACGTTTTACTCCTGTTTGCAGCTGCCTGTGCCCAGGTGGGGAGCAGGGTCCTGGCAGGGACGAGCCCAGGGAAGCCAGGTCCTGTCAGGGTTGAGCCCAGGGGAGCAGGGTCCTGTCAGGGATGAGCCCAGGTGAGCAGGGTCCTGGCAGGAGCTCAGGAAATCCAGGTCCTGTCAGGGGTGAGCCCACAGAAGTAGGGTCCTGACAGGGGTACTGACATTGGGATCAGAGCTCAGGGAAGCAGAGTCCTGTCAGGGATGAGCCCAGGGAAGCAGGGTCCTGTCAGGGACGAGCCTAGGGAATCCAGGTCCTGTCAGGGGTGAGCCCAGGGAAGCAGGGTCCTGGCAGGGATGAGCCCTGGGGAGCAGGATCCTGTCAGGAATGAGCCCTGGGGAGCAGGGTCCTGGCAGGAGCTCAGGAAATCCAGGTCCTGTCAGGGACGAGCCCAGGGGAGCAGGGTCCTGTCAGGGACGAGCCCAGGGGAGCAGGGTCCTGGCAGGAATGAGCCCTGGATCCTGTCAGAGGTGAGCCCTGGGGAGCAGGGTCCTGGCAGGGCCGAGCATCCTTGAGGGGATGTGGGAGCTTGGTGTGGGAGGTGGCAGGAAAGCAGCAGAAGGGGAAGCAGCACAGTGCTGGTGTCTGACAGACTCTGTGACTCTTCAGCAGCTCATTTCTGGTGTTTGCCAGCCCACCCTGCAGCCTGCTGGGTGTGGGCAGGGCTGGGTTGGAACCCCATAAACAGCAGACACTCACAGCAAATGGGGCTGGTTTTTAATGTAATTTTGCTGACTCACTGTGGGACACGGGAAAACTCCAACTTCTGCTGCACTTGGGCATTGCCAGCCCTGGCAGGGGCAGCACAGCACAGCATCCACCCATCCCAGGTTCTCACACTGAGAGCTGCTGGGTACAAGATGGTTTTGGGTTGTGCCCTTGGGGCTGTGCTGCTCAAGGCAGCCGTGTCCCTTGGGAATTTGGGGTGACTTGAGGGAAGCCCAGCCCTGCTGGGAGGTGAACTCTGGCCCTGCTGCCTGGGATCACCCAGCCCAGGGATGCTCCAGGAGCAGGAAGAGGTGGCTGCAGGATGCTCTGGGAGCAGAGAATGGCCAGGAGCAGAACTGGCCTCGGGAAGAGACAAGAGAAGGGGATTTTGTCAGTCTGTGTGCAGGGAGGGCTCCGAGCAGGGCCCAGCAATGGCACCAGAGAAGCAGGCAAGGACTGATCCCAGTGAGTTCCACCTGGACATGAGGAAGAAATTCTTCCCCGTGCAGAGCCCTGATTGCCCAGAGAGTTTCCCTCCCTGGGGATATTCCAGAGTAGTGCTGTGCTCTGGGATGGCCCTGCTGGAGTTTGGGATGGCCCTGCTGGAGTTTCTCTCTCTGGGGATATTCCAGAG
Organism: Calcarius lapponicus; assembly: GCA_039654755.1. Taxonomy (NCBI): domain Eukaryota; kingdom Metazoa; phylum Chordata; class Aves; order Passeriformes; family Fringillidae; genus Calcarius; species Calcarius lapponicus. Next base: position 18,502,791 of record CM077467.1, on the reverse strand, counting down.
CAGTGCTGTGCTCTGGGATGGCCCTGCTGGATTTTGGGATGGCCCTGCTGGAGTTTCCTCCATGGGGATATTCCAGAGCAGTGCTGTGCTCAGGGATGGCCCTGCTGGAGTTTGGGATGGCCCTGCTGGAGTTTGGGATGGCCCTGCTGGAATTTCCTCCATGGGGATATTCCAGAGCAGTGCTGTGCTCAGGGATGGCCCTGCTGGAGTTTCCCTCCATGGGGATATTCCAGAGCAGTGCTGTGCTCAGGGATGGCCCTGCTGGAGTTTCCCTCCATGGGGATATTCCAGAGTAGTGCTGTGCTCTGGGATGGCCCTGCTGGAGTTTGGGATGGCCCTGCTGGAATTTCCTCCATGGGGATATTCCAGAGTAGTGCTGTGCTCAGGGATGGCCCTGCTGGAGTTTGGGATGGCCTTGCTGAAGTTTTTCTCTCTGGGGATATTCCAGAGCAGTGCTGTGCTCTGGGATGGCCCTGCTGGGGTTTGGGATGGCCTTGCTGAAGTTTTTCTCTCTGGGGATATTCCAGTGCAGTGCTGTGCTCTGGGATGGCCCTGCTGGAGTTTGGATTGGCCCTGCTGGAGTTTCCTCCATGGGGATATTCCAGAGCAGTGCTGTGCTCAGGGATGGCCCTGCTGGAGTTTCCTCCATGGGGATATTCCAGAGCAGTGCTGTGCTCAGGGGTGGCCCTGCTGGAGTTTCCTCCATGGGGATATTCCAGAGCAGTGCTGTGCTCAGGGGTGGCCCTGCTGGAGCAGGGAGTGAGCTCTGGTCCCTTCCAGCCTGACCCACGCTGAGATCCCACGAACCAGGAGCACTTTGCCGTTGTCCCCATAACTGGAGCTGGGCAAATTCCCTGCTGGTGCCTTTTGCAGGCCTGGCCCTGTGGTTTTGCTGCAGTCCATGGAGAGGTGTCCATGCTGTGTGCTGGCTTGGGCAAAGCTTGTGGCACCACTCTGTTCTTTCGAGCTTGTGCAAACAGCAAGTAGCAGCATTTGCCCTCAAGAGCCCACACTGCAAACACAAACACTTTCTAACAGACAAAACATGAGAAAAAAAGAGTTTTAATTACAAATCTTGACGTAGAATATTTTTACTGGCTTTCCTCAAAGCCTTTTCCATCAGCATTGCCAAGCTGAAGCATCAACAAATACAGTTCTGGCTTAGAGATGGGTATAATTAGGAACTGCAAACACACAGAAAAGGGTGGGGGCTATTTACCTCTGTTTTTTGGGCCTTGAGGGAGGCTCTTCTCAAGCTTTTACATTCAGTCACACAGAGCAGAAATATTTTCAGCTTGTATTAAGGTTAATAAAAAAAGAAAAATTATTCTTACAATAGCATCAGTTTCTCCAAGGGGCAAAGCCCTTGTGCCACTCAGGGCTGTGGCTGCTGTGCTTCCCTGCCAAGGTTTTGGGTTTATTCCCTCCTTCCTGCTTTCTAGGATTCTCCCCTACTGCAGGATGCTGCTGGGATGGGCAACCTGTGCATTTTCTCTGGCATGAGTTTTTCTCTCCAGTTTTAAAACCCACTGGGGCTGCAGATGCACAGGCTTGTGCTGGAACAGAATGTACAAAATATCCACTCCTCAAGGACTTGGCTTTGTGTACTCCAGTGGCTGATGTCAGAGCATGGAAAAGGTCTTGTTTTCTCCAGAAATCTTTATTCTTAATGTGCATTCGAGACAGAGAAGCAGAAAAGTGTGTTCTTCTAAACCTAAGTTAAGAAGCTTGTTCAATTTTTAAACAGTTACATAAAGCCATCAAAGTCTGACAGGAGAGAGATGCAAGTTGGTGCAAAAGAAAATGGGAAAAAGAAGCTGAAATGGAGTGTTAAACTAATTCCCCCGGGCTTATACCTAAAACAGCCTTAACTCATCGATGAACCTGCTCCTGTGCTTTCATTTTTTTTCCTTCCTTTCTCATTTTTTCCTCTTTCTTGCCAGCTGTGGTCTTCATGTTGCTGAACCCTGGCTAAGTGTGAATGCTTCTTGAGGCAACACTCTGCTGCTTTTACTGGCCAGTTCTGGGTCCAGATGGGCATTTCTGTGCTGCTCTTGAGGAGACAAACCTGTGGCCATGAGTGGTGGGAATGGGGCCTCCTGAAGCACAGGAAGGGATCCTGGGCTCCTGAGCGGTTTTGCTGCTCAGCAGCCAGGCCTGGGTGACATTCCCTGGTTTTGTGCAGCCAGGTCTGGGTGACATTCCCTGGTTTTGTTGCAGCCAGGCCTGGGTGACATTCCCTGGTGTTGTGCAGCCAGGTCTGGGTGACATTCCCTGGTGTTGTGCAGCCAGGCCTGGGTGACATTCCCTGGTGTTGTGCAGACAGGTCTGGGTGACATTCCCTGGTTTTGTTGCAGCCAGGTCTGGGTGACATTCCCTGGTGTTGTGCAGCCAGGTCTGGGTGACATTCCCTGGTGTTGTGCAGCCAGGTCTGGGTGACATTCCCTGGTTTTGTTGCAGCCAGGTCTGGGTGACATTCCCTGGTTTTGTGCAGCCAGGTCTGGGTGACATTCCCTGGTTTTGCTGCAGCCAGATCTGGGTGACATTCCCTGGTTTTGTGCAGCCAGGGCTGGGTGACATTCCCTGGTGTTGTGCAGACAGGTCTGGGTGACATTCCCTGGTTTTGTGCAGCCAGATCTGGGTGACATTCCCTGGTTTTGTGGAGCCAGGTCTGGGTGACATTCCCTGGTGTTGTGCAGCCAGGTCTGGGTGACATTCCCTGGTTTTGCTGCTGCTCAGAGAACATTTGGGATACTGAAGCCTTGGTGGGGAGCAAGTGCTGCTTTGGCCCATGGCTCAAAGCCAGCTGAGCCTTCCCAAAAAGATCTGCCAGTTCCTGATGGAGACTTTTTGTCAGTGAAAGAGGAATTTGGAGGGGTAGCACTCTGAGCTTGATGCAGGGGTCACTCTGAGCACTGGTGAGGAGCAGTTTGGGGCCCATTCATGGGGGTCACATTCTGCCTTCCCAAGGGAAGGAGGGGTGGCCTGCAGGGACAGCATTGCAGTCACGCTGTGTGAGTCCCTCAATCAAATCTGCCTGGGAGAGAGCACAAGAAACAGCAATCACACAAAGTCTGGATGCAGCTGGAGCTGAATCCCTTTGGCTCTGTGCTGCCCATGGACCTACACTGGGCATTCCCAGGGGCTCTGGGCACAGCAGCCTCCACTGGCTCTGGGGAGATGCTGGAGGAGCTCAGCTCATGCCTTGCCTGGGCTGTCACAGGATGGGAAGAAGAATTTCTGTGGAGTTCAGAGTCAGGAATTCACCTGCTGCTGCTTGTGAGGGTTCTGAAGCACAGCCATGGGCATCAGACCCAGGTCTGACATCACATCTGGTTTTCTTGGCCACTGGTTTGACTTGAGCACTGAGGTTCCTCTCTGACTCAGAGGATGGAAGGGCTCTTTGCCTCCATTCTTTGGATGCTATCTCCTCATCTTTAAAGTTTACTGAGCTTCAGTTGTGTTGTTGGTTCTGATGATGTTTGTCACTACCTTTACCAGAGCAGGAGCAGACTCTGAGAAATTGCCAGCACCCCTTGACCATTTTCCCCCAGATATTTCCATAGAATCCCAGCATGGTTTGGGTTGGAAGGGACCTTAAAGATTCCACTCCCTGCCCTGGGCAGGGACACCTTCCACTGTCCCAGGTGCTCCAAACCTCATCCAGCCTGGCCTTGGGCACTTCAGGGATCCAGGGGCAGCCCCAGCTGCTCTGGGAGTTCTATCCCAGCACCTCCCCACCTTCACAGGGAGCAATTCCTTCACTCTTCACTAGACAGCAGATACTCATGAAGGGCTATAGGATCACACCTCTCTGGATAATGCATAGAGACATTGCAGGTCTTTGAGTAATATTAATCTATTTATATCTACTACCCTGATCCTAGAAATCCATTATAGCTGGTCCTGTCTAGACATGATCAAGGACATCCTTTCAACTGCCATTATTTTTTGATAGCATTAATATTCAAGCAGCTCTTTGTCTTAAGAAATGGATTCTGAAAGCTGCAGTCATTGAGGAAATTCATGGAGAATAAAAAGCAGTCCTGTGACAGAAAGGATGTCACCTCCCAGCAGGAGCCACAGAGGGGGCCTGGCACGGCTGCTCTCACAGAGCTTTCACCCCAGTGACTCTGAGCCATCCTTCCTGTGAGGCTCAAGAGGCAAATGAAACTCAGAAAAGCCTGATGATTTCCTGCAGGTCATGGTGGAAATGAATTGGAGGAAATGAATTACCTGCTCTCCACTCCTGCCCTCTCTGGAGGTTATGAGCCTTTTTATTCAGGCCTTGGCATTTCTGAGGTCACATTCAATCTGGAGAACCTGGCTTTGGTTAACCCCAGCCACTCACCTCCCTCACAGCTGCTGAGAAGGAGCTGCTCAGCTGCAAATGGCTCCCACAGTGTGACTGTGCCACTGAATCTTCAGGGAGCCCCAGTTCAGTGGGGCTTGGCTGCAGCTGGGAGCCCTGCTTTGCTGCTCTTGAGAGAGGGGAGCACAGGTGGGAGCTCAGAATCTCTCAGAGAATCTTCCTTACATGCAGAAGCTTTTGTCAGGAGTGGATGCATCTCCTTTCTCGTGCACAACAAGGCTGAGATCTCTGAGAAAAAAAATATTTTTTTCTGGGAGAAAAAAATGCTCAAAATTCAAGGTTTGCATAAGTCTGCCCTTTAAAGAATGAGCAGCACTGGAGACTCCCAAGTGCTCTCTGTAAATTGCAGTGTTTCCTTCCTGTGTTTGAGCAGTGCCTGCACCTCCTCTGAGCATTCCCCAAGCTGCAGGACATTGGTGTTTACTTGAGGCTCCCTGACTCTGTGGCTCCAGCCTCAAGGTCTGACCAAAAAAAAAAAAAAAATCTGTTTTCAGCACATTCAGAGCATGACAGCTTCTGTGTTTTCTGTGCTTGTGAAGAGCCACCCCTGTGTCTGCATGGCAGCGTCCCAAAGGCACTGCCTGGGCTGGGAGGACTGTGCTGAAGGTCTCAGGGATTAAAAACAAGCTGTAGGAAGTTTTTTCTTTTGCCTTCTGGTCATAGGTTGGAAAACTTCCCTCGTCTCATGCCCAGGTCACTGTGTTGTGTTAGAGCTGCCACCTTGCACTGCTGAGGTGGCTGCAGTTCAGGGATAAATAAATAAAGTACTTTTCACAGTTCTGGGGGATTCTTTAGCATGCCATTATGGAAGCACAAGGAACTGTCATTAGAAAAACTCAAAATATTTCTGCTCACACAGCCTCAGGTAAAGGACTAATAACAAAGATGGGTCACAAGGGAGCTAATTTTGGTATAATTAAATCCACTGGTGTTTGCTGACACATGAAACAGAAATATTATATCTACTCAATGTGGGTGCAGTCACTGCTCAGTCAAAACTCATGGAATCCTGCTGGGTCTGTCACACAGCCTGTCCTGCTTTCAGACACCACAGGTGTCCCTCGTGCTGCTCCTGGAATCTCCATTTGTCTCCTCCTTTCTGTTTTCTTTTAAGAGGAAAAGGAGAAGTGTGGGGGACGCAGTTTTGTGGCCCCAGTAATTGTTGTAGCCCCAGCAATCATAAAGAAGAAGAGTCTAAAGGAAATGTGTTTCCTTTCCTGCCAGGGCTCAGCTTATCCACTTTGTCACCTGAACTTCCAAGTATCCATCAGTTAAGAAGATGGAGATTTGCATAATTAGTGTTTTTGAGGTACCTTCTGAAATGCAGGAGAACTCTTAGGTGTCTTAGCTCTTATCTAATGAGGTGCTGACAAAGAGGTATCCATGGAGACATCCATTATGAGACACTGTTCTGAAATTGGTTCTTTCCAATGCCTGTTAAAATGCCAGAAGGTTTTCTTGAGCATAATTTATACCATTTCTTTGCTCCATTTGTAAACAAAAACTGTTATGCCTGAATATGATGAGAACCATAATTTTAAAAATGAGGTTTGCAAGCTGTAATTAAGAAACAGGGATAGGTGTGGATTGGGAGGAAGGTACTGAGGTTTTTAAGATATCCTTCAATGCATTGATCATGGAGATCTGCAGAGAGCCAGGCCAGGAATTCTGCAGCCCTTTTGGTGAGGAGAGTTGTGAGCATCCCCTGCAGCCTCATGGAGCTGAGGGTGAGCAAATTCCTGCCCTCCAGATGGGTCCATCCACACTGGTCACTGTCTTGGTTTGAAGAGCCAGGTGTCTGCTCAGGAAGGCAGGAGCCTCCCCTGAAATGGAAAATGTGAATCCTCTCCCTAAGAATTATTATAATTTTGAAATTAAGGGGCTCTCAGGCAAAGATATAACAGTTCTTTATTAGGGAAGAAAATAAAAATGCAATAATACAAAACCCCTCTGCCAGAGTGAGAGCAGCCCTGTCCCCTGTGTGCCAGGGGGTGGCACAGCCCCATCCCATGGGGGCTCAGCCCTCCTGCAGTGCCAGCTGTGGCTCTGCTGCAGCAGGGATCCTGCACAAGGGGGGAGTTTTCCTCTGCAGCTCCAGGGCTGCTGCAGATGGGCCTGGGCTCCCTCTGGCAGTGCAGGGCAGCAGAAAGCTGCTCCTCTGGCAATGCAGGGGGCAAAGGCTGCTGTGCTGTGCCAGGCTCAGATTGGATCCAGGTAGGAATGCTTGGCTCCTGCCCTGGGCGCAGCATCTCCCCATGGGATGCTGGAATTGGATCAGCCCTGCAGGGACACTCAGTGGCCATGGACAGCAGAGATCTCCTGGAGGGAGGGTTGGCTGTGGCAGAGATGAAGAAAAAACTGCCCCAGGAACAGAGAGAACTGCCCCATCAGACAGGACTGGGATACACACCCCCATTTCCAAACTAAGACATTCATGGAGATGTTTTCCTGTGAGAAGGTCCTCCACACATCCTCCAGGGACTCCGTGGCCTCTTCCTGAGGAGCTGGAGTGGTGTGGCTTCAGTCACTGGTTCCTGGGGTGTGCCAGTGTGCTGGGAATGAAGGAATTGTTCAGGTGGGGAAATAATCCCCTCTTTTTGCAGGCGTGGCAAAGTGGGGACCCAGGTGATCATGGCAGTGTTGCAGTGCTGGATTTTCTTGAATTTCTTCTCTTTACTCCCCTTTCTGCCATTGCTCCACTCACAGCCCCCAGCTCCTTCCAAGCCTGGAAAAGGTGTTTGAGGAAATCCATGTGCTGTGGCTTTCCTGCTGCCAGCCTGGAGTTCCAACTTTCCTGTGTCAGACACCATTCCAGGCTTTCCCAATGTGGGTTTTGGGATCCTAACACTGCACAGGATTTGTGTAGATCTCATATCTGTTGTTACAGCAATCTGCTGTTTCAAAAAAAAAAAAATGCTCTAACTCCACCCTTTCTCCTTGCCTTTCCTGTTTTCTTGGAGGGTGAAAATAGGAGTTTACAGAATCCTGCATGTCTGACTTGGTTATTTATAGCTTGAAGCTGTTGAGATTTATTTTTGAGTTCAGCTAATGGGTTATTCTTTGTTGGAGCTGTGAAAAGGATTGAAAAAATCTACAAAATATCAGAAAACAGACTGAAGTGCTGATTAAGGTATATGCACACCCCTTCTCTGATCCCTGATTCTGTGTCCATATGAATACCTGGAGTCCTGTGTTCATTAAAGAATAAATCTCAGTCTCTAAAGCAGGAGGAATCCCCCAAAGGGAAATGTGGCCCTTGGTTTAGGCAGCCTTAACTGCTGTGTGCAGCTCACACCGTGCTGCTTGCTTATGTAAGGAATCTCATGGTCAGCACACCCTGGGAAGGCTTTCACTGGAATTTGGGGGCTGGAGTTGAGCTCCTGGCAGCTCAGGCAGGGCAGGGCAGCCCCATCACCTCTGCAGGGCTGCTGCAGCTCCACATTGCACCAAATGCAGCAGGATGGGTGGGTGAGATGGTCCTGCAGGGCTCTGAAGAAAGTGGGATGGGTTGTTCAGCATGGAGTTGCAGCACCTCAGTATTTGCACAGAGGGAAGTTGGGCTCCTCATGGATACCTGGATAGGGGGGTTCTTCACCCAGGGATTCAGGGCACTCCTGGATAACCGAGCTGAGAATGAGGAGATAACAGACTTGCCAATTAGGGTATTGGCTCAAAGAGAGGTCACAGCCTAAAGCTTTCCCCTTCTCTGTCACCCCAGCATTCCCTCCCTCTCTCTTCTGAAGCTGAGGTTTGCTGGGCAGCCCTCAAGCCCTGGAAATTTGCCAGGCTCCAGGAACTGGTACCTCAGGTGAATCATTTCAGGCTGTGGTTGATGAACTGTGCTCTCTGTGCTGCCTTGGAGGGCTCTCTAAACAATAACCAAGAGAAGTGAGTCTAAATAATGGGCAGCTTAAATTCATCTTGCAGTGATCTGTTGTCCTGTGCTCCTCTCCGTGGAAATTTGTTAGGGCTCTACAAGCTAATTTGGCTGGATAGCATGAGGTGAGGCACCTGGAACTGAGCTGCCTGCTCAGCCATGGCCATTGTGGAGCAGTCCAGCAGCTGGAAAGATCTGGAGAAAATTAAACTAACAGCTGCATGCCTCTGGCAATGGGAGCTGTGGGGAGAGTGGCACCAGGATCAGGGAAGAGACAACTTCAGCACCTTTTCTGCATAAAGTGACTGCAAGGGTTGTTCAGAGAGTGTCTGCTGGTGAAATTAGTATCCAAAGACCAAGTTATTTATTTCTTTTGGTGATCATATCAAAGGAGTGGGAAGCAGGGCCAGGGGAAAAGGCACTTGGCTGTTGAGGAAAACCAGAAAAGATCTGAGCATCTCAGGGCATTTGAAAGAGCTGGGCTTCTCTTTTCTGACAGTCCCCTTTCAGCACAGACTGGAGGCATCCGTTCCTGTTGTCTGAGCTATTGGAATATTCACGTTGCTGTGGATAACACAGACTTAAGTGGAAAAACAAAACTGCAAAAACAGCCACTTCTGCCAGTAGATTTCAGCCTGACATCAGTCTCAGGCTGACACTTTGGATACTGAGCAGGGAGAGGGAGGAGGGCTGCTGGAGCCAGTTTTGTGCTGAGCAGGAATTCTGGAAGCTTGGAGGAACTGCAGCATCCCAGATCTTTAAATACAGTCTGACAAAACTCTCAGTGGGGAGCTTCCCCTACGCCAAAGCAGAGCCGGTGTCACCTCTGCTGCGCTCCTTCCCTCTCCATCCCCGCGGATGCTGTGGCTGCCAGGGCTTTGATGTGCAGATCCAGTGACGCATGCTCCAGTCCCTAATCACAGCCTGCGTGCCTTTGGAATTGGGTGAATATTCAGGGTGAATATTCGGGGTGAATATTCAGGGCTCCAGATTGTACTCCCTGCGGCAAAGGCAGCAGGAGGGAGGGAAAGGGGGGCACTGGAGTGGGTGGGAGAGTTTGGGTGAGGGGGAGCAGCAAAATGCCACTGGAGACCCCTCTGGGATGGTCCCTTGCTGCTCTGCAGTTCTCTGGTTGCAGGAATACTCTGAGGAGTTGAGAAAAAGGACATTTTGTGGTGGTTTCCCCATCCCTGCAGCACTGCCAGCCTGAAGCATTCACAAGTCCTGAGTCAGCCCTCACCACCTACCCCAAATTATAACACTGAGGGGGAAAATTGCAGCTTTGTTTTGAGTGGAAATAAAAGGAATATGTTAGTTTGGGGTTCTTTCTCCACAGTGGCCTTTGGGCTGGAGTTGTTGTGTTGGTTTGGCTCACGTGTCTCAGTCCTGTGCTTCCCTGCCTCGGGTTGGTTCACATCGGGTTCGTGCAGGCTGGTGGCACTTGAGAGAAAGGAATTAAAAACCAGCACTGGGGAAATACAGGAGTTTAGGGGATCCAGGACTTGAGCCAGGCTTAAAATCCTGTCACACCCTGAGACCCCCGGGCAGAGTCAGGTGCTGGCAGAGCTCTGCTGGGAACACCCTGTGCTGGTAAAAGACTCAAATAACCAGACTGAGATTTCGATTGCGAGGCAGAGAATTACTGAAGATCTGTGGGTTTGCTCGAGGCCCTTGATATCTCTTATGGATTAGTCAGACAAAAGTGTCAGGACTAGATGTACCACAAGGCAAGGGGCTGTGTTCATCACAGGAGAGATCCCTCTGCCTGCCTTCAGCTCCAGTCTGCAGCCACTGTTATTTTTGGACCCTGAGGAGCTGCCACTATTATTTTTTAACCCCAAGGAGTGTGGCAGAAGTGCTGGTTTGGCACTGGGCTGTGGAGCACCTTGCAGGGGTAAGAGAGCTCCCTGTTTTCTTGCAAATCTGTCCATAGAGACAGCAGATACCAGATTTTTTGACCCTTAGTGCTGCTTGTTCTCTGAGCTCAGGGTTTCCACAGGACTGGCAGGGCAGGGGCTGGGCAGGCTCTTGTTGCCCACATCCCAGAGTGTGTGGCTTCACTCCCCCAGCTCCAGTGGCACAGGAAAAGGGATTTTCCTTCCCTGCTCAGTGCCCTTCTGCACCAGCAGCTGATGGCTCATCTGTCTCTCACCAGCTTGGCAGCACTGAGTGGGGTTTATGTCCCACTTGTGGCTAATGTTAATTTAGAACCTCTTTTCTCTCTCTGGCAGCTTCTGATTTGGAAATGAAGCTAATAGCATTTCAGGTAATTTAAAGACTCTGTATGTGAGTGCATGCCTGGTGGGAATGTGCAGCAGGTAGTTTCCCACATAAAGAAGGTGAAAGGCCTTTGTGAAGGCTGGAAATTTCCTCTGCTTTCAAAACAAGCTTCTCATCCAAAAATAGCAGCGAGCTGATAGCTTGGCTTCTCCTTATTTATTAGCAGCAGATGCTGCTGATGATGCAGAGACTTGTTGGGAGGAGTGATGTGCACCAGGGCACCGAGGTGCCTCGCTGATTGCTGATCCAAATCAGACACTCATCACAGGATCACATCCACACATCTCTTGTGGGATTCCCAGGCCTGCTCCCATTGCAGGCAGAATGCAGCAGTGACATGCTGGTACTGCTCTCAGCTGTCCAAATCAGCAAGGGAAAAATCCACCCAAAAGCTCCTTTCTTGTGTAATAGTGATTAGCTCCCAGACCTGTGCAGGCAGATGTTCCCTGTCTGCATGGGAGGGTTATGCAGGAATTGGGCCAGGGGGTGGATTTTGAGTTTTGGGGCCCATCTGGGAAAATCCACGTCCTTCCACTGCAGAATTGTGCAGTTTGCAGGGATACAAAAAGGAGTGAAGCCAGGCTTGTGTTGCTGAACAAAGGTGTCTGTCCCCAAATGCCAGCACTGCCTGTGTAGCCTCTGCTGTTCCTGGGGCTGAGGTCAGGGCAGCATCCCAGAGCTGCTGTGCTGTTACTCTCCATAAACAAACACTGAAGCACTGGAAGCTGCTGCTGTGCTTCCTGGAGAGTTTTTTTGGGGGTAATATCCACATTCTGCTCTGGGATGCTGCCTTCCTTGGCTGCTTTTGGGGGAATGAGGGACAGAGCACTGAGAAATTCAGAATGTACTGTGGAGTGAGCCCACCTTGCTCACAGTGTGGTAGAACTTCCTCTCCTGGCTCCCTGTGCATGGATATAGGATATAGCCATGGATATAGGATATGGCCATGGATATAGGATATAGCCATGGGTATAGGATATGGCTATGGGTATAGGATATGGCCATGGATATAGGGTATGGCCATGGATATAGGATATGGCCATGGATATAGGGTATGGCCATGGATATAGAATAGAGCCATAGATACAGGATATGGCTATGGGTATAGGATGGAGCAGGGCCATGGATATAGGATATGGCCTTGGATATAGGATATTGCCATGGATATAGGGTATGGCCATGGATATAGGGTGTGGCCATGGATACAGGGTAGAGCTGGGCTCTGCAGACAAGGGGACAGATCCTGCCTGGATGCCAAGCCAAGAGCACACCTCCCATCTAATGGGATCCCCAAATCTTCCTTGTGCCCCTGTTGGATGTCTTTTGGTTCATCGTTAACATCATCCCATTCCACAAACAGCAGTTCCTCACACTCTCTCATGTGGTTCCTGGAAAACTTCTTTGTGTCTCGTGGTCTTTCATTTTCCAGTTCCTCTAGCTCTCTGTTTTTTTAGCTGGTGAAACAAAGCACCCTCCTAAATTCCTGTAATTACAGTCATCGAAGCAGGCACATTCAAGATGGGCTTAATAGGGCCACAGTGTGTCAAGCCTTTCATGGAATCATTCAGGTTAGAAAAAGCCTCCAGGTTCATCAAGACCAACTTTTGTTTCTGAGAAAAAGGGAAATGAAGTCCTTTAGTAGTTCAGTACACTTTATGACTGTTTCTGTGTAATTTGCAAAGCATTAAAGCCAGGCCTGGTGGTGGCCCAAAAAGGCAGAATGCAGTCATGAAAATGGAACCAAATTATGCAATTATGCAGTTCCCTACTGTTATCCAGCTTCTTGAAAATGAAGCATCCAGGAGGAAATTTAACTCGTGGTTTTTGATGCTCTAACCTAGTTGTAGCAGGGCTTTTGCATAGCAGGAGTTGATCCACTTCATTTCCACTTGTTGTGGAGTTTGGGTCTTTCCCTCTCCTGGCCAAGGTGAACCAAGAGTGAACACTGAACCATAAGGTGATTTCTAGTTTAAAAATTAAAGAAATGGCTGTACAGAAAGGGTAGCAGTAATTTCATCCCAGGGATCCCATGTTCAGAACTGTGTGGTGGGAGCAGAAATGAGGAAAAGGGGATGGCAGGAGCCAAACTCACCTGGTAGCCCAGAGCTGACCCTGGAGCTCAGGGTGCTCAAACCCACCTTTGTCTCCTTGGGCAGCAGAAAATCTGCAAATGCACATTCAGTTCCCTGAACCCTCTGGGGGTTTGCAGTGAGGGGAACACAGAGAGTTCCACCCCACTGCTCCCCACCTGGCCTGCAGTGCTGTGTGGTCAGGAAGGAGGTGAGTTAGGAAGAGCCACTTGAGCTGGCCAGAGGTTCTTCCTTCCATATCTAATTTGGAGAAGGCCCAAAGGCAGCAGTGTATCAGCTTTGGCTGATGTGCATCACTGCTGTGGGTGTCACAGGCTGACCCAAGGGCTCTGCCCAGGCCCTCCAGCAAGGGCCAGCTGAAGGCTCTTGAAGCCAACAACAGACAGGCTGGAGGAATAAAACCTGCAGCTGCCCAGACAGGCTGTTTTATCACCTTTGTTCTCTTTTTAGCCACCTAACTATTCCTGGAAGAGCTAATATTAGCTCCCCCATCTATTTCTTAGAAGCTGGGAAAACAAGAATCCGATTGCATGTCCTGGTTTCCAGGTGAACTGCTGGCTGCTCGGTGCAGTGGGCTCTGGAAACCCTCACAAGCTCTTGCATCACCACTCTTGGTGTGGGGAGCCATTGAAATCTGTGCTTGTGGAAGTGGCAGCACGAGAAGGATTGAAATTGTGTTTAATCCTGGCAGTACTGTTTGGGAGGCACGTCCCATGCCAGCCCCAGCCAGGTACAGAGAGTCATGGAACATGCTGGCTTTGTTCTGCTGCACACAAGCAGGTCCTGAGATGCTTTTAGTCAAGGCTTGGTGCTAAAAGTCAGAGTTTTGGCAGGGTATTTATGCAGGATTTGCCAGCTTGTCTTGACATAAAGCTCCTGTGTCGTTGTGTTGGGATGCTAAAGGGCAGATCAGAGACAGGGAAGCGAGGGTGGGAATGGCTTGCAGAGGTTGGGGTTTGTTCCCTGAGTGCCATCGAGGCTCTGATTGCAGGGAAGGGATGGTCCTGCTCCCTGCTCACTGCCCCTGGCAGGTGTGTGTGCTCCTGCTGCATGTGCACGTCACAGTTATAAAAAGCTTTTTGTCAGGCAGAGCCAGGTCAGGATGAACTCTGCTGTCCAATTACAGCTCCAGCCCATGAAGTCCCATCCTTTTTGTTTTTCTCCCTGTGCTCCCAGAGCTGTGATGTTGCTGGGGAGAGAGGGCAGTGAGCAGTACTGTGCCTCGGCATCCCTCTGGCTCTTGGGGAGGTGGGAAGGACTCCATGTGGAAGGGGGGATGTGTTGTCCTGGGGTTGAGGGAAGGAGAGTGAGGGCTGATGTGAGATTTCCCTTCCCCAGAGCCGATGGGCTGTGACTGGGGCTGCCCTGCGTGCAGAGGGACTGCTGGGACTGCAGCAGCAGCACAGCCTGGCCTTGTCTGTGCCCCTGGGCTGGCTGTGGGCTCCATCAGGATGTGTCTGTGCTGGCAGCAGTGCTGGAATGCCCAGGGAATATTCAGGAACCCCCACCAGTGTGCAGAGAGCACCAAACCCCAGGCAGGCATGGGACAGAGCCATCCTTGCTGCCTGAAGAAAGGCTGGGCTTCTCCCAGGGGTGTGTGGGCTCAGGGGAAGGTGCTTCTCCCCATGAGTGAATCAGAGGTTTTAATTAAGCAGCTCCCTGAGAGCTGGCACCTTGAAAAGCACCGTGTTGTGGCATCAGAGCCACCTGAGGCACTGGCATCCATTCTCAAGGACTCTGTAAAACCAGCTAAATAATTAAAACTAATAATAATAATGAAAAAAAAAACCAACCCTGACAACTCCAATGTTTAAAAATTCAACGTTTTGATGAAATATTAAATGCTAATTATTTCCTTGCACTTGTGCTGGCACCGCTTCTCTTGATGTTGGCAATTTAGCATCACATAGCAGTAATTGAAGTGTATTGTCAGCTTTTGTGTTACATTTACCACCCAGGCCCCAAACCCAACACTCCTAAGGCCTCTGTTTGATTTTAAGTGTTGAATACTTTGAAGTCTGCTTTAGTGGATTGGTCATACTGCTGTGAATACCAGAGCCAGCTGGCTAAATGGCTGCTGAAAAATGCCCCGTGCTTGCTGTGAGGAGCTGCCAGTGTGATTTCAGTAGTGAGCACAGAGAGAAGGGCTCAGTCAATACACCAGCCTCTAAATGAAATGCAAAATGAGAGGGCAAAAGGATATTTGGAAAGCATTTTATGGCTTTCATGTTTCATGTGTCATTTTAATTTCTACTCAGTGTGGTTGGATTAATTATTTGCTATTAAAAAAAAAAGGTGTTGAACTTGGCTCAGGGTGGGTAGATGAAAGATGTGACTGGCAAGGGAAAATGCTGCATAAATTCCTTCGTTTACCTGCTTTCCTTTCTGTGCAAGGATGTATCAGTGCCTTGGTTTTTTGGAATGTGGAGGGGGCACAGGGTGTGCATAGAATCAGTAGAATCACAAAATTGCAGAAGTGCTGAGCTTGGAAAGACCTCTAATCCAGTCCAACTTGTTTTTTGAAGACTCCAGTTTTTGGAAACTGGAGAAATGCTTGCATTTGAGGTATTTGTCCTGCTGTTTCATCGTCTCAGAGACATCCAGGCAGCTTTCCTGGACAAATAAAGCTTTTTTTCCCTCCCACCATATCAGTTTATGAATCTTCTAACTGTTCTGGCATGCAGTTCCAGCTGGGATTTCCAAAGCAGGCAGGAGGTGCACATGAATGCACATCTGGGAGTAGGAGTAAAAGCTTTGTTGAAGGAGAAGGATTTGTTGCTTTGTTAGGATGTGCCTTGTTAAAGGCATCCCTCAGCTCTGGAAGAGCAGCTCCAGAAGACACATCAGAGTGGGAGAGGCACTGGGAGCCCAGGGATGCTTTGGGATTCCCAAAGCTTGGCTCAGAGTTTGGATTGTGGGACGTGTTTTCAGCCTGGAAATTGAACATTGAAGGTTGACACTAAATGCTGAGCTCCTGGGGAGGGAGCAGAGGCTGTGGGTGAGGATTCCCAGTCAGCTCTTCCCACTGTGCCCAACACAACAGGAGCAGCAGCTCCCAGCTGGTGTCATTGGGCTGGGCAGCGGGAATTGGGTGTGCTAAGGAAAACTGCTTCTAAAAGGGTGAAGAAGCAGTGGTATATCCTGGGAAACCTCAGTGAGGGTGGCACAGGTGTACAGAGGGCAGCCTCTCTGTGGTGGCACTGCTGCTGCCTCCTGAGCAGACGTGCCAGTGCCAATATCTGTGCCCAGGTGGGGCTGGAGAGCTCTGAGGGCACATCGGCTTTTCCAGCAGCACTGCAGGGGCTGGGCTCGTCCCTGAGGAGGGGTTTGCCCTCAGGAGGGCTGGGTGGGGTTCTGAGGGCAGGGGCAGGGGTGAGGAAGGGCCTGGCTGGGCTCTGCTGCTCATGGGGCTTGGTCTGTCACAGCCCGGATCAGTGAAGGGTGCAGGGAGGCTTCTGCTGGGGGTGCTTATCCAGGACCTGCTTTGGGGGCTGGGGCTGATTAAATGAGCATCTCCAGCCAACTCTAAATTCACTGGTAACTTCTAAAAGCACAGACAATTAGCAGACTCAGTGGGAGAAGCAATTTAATGTGCTGCCAGCCTGTGTTTCGGTGGACTGTATGAATATAGCAGAGGTGCTTTCCCAGCAAGCTTCACATAGCCTGAGTTTGCAGGGTTCAGTAATCCTCCTGAACTCCAGAAAGCACTAACCTCCTTCAGGGAACAGATAAAGCAGGTGGGCAAAAAAATAATTGGGGATTTTCTCCAGGATAAATGGGCCTGTTGTTCCTGCCAGTGTGCTCAGAGCAGCTCCAGTCCCAGAGCTGATCCTCAGGGAGCTGTGCAGGCACCTTGCTGGGTCAGACCCATGAACCTCTGGGACTGGCACTGGCACTGCCAGGCATTTGGGAGTCCTGCTGGAGCTATTCCCTAGGGAATGTCCCTGCTGGCACCACTGCCCATCCTGCATTGCTGAGCCAAGAGCCACTGGGTGAGCAGTGCAGCATTTGGGGGCTTTGCAGTAAATCCAAAGGTAAAACTCCTGCTGGAGGCAGTGGCACCGCAGTGTCCAACGAGACATCTGCCCATTTTCTTCTCTTTATTCATCATTAACCCTGCAGGAACAGACCAATGGTCATCCAGGCTTTTGCTGAGTGATTTCCTTAAGGACTCTTTGGAGATTTTCCATTGTGGTTTTTGGTCAGAAAGCCAGATTTACAACAAGTTTTTGTTTTCATTCTGCTATCTGAAAGTTTCTCCCTTCTTTTTGAGAGTGAAAGCTCAAATAGAAAAATCAGAAAGTTTTAAGGCTCTGAACTGTAATCAAGTCTCCACACTTTGCTTTCAGGTGAAAATACTCTTCAGAAAGCTCATTAAAAAAATAAACAAAATAAACCCTCCACAAACAAAGGCAGCTTTAAAGTATGTGAGTCTTTTGTGCAAAAGCCACAATTTAGTGATCAGCTCTGTGCTGGCTGGGGAACAATGGATGTTTGAGTGCTCTTTACTTCGGGGCTTAATCCATTGTAGGGTTTTCTGTGGGCTGCCATGAATGGCAGCCCTCAACAGCCAGCTCTGTTTCAGTGAAAGAGAAAGGGGATATTGTAATTCCTGCAAATGAGTGGAAAATGACTGGAGTGCAAAATCTCTTCCAGGATTGAACATTAAAATTATTATGAAGAAGTGAATGCTTGAAGAGCACTAAAGCTCAGCCCCTCTCCCTGGGCTGGTTTGTGTGGGCTCAGAGTTAATGGGGGCAGAGAACTCCTGGGGTGTCCCAGGGGTTGGCCCCATCGGGGGTGGGGGAGCAGAGCTGTTAATGGTGTTAAAAATAACACTGAAATACAAGAAAAGTGAAGGGAGGGGAAGAACAGAAAAAGAAAAAACTCATTCTGGGGGGAGAGCTCATAATGAGCCATTTTCCTTCTCCGTGCATTTGTTTTGTTTTTTTGTAGCCATCAAGTCCAAGATATTCTGGGCAGTTTATGTATCACCAGGAAACAGAGGCTGGGCATCCAGTAAGGAATGAAAGAATGTGGCTGTGAATGGAACAACAACTGGCAGGCCACAAGGGTTGAGCCTAAACATCAAATCCAGGCTTGCTGTTCTGAATGTGAGGTGTACAGGGCCAGCTGGAGGTTCTGTGTGAGTTTTCTGTGCCTTTATGACAAAAATGCCCGTGTATTAGTGAGGGATTAGAGTCATTTAGAGGCACAGAGGAAGCCCCTCCCTCCTTCCTCTCCATGAACTGCATGGGATTGATGCCTTGTGGAGGCTGTCCTAGAACAGAGACTAGATGGATTTAAAGAATAAAGTAGGGATGGATTAAAAGGATCTCCTCAATGGATGCACCTTGGGCAGCACAAGGGCCCAGCCAGGGCTGCACCCAAGGTGAACCAAAATGGTCACAAAAATCCCTGACTGGTCATGGGGTCTCTCACTTTGATCAGTTCTGCTCCATTTGCACCTTGCAGTTCATTGTCCCGTTCTAGCTCCAGCCCATGCAGTCCCATCCTGCTTGTTTTTCTCTCTTCTGCTCTTGGGCCTGAGGTTTGGATCATTTGTCCTTGGTCCCCAGCTGGAGCAGGAATTGTTTTGTCTCCCTGCTCTGTGCACAGAGCTCACCAGCCCCTGATATGAAGCCCAGACCCACACACTAAAGCAGCACAGAATGTGAAAAATAGAAAAGCTGAAACCCTGAGGCATCAGGATCAGTGTGTTCTTAATGCAGGAGACTCCATCAAATTCCCTTCCTGGCAGAGCTGACATCTGAGCATTCCTATAAATTGGAGGTACCAACATCAAGGATTCCTGAACCCAGAGTTGTGCTCAGCCAGACACCAAGTGGGATATTAATATAAATAACTGAGGTTATTAATAGAACCCAGCAGCCAACATATGGCTGTGTAGTGGAAGCAGAGTAAAGCATAAGCCACACATTCCTTTTTGAGAACATGCATTCACACCTTTCCCTTCACACAGGATATTTTTGGGATGCCTCCACAGATAGTCTGCTCTCCCCAACAGGCTGTTTTTATCTCCTTACAACACAGCTTAGTTAAGAAAAATGCTATTTTAGCAACAATTCTGTACATTTCAAACCCACTCCTTTCCAAAATAACCCCACCCCAGCAGATGCAGGTGGGAGATGGCAGTGGAGTGCTTGGATCAGCACCAGGCAGGGGAATTTTCTGGCTGCATTTCCAGCCTCGGGCACAGCTCGTGTTGTGCTTTTCATGGATTTCAAATGCCATTATAGGGCCCATCTGGCAGAGTGCAAGCAGGCAAGGGCCTCACTGCCATCATTTATTTCAGCACCCCTTGGATTCTGGCTTGGTTTTTTCACAGCTGAGACTTGAAGGAGTCTCGGGGATTGTCTTTAGCCACGTGAGCTGCTTGTGTTTCCAGCAGCTTGAGCTTTGGGGGAAAATCTCAACACCTGATCTTGCAGCCTTACCTGGCTTATGCAAAAAAATCTTGATTTCTTTGTTGAGGGACTGTGCATTCCTCTACCACTTCATGTATTTTAGCTAAAAATCCCAAGACTCTATGTCAATAATGCACCATTACATCACCACAGAATTTGTGTGTGGATATGAATGTGGATGAATATCCTCAACAGCAGCAGAAACCTTCTTACAAAAGGCCAGGAAGGAGGAAAGAAAGAGGAGATAATTTGTTTTTATATTATATTTATATTAGATTATAATATGTATTTATATTATATTATATATTTATAATATATAATATATAATATATAATATATAATATATAATATATAATATATAATATATAATATATAATATAATATATTATATATTATATATTATATATTTATATTATATATTATATGTTATATATTTTTATTATATATTTATATTATATATATGTTATTATATTATATTTATATTATTTTAAAGGCATTTTGTGCAAATTGGGGGTAAACCACAAAATCTATTCTTGTAGGTGGAAGGCAGGGAAATTTCCAATGGCTGCCTGTATCACTTATTTCTCATGCCATATTCTTAAGGTGGTTCAAATTGGCAGTTTACAGGAATTGCAGGCTTGGGGGTGTTAGGACACTCATCCTGCCTGCCAGAATCCCTTTCTAAGAACCTGGCAAGATTAGTGCAGCGTGGATTTTTCCCATGATGAAGTTTCTAAGGATGAAAAGCTCCGTGTGGAATATATCTGTGCAACTTCAGTGGCAAAAATTGCTAAGCACATTATATATAGATAGAAAAGTGCCTTCTTTAGGGACTGCCACAGACTGCTCCTGAGATAGCTAAGCAGACAAGTAAATAGTAAAATATGGGTATATTTAGCACTCCAGAAGGCGATGGATGGTGTTCAGACTTCACATCACACGAGCTCTTAAAGTCTTTACCTCTGTGTAATCCCTTGTAGTCAGCACTGATGTGGTGCCACATTTGGGACCTAATTACAAGCTCCACTGCCAATCCAAGTACCAAATGGTGAAGGACAGTTTTGGAAGGCAGAAACCAGAGGCATCCTGACTCATGGATCATGAGGAGCAGGGAAGGAGAGGCAGGAAAAGGCTGACACAGTTTAATGGGATTTGGATTAAATGTGGTTTAATGGGATTTGGGTGTAATTGTGGCTTTGAATGCCTGCCTGCCTCTCTGGTTTGTGCAGGCACTGCTTGGGTGGATGTGTCCTGGTTTGCATCCACTTCAAAAATCACAGTGGAGTGCCTGTGGTCAAACTGGGGATCTGATTTCAGAGAGGCCCCTGGCAGGCTTGTCACAGCACGTCCCCCTGGGGTGGTGGGAGAGCAGTGCCTGAAACCATGGCCAGAGAGCCACAGGGGGTTGTGGGAAGCTCTGGTAACTTTTCCCACGTGAGATCAGAACAGGTTTTCCTTCTGGACGGTTTTTTTCTTTCTGGATGTATTTTCCTTCTGGAATTTTTTTCCTGTTTGTGTCAAGCTTGAGGCCTTCCCACTTCAAACTCCCCCTTTTTTCCCGAGGCTGTTGAAAAACTCAGGTGTGTTTCTGTCTGCCATGCCAGCCTGGAAAAGCTGCAGAGAATATTTGCAAATGTTATCTTTGAATCAAACCCACCACCTCGCTTGGACAGCATCCATCTCCTCCTTCCCTTCTTCCTGGCCTTTTGTGAGAAGGTTTCTGCTGTTGTTGAGGATATTCATCCACATTCATACCCACACACAAATTCTGTGGTGATGTAATGGTGCATTATTGACAGAGAGCCTTGGGATTTTTAGCTAAAATGCATGAAATGGTAGAGCTGTATTGCAGTTAGTGGAAAGGAGCTGTGTTGAACTGGTTTTGATGTTGTTGTCTTCCTTCCAAGGATGCTGTCCTCCTAAAAACAGCACTTATTATTGCAAATTAAGGTCTTGGACCCTGCTAGCTGTCCTTAGAGGAAGGCTTATGTGGGAACAAGCCCCAGCTCTCCCATAACTGGAGTAACCACATCACCAAATCTGGGAACCTCGGGTGTGGTGCAGAGCTTGGTGTTTGTTTCAAATCCTTCAGAGTATTTTATTGGGGAGCTTTTCCTCGTGTGTCATTCTCAGTTAATCCTTGGTTTGTCTCACTGCTGTCTCTCTGGGTGCCTTTTTGTGTCTCATGCTTTCCTACAAGCTCAGAGTGTTGTAAGGAGTGAGCAGAGCTGGCAGCCTGGCTGCTGTGGGGTGACACGGTGACACGGTGACAGCAATTCCGAGTAGCTCCTGTGTGTTCCTGGCAGTGGGGCATGAACAAGGAGCAGCCTGGTGAGATGGGGACGCTGCAGGGAATCCCAGGCAGGGCAGTGATGGCACAGTCACCCACCGGTGCCTGCTGAAAGCAGGGGGAGCTGCAGCCCCTCGCAGTGCTGGGGGTGACCATGGCAGAGGGTGTGACCCCGTTTCTGGGCTGGCTCTGCGGGACAGGCAGCCCGGGACAGCCCCCTCGGTTCCCACCGATTGCAGGGTCAGCTTCCATCCCCTTCATTTCCAAGCCGCCAGCCACTAGAGGGAGAGAATGCCACATATTTATGGCTTCGTTTGCGCGTGGGGATGTGTTTATGAAGGAATTCACCAGGGCTTGCCAGGCAGTCCCAGAGCTGGGTTTAACCCCTTCACGTCTCCGGGGTAGTTTTAGAACTGCTCCTGGGATCTGACAGCTCCCAGGTGTCACTATAGAGTGTGACACAGTGCAAAGCACCAAGACTCCATGAGAAGGTGCATAAGAGGGATTTATTATAGCAACATGTTGCTTTTATAGTTTTTCAAGATATTTACAGTTACTTAACAGACACATTCACTGCCCATTGGTCATAAGAAAGAAACAGAGTTCTCAACAGGTGAACAAGGTGTGACCCAGCTAGAGTCCGTATCTTTGAACTTTCTCTCTTCCATCGCGTTGTCATAGGGATTGCCTTGGTGTCCTCCTCAAGAGAGATACAGGGCTTTCCTTATCTTTAGGAAGATAAGGCTCCCAAGAACAGCACAAAACGCCTTTCCTACACCTGGAGACCTCGGCTGGTGCATGACCTCAGACTGAAACAGTCTGGAAGCTGTTGGGTGATCCCTGGCCGTGTTTTACACCCTGTACTTTGTGTCGAGCATCCCTGCTGTGAGGTGGCTTCCTGGGGACGCCTTTGGCTGCTGCTGGGTGTGCCTGTCTGCTCCTGTTAGCCACAGTGCACCGAGCACACCAAAGCCCTTCCCCTCACCCAGCAGGCCTCAGCCTCCTGGAGCCATGGCCTGTTCCCCCTGCTGGAATCTCCACACCCCTGGAGCCCATGGCCTGTTCCCCCTGCTGGAATCTCCTGACTCCTGGAGCCACGGCCTGTTCCCTCTGCTGGAATCTCCTGACTCCTGGAGCCATGGCCTGTTCCCCCTGCTGGAATCTCCACACTCCTGGAGCCATGGCCTGTTCCCCCTGCTGGAATCTCCTGACTCCTGGAGCCATGGCCTGTTCCCCCTGCTGGAATCTGCACACTCCTGGAGCCATGGCCTGTTCCCCCTGCTGGAATTTCCACACTCCTGGAGCCATGGCCTGTTCCCTCTGCTGGAATCTCCACACTCCTGGAGCCATGGCCTGTTCTCCCTGCTGGAATCTCCACACTCCTGGAGCCCATGGCCTGTTCCCCCTGCTGGAATCTCCACACTCCTGGAGCCCATGGCCTGTTCCCTCTCCACATTCCTGGAGCCCATGGCCTGTTCCCCCTGCTGGAATCTCCACACTCCTGGAGCCATGGCCTGTTCCCTCTCTTGGAACCTCCAGCCTCCTGGAGCCCATGGCTTGTTCCTTCTGCTGGAATCTCCTGACTCCTGGAGCCCATGGCCTGTTCCCTCTCTTGGAACCTCCAGCCTCCTGGAGCCATGGCCTGTTCCCTCTCCACACTCCTGGAGCCCATGGCCTGTTCCCCCTGCTGGAATCTCCACACCCCTGGAGCCCATGGCCTGTTCCCCCTGCTGGAATCTCCACACTCCTGGAGCCCATGGCCTGTTCCCCCTGCTGGAATCTCCACACCCCTGCAGCCCATGGCCTGTTCCCCTTGCTGGAATTTCCACACTCCTGGAGCCATGGCCTGTTCCCCCTGCTGGAATCTCCACACTCCTGGAGCCATGGCCTGTTCCCCTTGCTGGAATCTCCAGCCTCCTGGAGCCATGGCCTGTTCTCTCTCTTGGAATCTCCACACCGCTGGAGCCCATGGCCTGTTCCCCCTGCTGGAATCTCCACACTCCTGGAGCCATGGCCTGTTCTCTCTCTTGGAATCTCCACACCGCTGGAGCCCATGGCCTGTTCCCCCTGCTGGAATCTCCACACTCCTGGAGCCATGGCCTGTTCTCTCTCTTGGAATCTCCACACCCCTGGAGCCCATGGCCTGTTCCCCCTGCTGGAATCTCCACACTCCTGGAACCATGGCCTGTTCCCTCTTGTCCTGGTTTGAAAAGGAAGTGAGTTTTTTGGGGAGATACAAGATGTCAAACCATGACATCTCTGCTGGAATCCAACAGGCCCAAGAGGCAGCTGGTTTCATTTGGAATGAAAGCATCCAGGCAGTAATTGTTGTAGGCAGATGAGTTGTACCAATTTCAAAGGATACCAGCAAGGAGTTGTGAGCTGAGGGGAGAGAGCAGGGATGGGAACTTAAGAAGGCAATGTCAGAAAGTGAATTTTAGACTCTTTTAAAAGGGAGGCAAGATTGAAACTTCCCTTTGCAGATTGAGCCCAGGAGGGAGAACCCATGGAAATCTGAGGAGGGGTCTGGAAAAGTAGCTGGGAGTGAAAGCAGCACATTGAGTGGTTTGGAGAGCCACAGCCCTGGGTCTGCAGTGTGTCAGGGGAACTCACATCCCTCATGTGGTGAGTGGGGAAGAGAAAATCTCTTTTCTCTGCTTTGCTTTTGATTCCAGAGGGTGACTCAAGGCAAGGCTCTCTCAGAAGGGAAGCCTCTCGATGCTTTAGCAGCCTGAAGTATTGAAAGAGAGCATTTCTTTGGGAAATGTTCCTGGCCCTAAAAGTGAATAGTTCCAGTTAATAGAGAGGCTCAACAAAGAGGTTTCCTTAGGCTGATGGAGCATCCATGCAGATGATGCCCCAGCTCAAGAAGTTCTCCTGGTGAGGCTGGGGCTGGTCTCAGCTGCTTCTTTCCCCTTCTGTTTGTCTGGCCCAGATGTGCCCTGGCTGGCACAGCTGAGGGCAGGCACAGGGATGCAGGGAGGGTAATGTGTAGGAGGGCACTGGAAACCTTGTGACTGAGCTGACCCAGGCACACTGGAATAATGGGCATGTAGGGACTGAATGTACCTCATCCTGGTCAAAACACTCCTCATTGTCCTGAGTGTCCATCACTGGACAGCCCCCACTTGGAGAGCTGAGGTTGGGCTGCTCCAGGAGCCCTCCCTGCTCTGCTGTGTGCTGCTCCCTGCACCCCTGGGGCTCCCAACACCTCCTGGTAACTCAGACTGACTGAGGCCATGAAAACAGGGCTGGGAGCTGAGCTGCTTCAGCTCAGCATCCAGGGCCAGGGGTCACAGCTTGAATTAAATAACAGAGCAAGAGGAGTGCTGAGTGAATGTGAAAGGCTCCTCCGATGGCTCCGTGCATTCCAACCAACTGTGGCCACAAATACCAGCTGCTTGTTAAACCCTCACCTGCCTGCTGGAGATGAGAGCTCCTGGGGGACCAACCTCCTTGCCTTGTGCTTTGCTGCTAGAGAGCCAAGCTGTAAAGTTGGTTTTGAGGCAGGATTCCCGTGGGTTTGAGTGGGAGCTGTGCCATGTCTGGATCAGGCTGTGCCAGTTCACTGCTGTACTTTCCATGGCAGGAAAACCAGTTCTGGCCAGGGCTTTGTGTGTGTGTATGGGTGCAGGACCAGGCTGGGCTGCCTCCTCCAAAGCACTCAGCTCCAGTGAGATCCCCATGGGCTGTGGGGGAGGAGAGGGGACAGGCAGGAGCTCAGTGTGAGTCTGGTGTTGGTCTGGGACAGGCAGGAGCTCAGTGTGGGTCTGGGACAGGCAGGAGCTCAGTGTGGGTCTGGTGTTGGTTTGGGAAGAGGGCAGGAGCTCAGTGTGGGTCTGGGACAGGCAGGAGCTCAGTGTGGGTCTGGTGTTGGTTTGGGAAGAGGGCAGGAGCTCAGTGTGGGTCTGGGACAGGCAGGAGCTCAGTGTGGGTCTGGTGTTGGTTTGGGAAGAGGGCAGGAGCTCAGTGTGGGTCTGGTGTTGGTTTGGGCAGAAGGCAGGAGCTCAGTGTGGGTCTGGTGTTGGTTTGGGAAGAGGGCAGGGCTCTGAGAGCCCCCAGGCCATGCTGAGGGTGCTGGAAGCTCCATCCTCTGCTCCTGCATGGAATGTCCCTCCAGGCACTAGGGAGGAGCACAGCCTCAGGGTTTATGGATTTGCCAGTCCATTGTGACCTCAAAATGCACGACCCAGGGCAGCATTTATTGTTTCCCTATCAATCTTCTCACAAACAGCAATGCTAAGCTCTAGTTTTCTTTAAAAAATATATATATTTTTTGGCTGCAGATCTCTTAATAGACAATTGAAATGAATTTATATATGAGCATTGTGCTGCTTGTAAAGCCCTTTCAGTTTCAAATTTAGTTTTATTCCTTTTTTTAATCTCCATAGGATTTTCCCTAAATAAGCAGAACTAGGGCAGTGCTAGTGACAGATGGATATAAAGAAGACTTGGATGCTGGAGAGACTTTACTGGGCTTGGGGATCTGAACTGGGGTGCTTTCCTCATCACCCAAGGAGTTTAATTTGTCTGCAGGCTGTTAATTTTCACCTCTAAAGCAGAGGGCATGGCAACAGAGAGTGTTCCTTGGCAACAGACTCCTTGGGTTCATTAAAGCAGAGGTGGGAGGTTTGCAAATGGAAAAAGTTGAGAGATATTAGCAAATCAAATGGGTTGAGGCATGAGGAGTCTTGTCAGTCAGGCGGGGGTGACAGGAGAAGGAATAGTAAACAACATGCAGACCATGTTGAAGGAGATGTTTTGGAAGGAGGCAGATCCAGGGGTTTGCCTGTTTTCCTGCCTTCCCAAGGGCAGGATAGACTGGGGAGGGCTGGGAGGAACCTCTGTGTGTCTGGCAGGCTGTGGGCTGTGAACTGAAGAGGTTGCTTAATCAAAAATGTGCTTTTTACAAACAGGATTCCAAACTGTGGTTTCCCAGTTGGAAAGGGCTTTCATAAAAGTTCCAGTTTGTTTTGATCCTCTCCAAAACTGAAGCTGGCATTTTGTTGGTAAAATCCCACAAGAAGCCTTTTGAGGAGGGGTCTGTGGGAGCATGGCCATGCCCAATCCATGCCCAATCCATGCCCAATCCATGCCCTCCCTCCTTCCCCGTGGAGCAGGCTGTGTGTGCCACACACCTCTGCCTGCAGCCGGATGGGGGCTGTTTGCCCTGTGACTGCTAAATATAAATACTGCAATTCATTAATAATGCCCAATGCACATCATTAAATTAGAAATAACTCGAGTTTGTACCAGCATACAGAGTGTGCATGCAACTGATCAGACTGGAGAAGGGGTTTGGAGCAGGGGGAGACGGCTTTGGGCTGCCCTGTCTGTCCCTGCCAGTGGCCTCTGTGTCCCCTTGGCAGGGCAGGGGAAGCCCCTGGTTCTCTCTCAGGTAATGATGTCTCTCCCTTGCTGTGGTAAACAGCCAGATCCCAATCACATCCATCAGAGCAAAGCATTCCAGGCACTTGTTCCAGTCCTGTGGTTCTATGATTCTATAATTTATGACTGAAACTATCTTTGTGTCAGAGTTAGTTCAGGAGGACACTCGGATCTGGGCTTCTGAATATGTCATCTCCTATTAAAGAACAAACAAACTCCCTTGTAATGTACCATAAATAATAATAATACTTTGCAAGAGCCCGAAGCACTGTGTTATTGCTGTGCTAATCAGGGAGGCACTGGGCCATTATGAGAGTATTCCATGGGGTTTGGGCTTTTTTTCCTGCAGGAAGGTACGTGTTTCATAGCTCTGTAGCGTGGCTGATTGGTTTATAAAGCCAGGCTGGATAATTCCTAGTAGAGGTTAGACAAATTCCCCTCCTTTCTCATTAATTAACCTGTAGGATTTGGTGCCTGTTCTTTGCAGTTCAATAGAGACAATGACTGCAGGAACATATTTGTGCTCTCTGATATGGAATGAAGAACATCTGCCTTCTGCAGCAGTGAAATACCAGCGTGTGGCAGGGCTCTCCAAAGGGCACTGCCAGCCTCTGCTGCCTCAGTGAGGAAATTCCAGGCTGAAATTTCAACGGGGAGCTGCTGGCTGGGGGATGTTGTCCAGTGCAGCATTGTAGCTGGGGAGGGAAGGCAGAGGGTGAAAAGCAAAAGAAGGGGAATCCCCTCATGAAAACAGCAGCAGGGTGGAGGAAAAAACATTTTGGCAAAAGTTCCCACATCTAGGAGTGGTTTAGAGCAAAACTCTTCCAGTGGGATTAAGGAAGGGAGGCCTTGAAGATCTGAAGATTTCAGCAGTGATGTGGTAACACAATGGCAGGAAGAAAAGAGGAGGGGCAGGTGAAATCCTGCAGCGCTGCCTCTCACAGGCTGAAGGAAAAGGAACCTTCATGTTTGGGATCCCAGGACTGTGTTCTGGGTGTCTCAAACCAGGGCTCTGCTCCCCAAAACTGCCCTGCAATACTGTAAATAGTGGTGGGAGAGCAGGGTGGGTTCTGGGAGGATTGGATTGGAGACTGGATTGCAGTGGGAATGTTGGTAAAGTCCCCTGTGTGCCATTTCCATGACTCCAGATGTGCTGGATGAGGCACAAGGATGGAGGTTATTTTTGCTGTTTCACTGTGATGTGATGCTGTGTCCTCCTGCTCATACCCAGCTTGGCTTTTGAGTGGCTCTCCAGCTGCAGGGAATGAGGAGAAAATAAGTTCCATGTGGAAAAGTGGCATTAATCTGATAATTTAGGCAGTCACTGCTACTGCAGAGGTATTCACTGTCCCTTCCTTCCCTGCTTTCACTCCTCTGCTCCCCTGGGAGGTTCCTGCCCATTATTGGTGTCACTGGCAGTCACAAGGAGACTCCAGACTGGACTGGAGTCCAGCTGATTTTGGTCCTTATTCTGGAGAGAGAAAGAAATTTTTGGAAGCTGTGACAAGTCAAATATAACCAGACCACAGCTCTGCTGAATGTGACTGGGACATTGTGTTATTGATGAGCAATCCTGGAGTTCTTCTGGGGCTTTCCTCTGGAGTGATCTCCCAGACAAACCATCTGAGCAAAGCCTGGTCCCTGCCTCCCCAGTGGGATATGCTCACACAGGTGGTAGAAATCCCATTTGTTTGCAGGCTAAATGCCAGGGCAGGAGCCTGCAGTGCCCAAGCAGCACACACTGGAAGCTGCCTCTGTTTCCCTGTGGGCACTGTGGGTTTTCCTAGCAGAGCAGTGCCTGTGGCACAATCTCACAGTGCTCTGTGACTCACACCCAGCTCAGGGTGTGCCTGGTAATATTCCATGTCTGGGATGTGCTGGGCTGCAGCATCCCCTGGCACACCTGGCACAGGAGCCAGCACATGGTGCCCTTCCCTGGAAGATGCTTTATTCCAGTGTGGGGAAGTGGAAAAACAGAGTCACTGAATATCCTGGGCTGGAAGGAGCCCACAGGGATCATCAGAGCCCAGCTCCTGGCCCTGCACAGGACCCAGAAGAAGCTCACAGGTGGCTTTTCCCTGCTCCCCCTGCTCTGGCAGGGACTCTGGGCTTGGTCCCCTGCCCGCTGGCTGCCTGCAGAGCACTTTGCATTGACAATGAGGCAGCAGAGGTGCATTTTCTTGGCAGGGAAATGCAGCTGGGTTCTCTCTGAGGTTCCCTGTGCCAGAGAGAACGGCTGCCCCAGCGCTCTGGGCAGGATGGGATTGTGTGCAGCCTGCTGCCCATTCAGAGATTTGGCTGATCTTGGGGCATTCTTGCCTTTCAGCACCTTTGCAGGGAGCAAGAACTAACCTGGCAACTCTTGGTTTGCTTCTCAAATCAGCTCGGTGTAAACCAGGCATAGGCAGTGAAACAGTGGAATATGAGCCTTATTGACAGGCCTGGTCAACAGCTGTCAGGAGGAGAGAAACTGGGATCATTCTGCCCGTGTGTAACACTCCTCCACAGAAATTGCCCTTCTCCTCCTCCAGATCCACACTCCCAGTTAGAGCAGCAGGGTGGGATGTGACAGACAAATCCCCTTCCCTTGGCACTGCCAGGGTGCAACTTTGACCTAAGTCAGTGGAGTTACTGGGATGATGCAGTGCATGGTTTAAAGCTGATCTTAAGAGGGTCACTGTTGTATTCTCAATATTCCATATTATATATATTTTATATTATAAATATTCTATTCAATATTCAATATTCTATATATTTTATTCAATATTATATATTGTTGTATTCTCTGTGTATGTGACAACAGTGCAGATCTCATTTAACATTTCCTGGTAGAAAAAATATTTACCCTTCACTTAGAGATAACCTGATCATTGCTCTGTTTTCAGTGGAAGAAATGTCCACTCAGGATCTCTGTCTGTCAGTCAGTTCTGCTGTCCCAGTTCTCCCAGGCCCTGCAGGTTTTGAATCAGTTGGTGAGGCTGTGCTGGCTGTGTCTGACACCCTGAACAGGTCAGGTGCCTGTGAGATCTGAATTCCAGGGCTGCACAAAGCCGTGGCCATCACCTGCTGCAAGAGATGGGGCTCTCCCCAGAGAGGACCCTGACTGACAGCACACTCCAGAGTGGCTGTCAGAGGTGGGATTTTCCAACCAGAGCCCTCCTGTGGATGTAAATAACTTGCATGGTGCTTCTGTCACTGGAAACTTAGGCAGAATTCCAAAGTTTGGACAGCTATAAGCATTTGCCTCCTGACTCCTTCTTTTGTCAGCCATCTCTGGGAATAATGATGGCTGTCAGTGCCTGTGCAAGAGGTGATGGGATATGGCTTGATGGAACTGGAGCAGGCTGTGTGGGGCCCCAGCAGTGCAGAGATGCTGGGCAGCATCCCTTCAGTCCTGCCTGCACTTCTGGTCTGTCCCATTTCAATAAATAAGTGAAGACACCTAAGCCCTGATCCTGCTGAGTGGCACAGGACCAGCAGAAAGTGGCAGTCACGAGGAGCTGCGTGTTGTTCCCTGACTCAAAATCTCCAGCTGCAGGAAAAATGTTGACTCCTCCAGAGGCCAGGAGCGGGAGATCCAAATGCCCTTCTGCCCTTGAGGCGTGGAGAAAAAACCCTTGCAAACACAACCCTCAATCCTCTGCAGCTGTAAGTGAGGAGATTGGAGCTCCTGCACAGATTTTGCAGCATATCCTGTGCGTGGATCCAGCCTGTCCAGTGTCCCAGTGTCCTGCCTGTGCCCAGAGCACGCTGCCAGCCATTCCCCACGTTGTCTCCAGGGTTCCTGCCTGCCCTCTCCTGTCCCTGCAGACTCAGCTGCCAGAGAGGGGATTTTGGGAATATTGGTGGGGCATTTTCCTGTCCTCGGGGGTGTGTCAGTCCTTCTGCGGGCTGCCCCTTCCTGTGGGCACCGAGCCCCGGGATGGCGGCAGGGGCTGCGCCGCCGGCGCCGTGAGCGGCCTTGGCCAGGTGCTGCAGCCCCGTGTGCTGGCCCAGCATGGGCAGGACCATGTCGACGTGCGTGTCCCGGCTGGAGGATCCGCCAGGATTCAGCCCCGTTCCCAGTTGGCTCTACACATCCCATATGCTGCCGCCGCCTCTTCTAACCAGCGCCAGACACCGCCAGCTCCTCTCCCTCGACGTGGTGGGTGGCCGGATCGATGAGCAACGCTTAGCGAGTGTGTTTGCTTTCTAAACCGTGCAGCTGTGGCCAGAAAGTGGGGGAAATCCGGGGCAGCAGGCAGGGGATGAACAGCCGGAGAGGGGAGCAGGGTGCCGGTGCTGGGGGAGGATCACCCCGGGCAGGTGCAGCGCTGGGCCGGGCCGGGAGCTTTGCTGTCAGTGGGAAGGCGACTCATCCTTGTTCATGTGCAGAGCAGAATGAGAACCTGCTGCCCTTTGAACGTCAGCAAAATCCCCAGCCCTTGCTGAGCGTGGAGCATGTGCTGGCTCTGCAGAGCTGGCGTCCTGCAGCGCTGGGGGCGAGGGTGACCGGCCCCGGCAGGAGGGCACGGGGCGCCTGCGGGGACCCTCCCCAAGTTCGCATCGCTCCCCCCTCCTTCCCCTCCCTTCCACTCCCCTCCCCTCCTGCAGAGTTCCAAAGCACGGCAGGGAAAAAAAAGAAAAAAAAAAGAGAAAGAAAAAGGACATCCCCCTCCCCTCAAATCCCTCGGTCCGTGACTGAAATAAATAAGCACAATCCCAGGTAGTGAGGAGGCTGCTAATAACGTGCTCCTGACAGGCACGGGATTGCCGGGCTGAGGGATGGCTGACTGAAAGCTCCAGGCTAGGGTGGGGGTGGGGGGCTTCTTTTTTTTCCTGCCAGCTCTCGCCAGGCAGTAGGGATTTTTTTTTCCTTCCCCTCCCTGATAATAAGGACATCATCAGAAGCAAGATGCAGTGGCTAAGGGATGGAACAGGAATGGTGAGTTCAGGTAGCTATGTCTTTCTCTTTTCCTCTTATTGCAGTACTTTGACAGGGAAATGAACCTCCGTCCTATCTCCTGACTCCTCCTTTACTCCCTGTCCTTGAAACCATTGATCACTCTGTAGCCATTTTATAGACTCTGCATTCCCAAACTGCTGAGCAAAAGAAGGAATTGAAAGGAAGGAAGGAGGGTGGGCATGCCTCGGGGCGTGGGAGGGGGTTCCGTAGGGCGAGCCGGTGGGTTCGGCGGGGGAGCAGAGGGTTTGCCCGGTTCCCCGGCGTGTGGGGTGTGCGCTGGGAGAGCACTGGAGGAGAGCAGCGCCGGCACAGGGCTGGCTGTGCCCGGGGCAGCCGGGACCTGTCACTGTGCCCCTCCGCCCGATGATGAGTTGCGGTGCGGGGGGAGCCCGGCGTGCCGAGCCTGGGCGCGCCTGCAGCAGCCTGGCACACACAGACACTCCTCCGGCTCGGCACAGCCGCCAGCAGCGCCAGGGCAGCTCCTGCCGCCCTGCGAGCCGAGCCCAGCCGAGCCCAGCCGGCTCCGAGGGCTGCGTGGCCGGGGGCAAGCGGGGAAGTTCCCCCAGCCCAGCGAGAAACTTCCCCGGGAAGCGATGCGGGTGTTCGGAGATGCTCCTCCCGCCCCAGCTGCCTTTGCACTGGCATTTCCCGCACGGCTCCGTGCGGCGCCGGGCTTTGCAGCTGCTGTTGGATTTGCCCTTCCCGGCTCTCTCCGTGCTGCGGGAGGCTCGGCCATGGCAGGGGCTGCTCCCGGCTCCGGCAGAGGGCTCAGGGCTCAGGCCGAGCTGGCGTCACCCGGCTCAGCCCCCGCGTTCCGGCTCCGGGGGCACCGGCAGATGCTGCTGCCTGCGGGGAGCCTTCGGGCGGGATCGCTGCCCGTTCCCCGCTGCCTTCCATGCCCTCCCCGCTCCTCACACACTCGGGCCCGGGGGGTTTGTGCTCCCGCAGGCTCCGGCGGTGCCGGCAGTGCCCTGTGCCGTGTAGGCAGCAGCCTGCAGCACAACGCGTTCCTTTGGGGTCCTGGTTAAGGCTTGTCTGGCGCCCAGCGGCACCTCGGGGGGTTTGCTGCCGCCTTCCACCCTGGGAGCATCCGGAGGGATGGGAGTCCTTCCTGTGCCCCCCGTGTCCCGCGCCGTGCCCCTCTCCGCCCCCGGCAGGGATAAAGTGGTGCCGGGAAGCCGGACGGGCTCTCGCCTCCCTTTCCCCTTCTCCCAGGCGGCCGCTGAGCCCCGCTGGGAGGGGCTGCCTTGCTGCAGGACAAAGCGCTTTCCTAATTGCCCCAGCGCAGGACTTGACACCTCCTTGCCCTCTCATCTTCCCAGATCCCTTCCGTGCTGCCGGCTGTGTTATTCTGTTCTCATTAGTCTAATCTTTGCTTTCTCTTCGAGAGAAATTACAGGGATTACTGTAGGGTGTAATAGAAGATATTTTTTGGGGAAAGTAAAACTCCATTAGTTGATTTTGTAGCAGGAATTCCCCAATATTGCTCCCTCTAACAAGGGAAAAATAAAAGAGAGAGCTGTGGTTTCTGTATTTCATACAGCAGTTCAGCAGCCTCAGCAGTGTTTGGAGATACTCCACATATCTCCAGATATCTGAAAAAAAAATATATTTCAAAGCAGCACAGTGAAACTGAACCAAATAAGATAAATCCAGCAGAGATGTTTGCAGTCGCTGGTGTGAGGAGTCTGTTTCCCTGGACATGGGTGCCCCGAGGGGTCAGGGGCTCCTGCTCTTGGGGCACAGGGATACTGGGAGCACCTGAAGCCAAGGTCCTGCCAACACCTGGACCCCACAAGTTCTGCTCCTTTAGCAAGACAAGATGTGTTGGTCCAGATGTCCTGACCAAGTGCTAGTGTGGATAGCAGTATTCCTTCCAACGATTTTCCTTGCTGTCCCCACTGGTAAGTTATTTGAAATTTTAGTACTTCAGATGTTGATCATTTGGTGGACTGTGCTAAACAAGTGAGTTATTCCACACCAGGGATAGCTGCATTTCAGTAATTGAGTGGGAATATTATCACCTCAGTCTGCTGGCTAAAATGTGCTGTGGAACTATCAGGCAGCTCTGCTCCTGAGAGAAGGCTGGCTGCTCTCTTCACACAGCCTCCCATGCAGTGCAGAACCTTTCATCCTGAGCATCACTGGACCCATTTCCATGGGCACTGAGTCTCTTGTGGTTTTTCAGCTGTCCTTTTTACCCCAGTATTATTTTCTGTGTGCTGCTAAAGACCAGTAATACACATTTATTCTGGCAGCATCCCTGGACTTTGTTCTGCTCAGGCACATTGGTCAAAACCTGGATTTTAGGCTGGTTTCTGCCAAATTCTGCACAGCACTGATTTATTCAAAATGCTGTTTTCTGTTGTTCTCAGCTTGGGTTCAAGACTCAGATCTGCTCCCTTTGAGAGTTACTCATCTTTAAGAAGCATGTCACTAATGCTTTACAAGTGATAGTACCTTTTGTTCTTATGGCAGGTGTTTTTTTT
Source organism: Calcarius lapponicus (assembly GCA_039654755.1). Lineage (NCBI taxonomy): Eukaryota > Metazoa > Chordata > Aves > Passeriformes > Fringillidae > Calcarius > Calcarius lapponicus. The sequence continues at coordinate 18,468,632 of CM077467.1, read as the reverse complement.
TCCCAATCAGCCCCTAAACCCATGCTGTTATTCCATAATATTAAGCTGTTGGAGCTTCTTTTTTTCCTCCTTTGCATGTGCTGCTTCCCATTTTTTAAACAATTAATCTTTTGCCAATTATGCTGGCATCCCACGGGGGTGTTTTCCATGCTTCACTGGTACCACGTTGCTAAACTCTCTAGTATCTGTTCCTAATCTAGAAAAATTCAACTAATTGTCATTGGTAGTGATGAGAATCAATCTGCACATCTGAGCAGTGTGTGAGTGCAATGATTATTTGGTCTGGCATTCTTCAGTGGGTATTGATCCAGCATGGTAATCAAATGAGTTGGATTAAATCAGGACAAAATTCAGCCTCTTCTGGAATAGTTTTTTATTTGACAAGGGCAGAGTTTTTTCCCAAGTCTTTTGACTGTATTGCAAGTAACACAAGTGTGAATATTCCATGGTATTGCCTCACAAAGGGTCTCTTTTGGGTGTAATGTTGTGTCTGTGACAGGCCAGGGGAGTGCAGCCATCACCTTCAATAGATGCAGTCCCAGCTTTTTTCTTTCACAGGCATAAACAGTGATATTTTTACGCTGCCTGTTGTTGAAATACTTAAAATCAAGCAGCTGTTGATATTTTCCATTTCTCTTGTGAGCAAAAAATAAAACTCTTGTAAATCATCACAACCTAAAAAATGTGGTGAAATTGAATTCAGTGAATCAAAGGGCCAAATGCTGCAAGTGGTGGAGATACCCCTGAGTGGGGCAGGTCAGCAGCATTTTTCCTCACTTATTCTTTTCCACTTGTCAGTCTGAAAATAACAGGGTATTGGAAGCACAAAGTACTCTTTGCACTCTGTAATCCTAAAAATCTCAATATGAAGTCTGGAAAAGAGACGTAGAAAAAAGCAGTTTGGGTTTGACTTTCAGTTTTGAAAGTTTGGATAAGCAAAAGCAGCTGGTGGAGAGCTGCCAGGCCAGGGCAGGATGGAAAGAGGAGCTTGTGATATCCAGGCCTTAGGGAAAAATGGGACTGAAGAGGCCCAGAGCAGTTTTCCTGCAGAGATCAAAGGGAGCAGGGAGTGCTGGCTGCTGCTGGAGCAGTCCCAGGCAAGCTCCTGAGTGCTGTGGGTGTCCTGCAGAGGATGCTGCCTGCTCTCCATGCCCTGTGGCCTCAGCAGGGAGGGCTTTTCCCCAGCAGAGTGGGACATTTGAAGTTTGTTCCTGTTCATCCAGGTCTCCTGTCACTGGAGGTTGCTGCTTGGCTTGCCTGAGCTCTGCATGCAGTGGAGAATTCCGTGGATGCTGCAGGGCCACGGAGCCCCCAAAGCCCCAGGTCCATCCCACCAAATGCATTTCTTTGTGGGATTTTTCTTACATCCTTCCTGTTCACTTTTCCATTTCTCTCCCACTTTGGGGCTGCTTTAACCTTTTAGTTCCAGCCTCCTGCTGGTGCTGCTAAGCCAAATGTCCAGGTTAAGCAGGAGCTGATGCTGTGGTAGATAAAAATGTGTGATAAATCTGTGCTCCATGCTGATGATTGTCCTTGTGTCAGTCCCAGGAGGGGCTGGGAGGAGGCCTGGCTCCATTTCCATGGAGGTCCCACCTGCTGGATAAGGAACACACCAGTAACTCCTCTGTCTCTTGACATACATCAGGGATGTCTGGAAAACCCTGTGAGGATGCCATAGGCATGGGAAGCAGGATTTCATGGAGATCTGAGCAGGCTGTGCTTGCTGGGAAGCCACACACCCCATGTGGTCACCATGTCCATCTGTCCCTCCTGCTCAGGGTTTGTGTTTGAGCACCGCAGCCTTCACAAACCACAACGGTTTGAGAACCTGATTTCCTTGTATCTCATCAAAGGGTTTTTCTTTTTTGAACACTTCTTGAAAAATCTCTGAAATGCTTCAAGCTGACATCTTAATGTATTTATGACATTAGCTGCTTCTGCTCTGGAATGGTTGCTCTGAATCTCTTTGAGCCTGGCTGTTATTTTGAACATGACTAATTCCCTGAGTGACTAAGCTCTTAGATAATAGGAAAAATTCATCAAGTTATCTCGGGCTCCAATAGTTTCTATTGTTATGAAAAGACAACTTATGAAAAAAAAAAATAAAGATGCTTATTATGTAATATGGGCAGGGAGAGGAGAGGCGAGGGTTGGTAGGGACTGGCCCAGTGCTGTGTCTGGGAAAAGCAGGAGTGCAGGCTCAGGCTGTGGCATCTCCAGCTCAGTCTGGATGAGAAGTAAAGAATTCCTTGACTGGAGCCCTGGTGACTCCCACTGAAGCCAAGGAGTTGTGCTCTTGTACAGAAGTGTGTTCAGAGGGGATCCCAGCCCCTTCCTCCCCGTTCTGCCACGCTGCAGAATTCCTTGGGTGTGACCCAGGATAAAGCTGGGCACACAGTGAACTGCACCACACCTTCTCTGCCAGCTTGTTTCAGGCAGCACCTGAAGCATTCACCATTCCTGCAAGGCTGTGTTCCAGGCAGCACAGCAAACCTCAGCTCCATCCCCCTGGATTTTCCCCTTGGTGCTGCTGATCCCCAGCACAGAACTGCCAATGTGCTGCTTGTGCCAGCACAGCGCCAGGTGCCTTCCTGTGCCTGTGTGTGCAGCTGTGTCCCACACGGGGGGCATTGTCCCTGTGATCCCTCTGGCACAGCCAGTGTCCCCTTGGCTGTCACACATTGTCACGAGCTGCAGGAGGGCAGCGCTGGCCGTTCCTGGAAGGCAGCAGCCTGTGCTCAGTCACTGCAAGGAGTCCCACTGAGCTGGGAGAGGGAATGCAGCCTCCTGGCATTCACCTGCCTCGCTGGGAGAAAGGAAAAAAAAAAAAGTAGAGAAAGGCTCTAAAGTTCTTTTTTAATGCTGATATTGCTGATAAAAATGAGTGCACTATGTTCTATTCATACACCTACTGCCATCCATCTGGAATTCCTACTTCATTAGGTTGGCTTGCACTGTTTTCTTCATTAAAAGAGTGCCAGATTCAATAGGCTGTTCCCTCTCCTTTTTTTGGGAGGCAGAGAGAGGGGGAGAAAACGATTTATATGAAACACATCCAATTCTCTGGGTTAATTTGTGTGAAGAACATGAGACCCATGGGTCAGCTTCTTAATGAGATGGTTTTTCCTTTTCTCGGTGTCTTGACAAGGAGAAGCCCAGGGAAGCCAGAGCCAAGTGTCACAGGAGGGGGGTGAGGAGGCTGCAGGGAGCTCTGGCCGATTGCTTTTCCTCCTCGTTCCCTTGCAGGTGCTGAAATGCACCCTTTGATTTTCATGCCAAAGAGTTTCCCTGTGCCTGTGCAGCTGAATTTCTCTGGGTGACACTGACCCTGAATTCAGAATTCAGAATTTGGTTTTCTAACATGTAATATTTTTTTTTTTTCACACAGCACTTTGCCCAGACGTGCTGATGTGAAGATTCTGCAATTTAATGTCAAGAGTGCCTGGAGGGAGCACTTGTCTTCCCCCAAGGAAGGGACCTGGCTTGCATTTTTCTGCAGTTTGGGTTTTGCCTTTTTCACCTTTTTCCAGGCTCAACAATGAGCCCAAAAGTTGAGAAATGAAATTAAGGAGTAAAGGTCTCTGTGTTCTTTAGGCCAGAGGCTGAGGTTTTTTCAGACAAGGAGAGCTTACATAAGGTTGAGCATCTGAATTGGATGGGTCCTTTTAAACAGAACTTGCTCAGCCCCTGAAGTCTTTCTTTGTGACCAGGGTAATTGGTGTTACCACATCTGATTTCTGCAGGATTTGAGGGGGTTTTATTTTCTTTTTCACCACTGGGAATCGGAAGATGCTTCTGGAGTGCAGGCTGGAGTGTGCAGTAGATGCAAAAGGAGCAGAAAGCACTCCAACACCATTGCCAGGGGCAGGAGATTTTAGCCTGTCTTAATGCTTTAAGTTCACGTCAACTTAAAAATAGAAGATTTGTTGTTCTCAGTGCAATCCAGAGGAGCACAATGGACTCAGCCCCCCAGACAGGCTCTCTGTGCTATTTTAGCATGGTCTGTGTAATGTCCCAGGAGCTGTGGCACTGCTTCCATGGGGACGTTGCTGCTGTGGCTCAGTTGCTGCCCATCTTTGGGTAGAATTCTTGTGGTTTTTTTTCATGGAATGCTTGGAGCGGTGACCTGGAGATGCTCAGGTCCCTCCCCATGGCTCCTCAACTTTGTGCAGCTCTTGGCCAGGTGGTCAGGCAGGTGCAGCTGAATTCAACCTCCAGCAGTGCCCTGTGTGCTCTGAACATTGCAGAAGTGGGTTTAGGAACTTAATTTCTTCTCTTTCCAGCACTCCTGTCATCTTGCTTCATGTGGTCCTTCCACCTTCTCTCCCACTTTGCTGCTTTGCTCGCTCTCAACTTATGCAGTCCTTTAGAAAGAGGAAATTACTGGAAAAAAGTGCCAAGTTCTTGTGGACAGTGAGGAAGATTTCATTTGAGGGATGGAGTGGACAGGCAAGGAACTGTGGGTGACTGGAAAGTTGATTTTTTCACAGCCAAAATCAGGCCCAAGTCCAAGTCTCTACAAGTATTCCTCCATTTTGCAGTTTGGGTAAGGAATTTTAGGTGTTTGGGGATTTTTAAAGCTTCCCATGAAGCTATTCCATAAACATAAAAGATTATGGAGATTCCTGAGGAAAAAATCTGCCTTTGCAGCAGCTCTGCAGCTCGCAGGCTGGTGCCTCCCATCTGGCCCAGGATGGAAAGAGGGCTCTGTCAGGCATTCTGTGAAGAGAAAGGAAAAAGAGGCAACTCCCAGCTTAACGAAATCCTGCTTTTTGGAAACAGCAAACCATAATCTCACTGGCCTTTAATCTCTGAAACCCTGAGCTTAATTCCTGCCTAGATTTAGGGGGAAAAAAATAAATTTAATGGTTTTCTTATAATCTCTGCTGGAGTCTGTGAGTCACCCCCCTGGTGTCCAGTGTCACAGCAGTGTTTGTGGGCACCCAGTGTGGGGCACTGGGAATGGAGGAGCAGGTGCTCCATATCCCTGGGAATGGAGGAGAAGGTGCTCCACATCCCTGGGAATGGAGGAGCAGGTGCTCCACATCCCTGGGAATGGAGGAGCAGGTGCCTCCACATCCCTGGGAATGGAGGAGCAGGTGCTCCCACATCCCTGGGAATGGAGGAGCAGGTGCTCCCACATCCCCGGGAATGGAGGAGCAGGTGCTCCCACATCCCTGGGAATGGAGGAATGGAGGAGAAGGTGCTCCCACCTCTCTGGGAATGGAGGAGAAGGTGCTCCCACCTCTCTGGGAATGGAGGAGAAGGTGCTCCCCCATCCCTGGGAATGGAGGAATGGAGGAGAAGGTGCTCCCACATCCCTGGGAATGGAGGAGCAGGTGCTCCCACATCCCTGGGAATGGAGGAGCAGGTGCTCCCACGTCCCTGGGAATGGAGGAGAAGGTGCTCCCACCTCTCTGGGAATGGAGGAGCAGGTGCTCCACATCCCTGGGAATGGAGGAGCAGGTGCCTCTACATCCCTGGGAATGGAGGAGCAGGTGCTCCACATCCCTGTGTACCATGGCTGCCTGTTCCTTCTCGAGGGCAGGATTAATTCAGCTGGGAAGTTTAAACTTCCCTCATGGTGCCACAAAGCTCTGGGGTGGGGCTTGTGCTCCAGGTGGGGCTACAAAGGGGCTGAAGCAGTTTGGAGCTGACAGTCTCCAGCAGTGGTTTCCCCTTGGCCATGGATTTCATCCATCCAGACCAGTTTTATTCCTGCTCAGAATCACGAGCCGCATTGTTTTGTGTGAAATTTCCCCCAGTTCACTGAGACCTAGCTCCTTTGGCCAAAGGGCAGCAGATTTGGGCTCCACCATCCCAGGGCCCTGCCACACCACTTCCTACACTAGCATGGCCAGAATTCTCTGGTTAATTAGGGTTAAGAGTTCCGTGGCTCATTTTCTCACTTAATAGAAGGTGGAGCTGGTGTCTTGGGACAGGACTCTGCTCCTCACAGTCAACTGGAATTGTTCATGATTGACTAAAGCCCTGACCAGTCTAAAGGAAACCCAGCAGGGTACAAGCCCCTGCCACAGGAGCATCTAACTTTCCAGACTGCCTCTGAGTCGATCTAATTTATTTTGTGTGTGTGGTTTTGCATTTCTTCATATCAGGCTTCAGTTAGTTTTAACAGTAGGAAACAAAACACAATAAAAACATGATTTCCCTTTGTAATTATGACACAATCTTTAGTCTACATTTCCTCTTCCAAGGTTAGGCATCTAAAACAAGTTACTCCACTCTGCCTGTCCCAGAGTGGAGGTTGTTACACTGCACAGGGACCGACAGCGGGACAGGGAATTGGAGCTGACACCGTGCACAGCCCCACGGCCCTGCACTGTCCTGGCACCCCATGGTGTGGGGACCTGGGAGCTGTCCTTGCACGGGAGTGCAGGAATTGTCAGCACTGCAGCCCCAGATCCTGGCTGCTGTGTTTGTGCTGATTACTGGAGACATCCATTGGAGGGAGACGTGGTCACAAGGCTGAGCCCGGCGCGTTCCGCACGGGAGGATTTGGCATCATCCGCTTCCTTGGCTTGCAGAACCCCTGTATGGTAATTAATGTCAGTGTAGGGCCCCTCTGTTTGTTACTCGGGTGTCCAGAATCGCCTGCCCTGTGCCCGTGTCCATCATTTGGGTGCGGGTACGAAGCGGGATGGGTGTGATGTGAGGGAGCCCCGGCTCGTTCCGCTGCTGTCCCTGCCGGGGGTGCTGAAATTCCACCCTCCTTTCTGGTCCAGCATAAACCCTGGCTGCTCCTGCAGCACCAGCTGCGCTCCCCAAAGCTCCTGGAGCGTGTTCTGTGCGCTGAGGGATGTGTGCTTTATGTAACTGATACAAATCTTCCCCTTCCTCCTTTCGCTCTGTGAAACCTTAGACCAAACTTCCCAGAAAGAATTCTATGAAGTTCAACTTCACCGTGGTTTTATATAAACCCCTGCTGTGTAGGTGTGCTTTATCAGGAAGGCTTCTAAGAGAAGGTACCATCCATTTTCGTAGTAAAATTAACATTTAGTGCACGCAGAAGGCATGGGAAATTATATAAAGCAGCAAGTACTGTTGGGAATACTGCGAATATAATTTAAATAGAAACTTCTCTGCAGTAAATCTGTTTGTGCTGCAGTTACACACGCAGAGCCTCCTCTGGAGCCCCAAACCTGTCTCTGGGTGAGGGGACGCACCCGGGGCTTTCCTGCCTGATCTTTTAGGGGGTGTGGGACCTGGGCAAGGGGGTGCTGGGGCTGAGCCTCCCAGGGCAGGCAGCGCAGCAGTGGGGTCCCCAGGGCAGGCTCCTGTGGCGGGGTTTGGGTCCGGCAGCCCAGGAGGGGCTGGCTGTGTGGCTCTGTGTGCAATCCGTGCCCTCCCCGCGCTCTGAGTGGCTCGGCTCTCGCAGGATGCCAGCCCGGCGCTGCCAGGCTCGCTGCCGGCAGTGTCAGCCTCCCGCCGGGCTCCGGAAGTGCTCAGTGAGCATGTGTGAGGTGAGCACCTTTGTTCTGGAGGGTTCCCAGCCTCTGCTGCTCCCCCTGCCCTGCTTTGGCTCCCCTGGCTCCGTGCAGAGCCTCAGGGCTTCTGCCTTGAAACCTCGCCGGCGCTGCCAGGAGACAGAGCCAGGCATGGGCTGTGCCTGCTGAGGGTCCCCAGGCCCCAGCAGAGCATCCCCACCGGGCTGCTTCTCACATTTCCTCTGGGCTCCACACCCAGGCTCCCTCTGTGGTCACTGCAGTTTAGAGGAAAGGATAAACTGGCCATAAAACCCCTCTGAATTCAGGCTGGTCGTATGTTTTGGGGAAGTCGTTGCCGCTTCTGAGAGTGAAACTGGAATTTCCTGGCTGTTTTTGTAAGTTCAGGTTTATGGTTTGGAAAATTGCCTGTGTTGTTTTGGGAAAGGATGGTAGCAATAATAATAAATATTCCACATCTATTACGTGTTGGAACAAAACGATCTCCGAGGTCCCTTCCAACCCAAATCATTCTATGTTTGCTATTCTGATTAGTCTAAAATTACATCAGACAGACTGGCTATCCTAAAAATGGATCCTTGATAGAAAATGCGGGTTTGGAAGCTGGGGGTGAGGCAGATCCATCACCTGGATCCAGCCTGGCCTGTGTGCTAACGGGGCAGCCTGGGGCAGCTTTAAAGTGGCTTCCTGTGATTTTATAGGTGGAAAAGGGCTTTTCACTGCCCTCCTGAATGAGAAACTCCCTGCCTGGACAGAGTAGGGGCCTCAGATGCTGGAGGGAGCCTGTGGCTGGCACTTATCACCCAAAATAAACCACATGAGGAACCCAGACTGTTCTTGTTTCTAATGTGCTCAACACAGCCCAGCCTCTGCATCTGCAAACACATCACAGCGAGCTGGTCAGAAATGAGCAGGATGGTGCTGGCTGAGTGCTGCTCTGGCACAAACCAGTGGGTCTGAGTGGAGGCCATCTTAAAACCCAGTCCTGGCATTGTCTCTCCTTTGATGGTGTTTGGGGTGGATAAAAGACCCTTCTGTTTTTGAGGGAGCTCTCTGGCAAAGAAAGAAAATGAAAGCGAGCTTTGCATTGAACAGCTGGGTTTGGTGTTGGTGTGATGGTGAGCTGGGGCAGGAGCATCACCCCTGCCCTTCCGCAGGGAGGACACTGCAGGACAGGCTGCCCTTGGTGGTGGGGTTAAAGCATGAAGCTGGCCAGGTTTAGACATGAAAGTGCTGCCCAGCTCTCCCCGTTTGCTGCAGGAGAACACACCAGGTGCTGTGTGGTGCCTGTTGGCCTCGTGTCTGCGTGGGAGCATTCGGAGGCGCAGCTTTCCTGGAAGGTGCCGTGCTCAGCCCCCGGATGCACATTTTAGTGCATTATGCATATGCATTGGCAGCATTTCTATATTTGTCTTTGTCTGGAAAATCATTTGCTTTTTCCAGCTGAGTGTATCTGGTCTGTGTGCGTTGTGATGCCTCTCTGAGGTACCTGCTGGTTCTGGGAGCTAAGATTGGGGTTTGGGATATAGCACCTGGCACCTGGACCATAAACCCTGAGAGTGTGTGCGTGATTTTAATGTAGGAATGAACATTTCTGGCTGGTGCAGAAGGAATAAAGGTCCTCCATCTGTCCTACCCCCCTTTTATAGATCTCTGTCTGTACAGTCAGAATTCAATTTAACTCTTAGCTGGAGACAGCCAGCACAGTGCTGAGGGGAGAGTTTACAGGATTCGTGATGGGAGAACGATTGCACAGAGCTAAACCGTGATTCCCCTGCCCAACTCCCGCATTTCAGGCTCACAGCGAATTTCCAGGTTACCATGAGTTGCCTTTTTGTTCTTTCGGCCGCTTCGCTCCAGCTCCATTCCCCGCTCCGGGCGGGCTCGGGGCTGTGTTTTCCAGGGCAGCTGGGCGCTTCCAGGGCAGCGGCATCCCGGGGCGGTGCGGAGCGGGATGTGCGCGGCTCGGAGCTCTGGGAGCCGCCTCGGAGCCGCCTCGGAGCCGCCTCGGAGCCGCCTCGGAGCCGCCGGGCCGGAGCATCCGGGAGCGGCGCGCCGGGAGCGCGGGGCAGAGCCGCGGCTGCGTGGCGCTCGCTGTCACGGCGGGCGGAAGCCTCGCGTATTTATGGAGCCAGCGCTTCCTTCTGCGTTTGAGTGACAGCCAGGATGCCGTCGCTGCCTGGTCACTGGAGCTGATTAGTATGCGCCAGGGTCCGCCTCGCTCCGAGGGATGCAGCCGCAGCAGCTTGCAGAGCTGTCACACTCACACGGGCTCCGTATCTGCACTGGCTTGACGAATTAAAAAGCGAGCCAGCCAGCGAGAGAGAGACCCGGAGAGAGAGGGGGGACGAGACAGAGAGAGAAGCTTGCAGACAGCGCTCGCTCTTTTCCTAAAGGAAGGATTTTGCATCCCGAGTGCTCACTGGTTGTGATGATGCTTCACTTAGCGGGCTCAGAATGAGCTAGAGACAGCAGATAGGGGAGAAACTAAAGGCAGAGCACAAAGCATTACGAACCAGCCCAAAACCAGGAACAGTTTTCTCCTCTATTCTAGCATGGTGGATGTATGGACAGTCTTACAGAGCAGAGGTTGACTTCTCCAAATCTGCCAGCCCCACACCTCGAACACTACAGTGTTCTGCATTGCACCATGACCTTGGATGTTCAAACGGTGGTCGTTTTTGCAGTGATTGTGGTGCTATTGCTTGTGAATGTCATACTCATGTTCTTCCTGGGCACTCGTTAAATGGATTTTTTCTCCTGAGCTGTTGGGGGCTACTACTACCACTAGCAATTCAACAAGAGAGCACGAGCGGGAGAGAGAGAGAGAGAAAGGCGAGAGAGAGAGAGAAAGAGAGAGAGAGATTTCTTACTGAGGGGGGAAACGCGTTGAGCTTCAACATGGCTTCGCTGTGATATGTATGACGTTGGTATTATTATCTCTCCCTAAATCTTTTGTCATGTCTTGTCTTTTAAGTATGCCTGTAAGTGTAGCTGCTTTTGCCGGGGTTTTAAATGTGATAAATAATAATAGCGATCCAGTGCTCCGTGGTTCCGTGCTAGCGAGACAGAGCTGTGCTTCTTTAGGCAGCAGCAGAGTGGAAATGATCTGTCTGTGGTGAGCACTGGCTGTGTTGTTTTGCTTTCCTTTGAAATAGAGGCTCAAGTTAATAATAAGTCATTTTGTGTGTGATTTCTAGCAAGCAGTTAATGTGCAATGTCTGTGAGAGTAACCATGTAGGTGCCAGGTGAGAGGTGCTGCTGTGTGCAACGGAATCGAGCTGTGGGCATTTTTTAGGGGGGAGGGTGGTGTTTGAGAAATCCTATTAAAGGATTAAATCTTTGCTAAAATAACATTCAGCCACAAAAACAAAAAAAAAGAAAAAAAAAAGAAAAAAATCTACTTACTGTATTTATCTGTGTTGCTTTGATGATCTGATTTGATTTCTGAAGATTCAGCCCCAAAAGCCTCCAAATTCTATGTCCACACTGATGTAACCCAGCTCCTTTCTTTAGAGATGTGAGAGGCACCAAAACATAACCTGCTGGGTTTTTATTCTGGTTGTACGTGGTTTCTGTCTCTGCAAATTGGGAAGGAAAGATCAAAGGGAGAAAGGGAAATACAAGCTTTGTTTTTCTTTGCTAAAGCAACAGATACGGAGGGGTTGGGTTTTGCTTTGATTTTCTAGAGATCTGATTTTGGCTTGCTTTTCTTTTTTTCATGTGTGTGTGTATTTATAAAATTTTGGGGAATGTATCTAAGAAAAATCTTTGCCCACCTCAAGGATAACGAGCTTTTGAGATGGGTTGCTGCGCGTGACTTTATTTACATTGATTTTCTGGAAAATGAAGTGCTAAGTTGTGTATTATAGGCTTGCTGGAAAGGTGTCCAGCAGTTAGAGGTGCTTCTAGCCCGAAATTGCAATGTTTACAGCTTGGGAGCCGGGCTGGCTGGGGGCTCCAGTGGCAGCACGAGAAGTTTGGAGAGAATACGAAGGGAATGTCTGGAAAGAGTAATGCCCTTTCCTCTGGAAAATATATCTCTGTTCTGTGCTTCTGTTAGAGGTCTTCAGGATTTTTTAAATATATTATTTCACCCTCCAGAAAAATCAGAATTGCTTAAAGCAAACAAAAATACCAGTTTGAAAATGTTTTTTATCTTTGCTGATGGTCACTGGAATTTTATTGCCTTGATAATTTAATTAGTTCATGCTTATTCCAGCTGTCTATTATTTATTTGATGTCCTCTGAAAAAAAAAATAATCATGTAACTGATAGATAAAGACAAAGCTGGAGGTTACAGATGGAGACATGGAGCTATTTCCCAATGAGGGTTTGTGTGCTGGGAGTTAAATGCTGAGCAGGGCTCGGGAGACGATGGCTTTTCCATGGTGGCATGATTGGAAGCGGAGTTAATCCTGCAGATTTGGCACTTTCAAAGTGCTTTTAGCTCTAAATAAAAGAGAAAAATTTTCCCCTGAGTCCCAGGGTGGGAACAATCATCCCCAAAAGTGTTGTGGGGCAGGAGCCTGTTGTAGTGGGGAGGAAAGGCAGGAGCCAGGGATCCAAGCCCAGGAAGATGCTCCGGTGCCTGCTGGCTCCGTTCACCCTCTTCACTTGTAGCTATCTGCAGGAGGTACCTGCTTCACTTCACAGCAGACTGAGTCAATCTTCTTCCCTAAAAAAAACGAGTGAATAAAATTGATGCTGACGATGGTTTGGGTTGTTAAACAGCTCAAATTTGCTCTATTTGCCTGTTGGCCATTCTGTGTCATTAGTTTTATAGGTTGCAGAATCTCCTGCAAAGGTAATAAATGAGCTGAGATCACCATGGAGAGGGAATTGATCAAACAGCAGCCAAAATCATCCTTTCAGGGGAACAGCCTTGAGCGACAAAGGGATTTGGAGGAGAAAGGCTGGAAAAATGAGCAAAAACCCAACCCCAGAACTGACCAGCGAGTTACAATGGGCCGTGGCTGTGCCTGAATGTTTATTTTCTCAGGGCTCTCTGGCACTAAGGTTTACCTTTCAATATGATTTCTACGAGGAATGCCTGGTGCCTGCCGCGGTTTCCTGGGCGCATTCCTTGATCCAGAGCTCAGACTCCTGGGGAGATATTTGGGAATGGTGTGTGTTGGGTGTTGGATGTTCCTGCCATGCCCCATGGCTCCTTCTGCAGTGCCCCTGTGGTTCCATCCCTGGGGGCTGTGCTGGGGCTGCATGGGGAGGACGAGGGGCTGTGCACGCTCAGCTACTGGGAGGGAGCGCCGGGAGCCGAGTTCTTCCCGTCACGGAACCTGCTTGCTTGGGAGAATTCCTGTGATTTTATTACAACTTTTTGCCTTTTATCCTTCTGAAGGCTGGTGGAGTTAAAGAAGGAAAGTTAATGCAGAGCAATAGGAAAGTTGGCTGAAGCAAACTTTGTTATTGTAGCAGCACTGTTCTCGTTATCTCGGGTTTCCTGATGGAATTTTGGGGGAAAAGAGAGGAAGCGAGAGGTGAAAGAGTGAGCGAGGGCTGGGCTGGTTGCTTGTTTAGCTTGGTCTCTGTCTCCCACCCCAGGCCTCAGTGTCCACCTCTCCAGGCCTGCCCCAGCCCAGTTTTGTATTTTGGCAGCTGCAGTTTGGCATTTCCAGGCGTGCAGGAGCCCCTCTGCTCTGCCGAGCTGGGCGCAGCGGCTCAGCCCATGGCGAGCACCGGGAGCTTTCTGGGGTGACAGTGCTGCCGTCCCCACTAGATCCCTGTGCCCCAAGGGACTGTGCCTGCAGTGCTCTGGGTGGCATTTGCTTGCCTGTTGTGAAATTCCCTGGGATTGGAGCTTTCCGTGTCCCAGAGCTCCGTGGGACCATCGGGGTCACACTCGGGTCCCTGCGGGTGCTTCAGCCCTGTGACTCCCCCGGGTTTCTTCACCTTTGTGGGGATGCTCAGACCCAGGGATGAGGCAGAGGGATCATTCCTTTAAAGGAATCAAAGTGCTGACCCTCTGAAAAATATGGCCCCTAAGGAAAAAAATACAAATTTGTCTGCAGAAAGCATATTTGTGATGCATATAATCTCTTTCGGTGCTTCTGCTGTATTTGCTGAGGCTGGGTGATGGGAGACCTGCCTTGCTGTTGTCTGCTTAAGCAGGATTCAATGTTATTTGCCACAGGATTCATGAAAATGCCTCTGCCTGTATCATAGCAACCCCGTTTCCCACAGTCCATAAAAAGTCCATTTCTCCCGAGCAGCAATCCGCCGTCTTAAAGATTCAGGCACCTCCTCGGCAGGGGAAAGGGGGATGTGCCCCTCTCCGGGTGCTTCCCGGGGAGCTTAAGCATCGGGATGATCCCGGCTTGTCCTGCCTGCACGGCGCTTCTAATGCTCCGTCTTTAAGGCAGATAAAGTGCTTTCCCTTCGGGTTTCGAAAGGCTTGCTCCCCCACCCTGGCTATTTCCCACCTCTGTTTAAAACCTCACATGACAAGTTGGAGGGGATGGGACAGCTCCGAGCTCGGTGACGCGGTGGCTCTGCCCTGTCCTGCCATTTGGCTTTTCCCCCGGCATGGCAGCAGCACAGACCTGGCGTTTGCTGGGGAGGGAGTGAAGATCTGCCCCGATGTCAGCCCTTCTGTGGGAATGCAGAGGTGCTTTCTCAGCCCGTAGATGACTTGTTATTAAGAGCTGCATGTTCACCTGACTCCTGCCCCCATCTGTTTGCATAATGTGGTTATATTTCTTTTTGGATCAGGTATTCAGTACACAGCCCAGCTGCTGTGTATAATGTCTGAAGGAAAATTGCCAAAAATCCATGTAAGTTTTTTGGTTGGGTTTTTTTTTTCTTCTTCTTTTAGTAGTTTCGTCGGTTTTGGGGTTTTTTTTTTGGTGTTTTTTTTTTTTTTTTGGTTGCTTTAGTTTCAATTAGTGACTAGAACCCCTGTCTGTGTTGTCATTTCATTTTGTTGTGGTGCTTGGTTTGTGTGTTCAGCTGGATTTGTCTGTGTGCCATGCCTGCCTGCATGTGTGTCCGTGTGCTCCGTGTTGGAATGATGATCTCTCCCTGGGTGTTCCATTTCCTCTGTGCATTTTCTCAGCTGGGTGTGACAATGTGCTCAGTGTGTCTCTCCCAGTGAAACCTTGGGAGGGATATTTGGGTAAAACTCAAGGATTTGTCTCGGAGCTGCAGAGGCTCCGGTGAGGAGAAGTTGGGAAGCTTGAAGAGAACTCCCAAATGTTAATAATTGTCTAGGAATTGTCCTGTTTGAGGAGGGTGCTTGTGCAGGGGCTCCAGGGCTGGCAGAGCATAGTTCTGCCGGCTCCTGGCTTTGCCACTGATTTACTGTACGGCCTTGGGTGCGTTCCTTTGTTCCTTTGTTGCCTTGTGGCTTCTCTTTTCCATCTGGGATAGAGGAATATCACAGAGCACTGAGGTGTAGCCATGCCTGATGTTGTCCTGTGTGTGCCCTTTCTGGCTGTGCAGGTGGGGAACGTGTGTGTGCCCATGTTGGCCCAGCTCTGCCTACCTGGCTTCTGCCTGTTGGAGCTGTTGTAGGCAGCAGGAGCTGTGGTGATTGATGCTTCCCACTAAAAATAGATGCTCCTGGAGGAAGAGCTGCTGGAGGAACTGTGATTTATTGTCTTTATTTTATTAGTTGTGGTTGAATTTCTTTCCTGAGTGGAAATGAGTCTTAATCCGCAAGCACGACAGACGGCTGGGGTGGCTTTAACCAGCAAAAGGCCATGTGGCATCTGCTCCTTATTCCTGGTTTTCCTGGGAATTACTCTGGCATTGTCAGAAACACCACCTTGATGGTGGGCAGGAAGTCCCCAGAGCTGTGCTGGTGGGGACTGTGCTGGGCAGCCTGAAAGCTTCACCACCTGAATTAAAGAGAATTTTGGGGGACGAAGGGAGTGCGTGCATGTGAGGATTTAAAGAGTTTGGTCTGGATCTCAACTGACTCTAGTTTATCCACAGGGATATAATTTCATAGGAGTGTGCTGCTTTGGGCAGCTACTCCTTGTGCTGTCACAGAGCTGGGGAAACTGAGGCACGGGGTGGTTGCAGGGCAGCCTATTTTGGCATGGGGGTTAGTGGGGCTGGGATCTGGAGCAGGATGCAGGGCTCACCAGTGCGGGAGGCTGTTTGGCACCGTGTCTGGGGTCTGGCTGGTGCGTTTTCCTGCAGCCCTTGCCGTGGGGCAGCGTCGGGGCCAGGCTGGGGCTGGGCATTGTGGGCTGAGGCTGCGTTTGGGGGATTTGGGAGCCGGGAGCAGCCGAGTGTGGCCGTGCCCATGTGAAGGGCCATGTGGCTCAGCGCCTGCCCCTTCCTTTGCATCAGCTGAGACATATATAACACAACGTATGGGCTGCTGGCAGCCGGCGTGGGGCTATTTTCGGCTGCATCGCGCTGAGCCCGCCCTGCTCGCCGCGCTGGGCTCAGTCTCCAGGGATGAGCTGTTCCCAGGGATGGATGAATCCCTGTTCTCAGGGATGAGCTGTTCCCCAGCCCCTTGCCCTCCCCCAGGACCTGTCCGGGATGGGCAGGGCAGGCGCTGACCCGTGTGGCTGCCGGGGACAGCCGGCAGCGCGCCCTGGCTGCCCGGGAGGCAGAGCCGGCTCAATAAGCAGCATCGCCCCGGTTAAAGCAGCCCGGCTCTTTGTTTCCCCTTTTTGTCCCTGGATAAAGCCCCAGTTTTTTGTCCCTAGATAAAGCCCCAAGTGGATTTCTAGGCTGGTCACAGTGGTGCCATGAGCCGTGTGCGCTCCAGTGTCCTGCTGTCCTTCTGGAGCGAGGCTGTCGCTGCCCGGCGCGCCCGGCGCTCTGCGCTTTGCCGGGGGCTGACGCTGGAATGTCCTTCCCGCTGCTCCTGCTTGGGAAAGCAGCGAGCCTGGCTGTCCTGCTCCCTGCCAGGGCCTCTGTTCCCAGCCCTGCTCCCCTCCTGTCCCGCCTGGAATGCTGAGGACAGTGTCTGGTTTTCAGGGATGCCCTGCCCTGTGCCGCAGGGAGCCCGCAGCCTCGCCAGGCATCCCGCAAAATCCCTGGCTGGGTTTGTTCACTCCCGGGACTCGGGATGTTTGTCCCAAAGTTTCCAAAGGGTTAAGCTGCTGGTGGTGCCGGCTTTGGGGGCTCTGAGCCCCTGCACGGGATCTCAGAGCTGGGAGAGTGGCTGCAGCTCACGCCGAGGTGCTGGGAGAGGAATCAGCCCAGCTCCGAGGGCTGGGAAAGCAGAAGGGACAGAATTGTGTAGGAACTGTTCCCTTGTCATCGGGCAGCGCAGTCTGGCCTCAGCTACACGAACAGGAGTGCACAGCAAACCCCTAAGGATCTGTCTTCTACCCCAACAGGAGTGGTTTAATTTGCTGGGCATATCTGGGGAAAAGTTTTGTCAAATTAAATTGTTCCATTTGACAAAAGCATCAGCTCTTGCTGGCATTACCAGAAAACAGGGTTTTTTCAAAGCATTTCTGTGGACCTCATTCCCCTGCTATTTCTGCTGCTCCACTCCCCTGTATTGTGCTCAGTAAATCTGACAAGGTTCTCTCAGTACGTTGTGCACTGAAGTTTCTGTTCTGATACCAAATTTAGGGAAGGCTTGTTATCTACAGTTCTTTCTTCCTGGCTTGATAAGGTGCTGATTAATTTAATGCAACTCTCTTTCCTTATCTAGTTGAGCTTCAGTCAGTTTTAGTATAATCTTGAGAAAGCGTGATCAATCTTTAATGTTTGTTTTTAAGGTTTATTCCAAAGCCGTTTAGGCACGCTGGATGTTTGCTCTTTGTGAAGTTCTAGGAGAATTAAGTTAAAAAGTAACAATTATAGAACCAGTTTTGAATGCAGATGAAACATTTTAAAGTTGCTCTAAAACAAGAAAGAGCAGTTGGCTCTGATGAAGTTTCAGGTGTTAAAATAGAACTGTCTTAACTCTGGTGCTGGCTGCGTAAGGCAGGGAATATCAGCAGAGCCCTTGTATGGGGATGAGGATGATACAGGGCTGAAGGAGAGGGCCTGCTCCTTCTCCAGAGGTGTGTGTAAGGTGAGAAGGACAGGGGCACTGTCACCTGTCCCTGTGTGGAGAATTGTCCCCTGCTTTTTGCCCGAGCACACAGGCACAAGGAGCTGGCAGTGCATGAAACCAGGCTGTCATCGGTGCGAGACTTCTGCCGCGATGTGGTGATCAGGGGCTGACATCTGGATAGATTTTCAGTCTCCTCTGGTCCAGGGGAGATGGATTTCTGTTCCAATGCCCAGCAGCAGATCGATCCAAGCTCCTAGATACTGAGAGTTTTGCAGAATTGTCAAAAAGTCTTTCCTAAGGAATTAGAAGTGCACCCAGGCATAGAGCAGAGGAGCTAAACCTCCCAAACCCGCAGGCTGGGAACAAATTTGCTTAAGACTAACAGGCTGCCTTAGAACTAGAAATGCTCAGCCAGGAGAAGCCTGGCTTCTTCAGTGCACACCCAGAGCCTAGAAAGCGTGTTCCCAGGCATTAACAGGAGCCAGGCTGTAGATTTATGGAATTCAGGGAGCATTGGCCCTGCTGCCCCCAGCACCCCTCTGCAGGGGTGGGTGCTGCTGAGCCACGTGCTGAGGCCAGCCCTGATGTCCCTCTCAGCCCAGTGCCATTTGCAGATTGTCACCGTGGCCCCAGCTGCCACAAAGCCCATTTTCCCAGCTGATTTGAAGCTCAGTACGAGTCTGTGTCTGGTCCCCAGAGCCCAGGTTTGGCTGGAGGTTGTCGGCAGCGTGTGCTCCGTGCTTCTCCCTTTGCTGTCTCCCTCCCTGGCTTCCCTGTCCCCTGGTCCCTCCTGCACTGTGTGCTTTGCCCCAGAAAGCAGTGCTGCTTTAATCTCTGTTTTCCAGCAGCTGCCAGGCTGTCCCTGTCCCTCCTCCCCACACATGTCAGGGCTCACACACATCTGTACACACGTGTGCAGGCAGCGCTGCACCTCCCTGTGGGTCGCTCTGGCCATGGCCAGGGAAACCTATGCATTAAAACACATGTGCATATGTTTTCCTTCCCAGATATATTTTGGAAAATATGAGTCAGCAGCAGCAGCAGCAGCAGCAGCAGCAGGCAAGAACATATTACATAATCTCTGGGAGCCAAGAAAACCTCGCAGTGTATTAGGAGGGAGGCTTTCTGCAAGCAGCAGCTTTTACCATCATTTTGGGGCCACACATTGGCTTGGGCCCTCAGTCAGTGGCCTCATTTCCATCATATCCTCTCGTGTGCAATGCAGTGTAGCAGTCCCAGCAGCCTTGGGTTTTGTTATATTTTTAAACCCCCCAGTACTGGTAGAATCTCAGGGCTGTGCTGTTGGTAACGACTTCTCTCTTGTTCCTTAACATGTTCTCCTGCACAGAGTCTGCGATTTTCCTTTTTGGTTCCCCCCACTCCCCACCTCCTGCTGTTTTCTCTCAAATCTCAGCACTGAGAGAAATGGCACATGAGTGCAGCTGGAAATAGCTGCTGCCCCCTCCGCCTCCCCTCTGCTCACGGCCACCCACCTCCTCCACCTACTCCCAAATGGGAGAGTGAAGTCAACAGCCACTTTTAGCCCCAGGCTGCTGCTCCTCGGCTCTCCCCCTCTCCCTCGCCGTGCGTGCCCTGCCCACACAGGATTCAGAAGGGCTTCATCACCGTTTTAGGGCTCCTGCAGCTGGATGAGCACTTGTCTGGTCCCGTTGGCACGGCGGGATGTGTGCTGGAGCATCAGGGATCAGAGGGATGCGCAGTTTGCTCCGTGCTGGCTGGGCAGGGAGGGGGGAGCAGCAGGAATTACGGACACGCAGAGGAGCACAAACAAAAATCCAAGGGAGTCAGACAGCAGGAATGTCAGGGGTTTGAATCCTGGGCACACTTGAGAGCGTTGGCACGGGCGGGGATGGGAGCAGGAGGCACGGAGCCCTGCACGGCGGGTGGGTGCTCTCAGCTCTCCATGGTGCTGCATCTCTGCTCCTCCATCTCCAATGCCAGCCTTAATTCCAGGCTGCTCATGGAATCCCTGTATTCCTGCAGGACGCCTGGAAAGCCTAGGAGGGGAATGGGCGTTCGCAGAGTGAAAGGAAAGGAAGGAAAGGCCTTGTTTGTTTTTAATTTGCCCGATAAAAGCGAAAGGTTTTGAGCCGCTTTGATCTCTCAGGGCAGTGCAAACGCTTTCGCGGTGGCTGAGCCCGTGGGTGCCTTTCAAGCACAGAGAAAGCTCAGTTGTGGTTTTCCAATATCAAAGCCTTCCCAAGGAGGCTGAAATTGCCACGCTGGCTGGGAGCAGGCGTGCAGGCAGCTCCGTGCCCTGGCTGGGACAGTGTCTGAGCCACGGGCTGCCGAGCACATTGAGAGAGACACAACAATTGCTGGTGACAGAATAACCTGAGCACTCTGTCTTCACCTCCATTAGGTCTCGAGTTTCTGGTGTTTGGAGACAAGAAAATTGAAATCCATGTTTTTAAAACCAAAAGTCTCTGCTACAACCAGAAATTCTAATGAGCTCAGCAGAGGGGATGGGCTTTTCTGTTCCCCATCCATCAGGGCTCTCCATATTTTATTGAAAAGCCTGGTTTGAGCTGTGTCTGCCTGGTGTTTGCAGTAACTGGGGAATGATGGGGGCCTCCAAGGGCTGGGGTCTGGGGGAACTGCCCCCCATTCCCCACCTCTTGCTGTCAGGGTGATGCTGCAGGGGCTGTTTCATCTTTCTACAGCTTTGTTTCTCTTTCTGTAAAATGTACAGAAGGAAATTGCCCTTTCCTGTTCAAGGGTTTGGCAAGTGAGGATGAAAAGTGCTGTGTTGGAGGCAGGTGGGATTGGAGCAGATGGATGAAAAATGCCTCTCACCCTCTGGGGCTTTGCGGGGGCCCCTGGCAGAGCAGAGCTCCCACCCAGGAGCTCCCTGCTTTAATTTAAAGCAACATCTTGAATTCCACCCGAGATCCCAACAGTGATGTCAGCAGGGCTCCACCAAAGATTCATTTGGTCTCAAATATTTTGCATATGCAACGTCAGAGCTCAGCCTTCTGTTTTTGCAGCTAGAGAAGAGCTCTGCACCTCCTTAGAGCCTGCAATAATAATACACTTGCTCTCTGTTATTAATTCATCTAAATGAGGCTTTTTTGTTTCTCTAAGCCTTTTGTGGTATTTCTGTGCTGTCGAGAAATTAATCTGCATTAAGTAGAAATACCTCAGTAAAACCAAGAGCTTTGGAATGGCTGTTGAGCCTCTTGTGGCCTAAGCTCTGGGGCAGAACCACCCAGGCTATCCACAATTCCCACCCCAAAGCCAGCAAAAAGAGCCAGGAGAGGCTCATGGTGCACAAAGGAATGGCGCAAAAGGCACCCAAGGCAGCTCAGCCATGCTTTGGGTGCTGGCATGGCCTGGAAGTGCTGTCTCTGACTGAGTGACACGAGCTCACATCTTAATTCCCAGATCTTTCCTTTTTGAGCTTCTGTGTTTGGCCATCCTCTCCCCAAAAGGAGGATTGTTCCCTGGGGCACGTTCCCTCCTGTTCTGTCAGGACAGGCAGGACGTGTCTGTAGTGATTTTCTCAGCTGGTCAGAGAAGACTTCTGCTCCTCCTTTGAACAGGTCTCCCACAGCTGGAAACATCTCCCCATCACTGCAGTGGGTTTTGCTGCCCTTTTTGCCTCTCTGTTTCTCCTGCAGACAGTTGTACCTTTGCAGGGTTTTTCCAACTCAGGTTGAAATTCAAACGATAATAATACTTGACATTCTTCATCCCGGCATCTTAAAAATCTTTTCTGAAGTTTTAAAGCCTTTAAAGCCTTTGTGCTGTATAAATACTTGAGTACTTCTTCTATTTTTAAATGAAAATGTGCCTGAAAACCCTCAAAAGTCAAATGAAGATCAAAGGCTTGGGAATACCAGCAGCTCTCTGTATTATTCACAGCAGCTTGAGACTGAGGTTGTATTGGCAAAGTCCAAAGGGACTGCCATGCTCATAATGATGCAGTCATGGAATTGTGGAATTGTTTGGGTTGGAAGGGCCTTAAAACTCATCCCATTCCACCCCTGCCATGGGCAGGGACACTTCCTACTATCCCAGGTTGCTCCAAGTCCCATCCAGGGAGCAGTTCCAGGGATCCAGGGGCAGCCACAGCTTCTCTGGGCACCCTGTGCCAGGGCCTGCCCACCCTCACAGGGAAGGATTTAGGATTTCTCCTCAGTATCCCCTCTAAACCTGCTCTCTCTCATTAGTCTCTAGTTAATCTGTCCCAGCTACTCTGTGAAACTCAGGAGAGCTGGGCTTGGTGTCTGACATTGCTGCTGCTGCTGCTGCTCCCTGGGTGGAAATCCCATGTTCTGTCACCTTGTTTGAAAATAAGAGAAAATTAGAGAAAACCAGAAAAGGGCTCTGCACCTCATCCATCCCAGTGCAGGAATGGCCAGCAAAGGGCTGCAGCAGGGATAGTGGCAGCTCTGCCCTTTTCAGGGGAGCTGGCCTGCCTTTACAAGGTTTTCAGCAAAGTAAATCTCTTTTCCTGCAGCCCAGCCTTCCTCACCGTTTTCCTCCCTCCCTGTGGTTTCTGAGCAGGAATCAGGACAATAGATGGAAATTGATGTCCTGGAGGCGTGTGACAAGGGGATCCTGAGGGCTCAGGGCAGCTCACAAAAGAATTGCCTCTGATAAATGCTCAGAGGTTTCTGTGGGTTTGCTCAGCAGCTGCACTCAGGGCTCACAGTGGGGATTTTTACCACTGCCCAGGGAATTGTTCCAGGGCTGTGTGAGCCACCACCAGCAGCATCCTTGCTGGAA
Organism: Calcarius lapponicus; assembly: GCA_039654755.1. Lineage (NCBI taxonomy): Eukaryota > Metazoa > Chordata > Aves > Passeriformes > Fringillidae > Calcarius > Calcarius lapponicus. Next base: position 18,446,423 of record CM077467.1, on the reverse strand, counting down.
TAAAAGGTAAAAATGGATGCAGAGCAATTTGGCCAGAAGAAGAGTGGAAAGAAAAAAAAAAGTTAAGATCCAAGGAGTGGCTGTTGAAACGCAAAAGGATCTAGAAAGCAAAGATGCAAAAATAAAACCAGAATCGGAAATGAGTGATGTTTTTCCAGCATTGTGTAACTCATTTTAATTGCAATCCATCTAGAAATCTATTTGAGGCAAGAAATCAATGCAGAATTGTAGAGCAAAGCATTGGCCTTCCAGATGTTTGCAGCTTTCTGGATTGTTATTTTCAGCTTCCTCCCACAGTTTATTTGAGTCCCTCCTTCCTGGCAGTGGTCAGGGAAGATGTCCCCCTGATGTGTGGCAGGTGGGCAGTGAGGGCTGTCCCGGGGCTTTCTGCTCTGAATTTGCCTCTTGTTGTGTCTTGAGGAACACCCTGGAGTGGATTTGGTGCTGGGAATGGGGTGTTGGAATGTGGGAGCCCCGGGGTTTCTGTAGGATCACCCCAGATCTCCCAGGCGTGGCTGAGGGATCAGGGCAGGCTGTTGTCCCCTCACAGGGAGTCTTCCCTGGGCAACAATTCTGTGTGAGTGGTGGAGCTGGGGCCATGCTGTGCTCTTCTCTCTGATCAGCTCCTTTAAATCCATGGGATGAGGTGGTGTAGCACAGGCATGGCAGCTGCCTCATCATCTGCAAGTCCTTTCACTGAATGGATTTCTCAGCTTAAGAGACTGGTGAAAGTCCATCAGTGTTTAAGGCTTCTGGTAATTCAGCAGAATTAAGTCCTGACTTTCACAGATGTCATCCATGTCATTCCCAGCAGTCTCCTGACAGACCAGTATGACATTTCTCTTAGATTTGGTGGCATTTGTGAGGGAGGTTTTACCTTGTTTCTGGTCCATCCTCAGCATTGGGGGCTGCTGAGGGTGCCTTGCTTTGAATCCAGTTTTGGCAAGGGCCTTGTGGAGACTGCCCAGAGATGGGTCTGGGCAGAGCTGGGGTTGCAGGAGGATTCCTGTGCTCCTGGAGGGAGGGAGGCTGTGCTGCCAGGGCCCTTGGAGTGTGCCTTTGTCCCACCTGGAGATGGAGTCAGGCGGTGAGGCAAGGACAGAGCTCCCCGGAGGCAGCCAGGCTCCTCAGAGATCACAGAGCAGCCTCACAGGCAGGTGAGGCTCTGAGACAGCAATCCAGGGAGCAGCTGAGCTTCCTGACAGCCAGACACTCACATTCCCCACAGAAGGCCCCAAAAGCAATGGGCTCCAGGTATGGAATTCACCTTCACCTCCCTCCTGGCTTCCAAGCATGTCCCCCTCACGGTGTCACCCTCAGGCTCTCACTGCAGGGTGTTAAATGTCTTTGTGTTTAGAATACTGGCTTGGAGCAGCAGAGAGAAATGGGACCAGAGTTTGCAGCAGGTTAGGATGAGCTGGGATGAATCTGATGGGATTGCGTTCGAAGGAACCATCCTCAGTCTGGGAAGAAGGCAGGGAAAGGGAACATTCAGGCTTTTCCAAATCGAGAGAGTGCAGCTGGAAGAGGGGGAAGGATACAATGCAGGAGGTAAAACTAAGAATAGAGGCGTGTGTTATAAAGGGAAATCTGGGGCTGGAGGTCAGGACAAATTAGAACATGCAGAAAATGTACTCCACTAGGCCATGGATTTGTATTTCTGGAAAATAACTGAAGTATCTTCACGTGGGGCAGTTCTCATGGGATTAGAGAAAATATCAGAACGGGTTCTCAAAGAGACAGTCTTCCTTTGACCTGTGAGCAGAACAGAAGATTCAAATCTGGTTTTTGGAGCCCAGAGCCCCTTGAATTCCGAGAGGCTCAGCTTTTCCTGCAGCACCGCTGGCAGCAAAGCTTGATGGAAGGGCAGCAGCAGCAGGATGTGCTCAAAATAGAGTTTATTCTGATGATGATTGTGGAGAGGGGCAGCAAATCTCCCCAGGACAGATGGAGTCAGGAGTAGAAGGGTTCTGGAAATGGGCCCTGGGTGAGCTCAGGCAGGGGGAAGGCAGTGTTTTATTGTTATTACCTGGAGTGGATCCAGGCCTTTAACAGATGGGAGGATTTGCCAGTTTGGCTATGCTGGAAAGCTGGACAGTGCAGCCATCCATCATCCATCCATCCATCCATCCATCCATCCACCCATCCATCCATCCATCCATCATCCACCCATCCATCCATCCATCCATCATCCATCCATCCATCCATCCATCCATCCATCATCCATCCATCCATCCATCATCCATCCATCATCCATCCATCCATCATCCATCCATCATCCATCCATCCATCCATCCATCCATCCATCCATCCATCCATCCATCATCCATCCATCCATCCATCCATCCATCCATCCATCCATCCATCATCCATCCATCATCCATCCATCATCCATCCATCCATCATCCATCCATCATCCATCCATCCATCCATCCATCCATCCATCCATCCATCCATCCCTCATCCATCCATCCATCCATCCATCCATCATCCATCCATCCATCCATCCATCCATCCATCCATTCATCCATCATCCATCTCTCCATCCATCCATCCATCCATCCATCCATCCATCCATCCATCCATCATCCATCCATCCATCATCCATCCATCCATCATCCATCCATCCATCCATCCATCCATCCATCCATCCATCCATCCATCCATCTCTCCATCCATCCTGGCTGCAGTGTCCCAGCAGTGCTTTGGGGAGCTGCTGGTCAGGGTTTGCTTTGGTTGTGGTTTGGTGCAGGCTGTGGTTGGAGGTGCCAGGAGCTGCACATAAGTCTTGGTTTTGGCGCTGGTCCTAGAGAAGGAGAAACAAGTAAGTGATATCTTGCAAATGAGTGTTTGGATTATTGCTTTTGAGAAGATGGATGGAGGTGGGTTGGCTGCAGGAGCAGGATTTATCTTGGCAGTTCAGCAGCCTGCCCCAAGCCTTCCTGGTGTGTGTGGTGTGGCCAGAAGGGCTCTGGATTTATGGATGACCTTAGGAAGCACCGGCAGTGCTGGGGGAGCTGGGGTGCTGCACAGGCAACGCCACACAGCCTTATCTATGTCCAGCAGCTTCAAGGTCTGATTTTTAAAAAGGCTCCTATATTTATTATTACCAAGAGCACTGGGTCCTTCTTCTAACATAAAATAGGCCTTAATTCGTAGATAATTCTGTTGCATCCTGTGCTACTTATCCAGAGCCTCTTCCCACCTGGTGTTGGTGCATAAATGCAGAACAGATTTACCCCCATTTTCTCTCCCTGCAGTAGCTCCAGCCATTTTAAATCTGTGAGCTGGAACTCCAGGGATCCTGCTCATCCTGATGGACCTAAAAGTGGAGCACACAGGGGACATTCTGGGAGTTTGGCCATGAGCCCAAGACCTTTAAAATCATGAACCAGATTCTTGGTTAGCTAAATTTCAGAGCTTTCCAATGTGTTAGGAAGTCACAAGATCTTTTCAGCTATCGGGTTTTAATTTTTTTAAAAATTAAAAATTAAAATTAGCAGACCCACATGTCCTGCATTGACATAGGATACAAATAATTTAAACCACTCCACTTCCAGGAGAATCCTTTTGAAATAAAAGTAAATATGTAACCAGTTTGTGGAGACAAACATAAAGGTTTAGTTTCTTTGGAGACTGTATTAATGAATATGGCCAGGCATTCGTAAGCTGCTTTCTACACACATTCCCTACCCATCCACCCCAAGAAAAGGCTGTTTTTTACTACCTGATGTATTTATAAGCTAAGAATATAAAAATTCTATAGGCTGTTACATGTTGCAAACACACACAGTGTGAACACAACATTGGTTTGTGCTGATTTGCATTGTTTGCAAATTTGATTTGCAGCCCCACACACCAGAAATGACCTGCCCAGGTGCTGGGGGATCCCAGGGCAGTAAAGGTGACCCTCTGGGCATGCAGGGAGTGTTGAGCTGTGTGCACTCCAGAGACCCAAATCAGGGGGTTTGGACACCTGGGCTCTCAGGTGGCTCCTTTGGGCAGGGATGTTGCACATCCAGACAGAGCTGGCTGCTCCCAGATTCCCAGGGAGATGCTCACATCCACTCTGACTCACATCCATGGCATTTCATTGTTGGGTTGAAGACTGTCTAAAAATTCCCTGGCATTTCTCCAGAGAGAGTGCCAGCAGCCCTTAAACTCAACTCATTTCCTTCCCATCAAAGCACGGAGCTCATCAATAGCAATCTCAGGCTCCAGCAGGGAACTCGGAGGCGGGTGGGATTTGCCACCCTCCACAGCCTGGTGGTAAATAGGTCATTACCAACACAACAGCAGGAATAAAGCACAGAGGGGCAATTTGGAGAGGGAGAAATGATGGTCCTTTCCCTTTGGTAGCAGGTATTTTTGCTGGTGCCAGCAGAATGATTTAGGGAATTTTTGCTGGTTATTTTATGGAATCAATGAAGAGAATCTTATTGTAGGTTTCTGTCTGGGGGTTGACAAATGCTCAGGTGCTTTTTTACCTCTGTGCTTGCTTTTATTAACTAATGGGAGCTTAAAAGACAAGGTGAAGCCCAGGAGCTCCCTGCAGACTGGAGCTCTTACCAGCTCATTGGAGCCTTTTCCCAGCAAGTTGCTCTCAGAGCCCTTTTTCTGCAGCAGGAATGTCACATATGATAGAGGGACTCAAAGGGGCCAGTTTTACCTTTAAAGTCTAGGTTTAATTTTTTTTTTTTTTCCTGTTCAAAAAAATGTGTTTCGACAGTTTGTCACATCGGCTCAGCCTGCCACGTCGTGGGCAGTGAAGTGTTAGGAAGGAAGAGCAGAAAGTATTTTGATGAAGGATCAAGTCAACTCACTAATGTTTTTTGAACATCTCCTGTGTTGACCTTGGTCCACACAGACACCCCCCCCCGCTCCTGCAGCTCTCCTGGCTCTGGGAGAGCTTCTGGAGGTGCTGAGGGAATTGCCAGGCAGGGGTTGGGGAGATGGCAGGAAAAGTTCTTGCGGGAGGTCTGTGCTTCGCTGCAGAGGCATTTGCCAGCTTCTCCTGAAGCCTCCATCCTGTGTTTATTTTGGAGCTGAGGAGGAGGGAAGGAGGGAGTGAGGCATCATCATCCTTTTGGTAGCTATGGAGAGTGGGGAGGGCAAAGTCTGTGGAGCACAAGAGCCCCCAGATCTCCATGCTCAACTTCCAGAAAAGCCCAGCCCAGTCCCTCCTGTTGGGCTCGTTTTTATCACCAGACAAACATTTAATTATTTTACCTTCACGCTGCTGCTGAATCAACTGAGAGAACTACAGAAGATAGTGCACTTCTATTTTTATATCTTACACTAATGAAGCTCAGGCTGGAATTTTCCCCTGCACGATTGGCTGGAACAGGGGAGGAAAAATTCCGAGGGAGAGGAGGAGGGAGCGAGACACTCAGCATTCAGCAGCGAGCGTAGCTGTGGCTGGAGCAAACCTGCAGCACTCCAAACAGCCCTGGAAAGTGAGGAGAGCAGCATTTTATCCCTCTGCAAGGATCACAGAGGGTGTTTCTCCGTGGTGAGGGATGGATGGAGGCAGTGACACTGCAGGACTGTGCTGCTGGCTCTGCTTTCTTGGCAGGCTGAGCAGCAGGGCTGAGCTGCCCCCCTGCCCCCAGCCCCCAGCGTGGGCTCACTTGCTCCCTGGAAAACATCCCCTGGGACTTGGCAGGAGCCGAGTGCTCCATCAAAAGTTCATGAATATGTTGAGCTGGAGCCACACGGCTGCTGGGAGCACCAGCAGTGGGACAGGGTGGAGCAGGCTACATCAGAGAGAGTGAAAAATGTGTAGGGACGTAACACTGGGGGGAGGCAGGTGCTTAGGGCTGGCCTGTGGTGACACCTTAATCTGAGGGGGCACGATGGCAGTGATGGCCCCTGAGCTGGACGGGTGCTCTGGAGAGCTCAGCTTACCCAGAGCTGCTGTTTGCAGCTCAGCATCAAGCTGAAAATCCGGCCTAAAGTCTCCATATCTGATAAGAATTTCAGTGCCAGGCAGCAGAGATTTAGCCTCAGTGCTGGGAGTCAGCCTGGCAGGATTTGGATTGCAGCTCTGCTGGGATCAGCTGTGGCATCTGGGGCTGTGTGGAGCAGCCCCTGTGAGCTCCTTTCCGAGGTGAGAAACTGCTCCTAAACTGCTCAAGGCTCCTCAAAGAGTCAAATGAAAGGATTTGACATTTTCTTTCATAAAAAAAGAGAGGGAGTAATCAAGGCACAGTCGTGCATGGGTTTGTTAATTTGCTGAACCGCAGCGCTGTCAGTCAGTGGGAAATGAGACATTGGGTTTTATTTGGGAAACCTGAGGGGGGAAGTCAAGTAGAAATCCCAAAGAAACAGCATTTACACAGGTTTTCCAGCAGCTGATTTGAGCTGACCTGAAGGCCACGGGTCCTGAGCATCCTTGTTTGCATTTTGGGGCTGGTGATGTTCAATATCTGCACCCTAGAGAAAGAGCTGCAGTATTTCAGTACCTGACTGGGTGTGTCACAGGTCCCTTCCTTTGAAGGGGACAAAGAGGGTGTGATCCAGTGAGGAAAACCAGGAATGTGCTTGGAGAGTCGCCCTCAGATCCCAGAAGGTCCCTGTAGAAATTTGTCCTCTTGAACAGTGCCCAAATGTGGAATGGTGCTTTATAGTGACCATAAAAAGAGCCATTAATGAAATTAATCTGGGAGGGAAGGGCAGCACAGAAAGAAGGATGAAATTTTACAGCCCCAGCATTGAGGAGATGAAAAGTGTAAATGCACTGGTGGTGCCTGGAAAAGCCCTGTTTGACCCCAGGGAATGTCACAGCTCCAGTCCAGCTGGACAGGCACCAGCAGCACCATCCCTGCCACAACTCCTGTCCCTCCCTGTGTGCAGATCCCTGGCAAGGCCAGGGATGGAGCTGCCTGGAGCCCAGGGGTTGCCTGTGGTGTCCATCAGCACATTGGTGGCACAGCCTTGGGCAGGGCTTCAGGCTGCCAGGGAAGATCAGCATGGCCATGAGGGCAGCAGGAGGGAGAAAACAATAACTCACTTTAGTCCATTCATGGGAAATAGGGACCCTGCATGGAGGAGATTTAGGGAAACTCTACAGCCCAGGAAAGTGGGAACCACGATTCCCTGGGATCCTGAGGTTCATCATCTGATGCTGTTCAGCCTGAAGGGTCCCATGACAGGTGATTCCAGATTTTTAGAAGAAATTTTATCTCAAAAATACAAAAAGAGCTTCATACATTGGGAATATTGTTGCTCAGAGAAGCTGTGGCTGCCCCTGGATCCCTGGAGGTGTCCAAGGCCAGGTTGGAGCACCTGGGATGGTTTAAACTGTCCCTGCCCATGGCCTGAGCCAAGATGAGCATTAAGGTCCCTTCCAAGCCAAACCATTCTTTGCAATCCTCCTTCCTTTGGTGACACAGACCAGCTGGGTGCTGCCACACCATTCCATGATTCCGTGAGGAGGAAAGCTGGGAAAGGTAAATGGCACCAGGTTAGCACGGGAACCAGCTCCTGGGCACTGGGAAAGGTAAATGGCACCAGGTTAGCATGGGAACCAACTCCTGGGCACTGGGAGGACAAACCCTGGGAGTTGGGAAGGACAGCTGGCTCTGTGATGGAAGCTGAGGGCTGAGGCTTCCCTGGCTCACAGGAACAGTTTGTGCCTCTGGCCTTTTAAAAATTGAACCTTGAAAATCTGGAGGAAATAGACTTTTTTATCTGGTTAGTGTTTTGGACCTGTAAAACTGGAAGTCATAATACCCTGTAAAACATTTGAGGCAATTTGGGAATATGGCATTCCTTATTAAACTCCATGGGTTTTAGAGACTTCTTAGGTTTTCACAGTGGTGCAGGCTGTGACCTCTATAATGTTCAACAGGATCCTTGAAAAATTGAGACCAATTTAACAAGAATAGCTGCTGCCTTGGTGCTCCGGCTCTTCCATTTCTTTCCTGCCTGGAGTTAAGTTCATAATGGTTTAGCAGAACCTTTTTAGTTGCTAAAAAGATTATTGTGGTCTGGGCATAGGGGACTGCTTTGTGACAGATATTTTAGCAGAACCATTTGTCCATGGCTGGAATAACAAAGTGAAATGTCACAAGTACAATATTTTGAAGGTCAGAAATCATAACTCTTTGCATATTTTCAAGGTTATTTTTGGCCAGTGTAACAAAATATACTGTTATTTGGGAATTTGAGGGAATATAAGCCTCTGTGGATAAAGAGACCTAGCAATTGTTTACAGCTGATGTTTCTTGATGTCTGGGAGGTGGCAAAGTGTTTGTACCAGACCTAGAGAGAAGTCCCAAAATTCAGCAGCAGGGATGTTTTTCTGTAGCTGGAATTTTACTCTCTGTTTGAAAATCCAGAGCCCCTAATGGTTTAAACAGAGAGCTGGTGCAGATCATAATTCTGTGGCACTGGGATGTTTCCTCCTCTGGGATGCCAGGCTTGTCTTTTATCTCCTTTTCTCTTCATTCCTGAATGAACTTTGCCCAGTTTGCTGCAGCAGGCAGAGGATGTTGGTGCTGTGCTCTCTGCAGGTGGGATGCTCTGTGCCCTGCAGTCTTTCCTGGAATTCTGCTCCCAAATCTCTTGTGTGTTTACAGGGTGAGCAGCATCCCTTCTACGTAGCTGTCTGTGGCCCGTGGGAGGAGCAGGCAGAACAAATATTCCTGTATTTCCTTCACACAATGAATTCCACAAGCATGTGGCTGCATTTCTCCTGCAGGAAGCTCACATGAGCTCTCAGAGGCTGCAGGACATTGCCACAGGAGTTTTTGGTCTTTACCCTTCCTCTAATTGATGAATAATTCATTGCTGTTCCATGCAGATGTGAGGTTTTTTAGGGATCCCATAGCACCTCCCTTTTTCCAGTATTGCCTGATGAGGAGTCTGAGCTGAGAATTCTTTGCTCCAAGACTTTCTTCCTCCTGATGCTTTGTGAAGGCTGACCCAGAGCAGAGGCTGGACAGAGCTAAAGAATAAAGCAGGGACTTATTAAGAGGCTTCAATGGATCCACCTTGGGCAGCACAACCCAAAATGGTCACAAAATCCCCAACTGCTCCTGGGGTCTGTCACTTTTATAAGTTCTGTTCCATTTGCATATTGGAGTTCACTGTCTAATTACAGTTTTAGGTTATCAAGTCCCATCCTGCTTGTTTTTCTCTCTCCAGCCCACGTTGTTTGTGCTCTTGGGCCTGAGGTTTGGATCATTTGTCCTTGGTGCCCAACTGGAGCAGGAATTGTTTTGTCTCCCTGCTCTGTGCACAGAGCTCACCATCCCCTCATATGAAGCCCAGACCCACACACTAAAGCAGCACAGAATGTGAAAGATAGAAAAGCTCAAACCTGAGGCATCACTCCAAGCCCTCCATCCCTGAGGCTGGTTCCTTGCAGAGGCAGAGAATGAGCAGCCTTCACCCTCTGGTAGTGGCTGCTCAGGGCTGGTGTGTGTTTAGAACATAGAAATCAGGAGGAATATATGAGAAGGGAGGGTGATTGCACTCAGGTCTGGCTGTGTTATCCCAAAGCTGTTCCAGGAATGCTACAGGGCTGCCCACAGAAGGACATGAGTAGGGAATGCAATGGAAAATGCAATGGAAATGCAGAAAGTGCCCACCTCATCTCTCAGTTAAGATCCCACCCTCTCCTGACATCCACAATCCTGGGTGTCAGGGTTTGGGAGGAAGCATCAAAGGAGTGTCTGGGCTGACTCCTGCTGGGGCAGAGAGGCTTTTCTGGGAGGAGGGGCTCTGCCAGCCTGGGGAGGGATGGATGCTGGTTTACAGTTCCTTTCCAGTTGTTAACTCCTCTGCAGGGGCTGTGGGAGTTTGGCTCTGGGGTGCTCTGGGGTGACACTCCCAGCTTGGCCCAGGGAGCTGAGCTTTGCTTTGGATGCAGGGATTGATTGAATGGTGTCTGTTCAAACTTGACCAGCCAAGGAAAATATGCTGGCCAGGTTGTGTGGGGGAGAGGGGGATGAGCATGGTGAGCTGCTCTGAGGTGAATTGCTCTTCCACTGTGTGGAGTACTGCACCCTGTGAGATCCTGTGCTATGGAAATGGGAAAGATCAATCCAAGATAGCAGGGAGCCCTGGCCAGGCTGCTGTTCCTGGTGGAGGATGTGCCCTCTCAGCCTGGCCTGGTGCTCACCACAACCACCACAACACCAACATTTTTGGCTGGTTTACCATCCACCTGCACATCTCCTTGGCCTTCTGTGGATTTGAGCGTGGTTTCCTCTCAATTTGATAATTGGTGAGGCAGCTCTGCTCCCCTCTCTAGGTTTGTGGCTGATGTCTGTGGCTGCTGCAGGGAGAGGCAATGTCCTTGCTGTGTCAGCAGCACAGCTCAGAGAGGGTAGATCTGGATGGCACAGTGGATTTGGAGGTGTGTGCACCCTTTCTTTGGGCCCTCAGTGGATTCTGTGCCAAACTCTCAAGCAGTGAATGGAAGCTGAGTGAGGAATTGCTGTTGTGGGACCTTCATCCCACTTGTGGTCCTTCAGAACCAAGGCACACACAAACACAAAAAATCTTCTATCAGTGTTTGCAAATTACTGCAGACAGGAGCTCACAAGCTCAGAGCAAATCTCTGTTGCTAATTTTCCAGAGGCACCACTGAAAAAAGAGAATTTCACTCAGGACACTAAAAAACCACCCCAAAAAAGCCAAAATAAAGGAAAGTCCCTCCAGCTTTCAGTTCCAGAATTACCCTGATGTATCAGCTGCCCACGGTTTTCTCTGCAGAATGTCCCTTGGGTCCCTGAGTCTGGAATTCTTTCCAGCACTGAGGATGGGGAGTGGAGGAAAGCAAGGAAAGCTCCTTTTCATCCTGAGCTGTGCCACAGGAGGCTGAGCATCCCCACAGCTCCAGGCATGGCTCTGGTGCCTCCCCACGGGCACCATCCCAGCTGCCAGCTGGGCTGCAAAGGTTGGCATCTGTAAGGTCTCCAATTTAAAAATAACAGAGAGAAATCTCCCTTCTGCAAGGCCCAAATAAAAAGAGGATGGTTGAGGTAACATTGATTTAAAAACTCCTGGTACTGCCTGGGGCACTGCAGGGAGGGAATTGCAGGGCCATGACAGCTTTTCCATGGACACCAGGTGTTTTCTTTGTTGTCCAGCTGGGGGAACCCCGTTTTCAGTTTCATTTTTCTTTAGGTTTTCTTCAGTTTCCGTATTTTTCTTTAGAATTCTTAGGCTGATCTGTGCTTGTCAGCCCTGCTGCACTGGGTTTGCAGTGGGGAAAAAACAAGTTTAGGAGGGTATGGGAGAAGGTTGTGTTGAGCTTAATTTCTGTTAAACATCCAAGGTGCTGGAGAAGAGGACTTGCTTCTGTGCTGGTTGAAGCAAGGAATTTAGGATGAGATGTTGTGAAGTGCTCAGAAGCTGAAAATGCAGGGTGGGTAGCAGTTCTTGTGTCTGTGACCTGCTCTGCTGTGTACTCTACTACTCTTCTGTACAGTACTGTGTACAGTATTTCTCTTCTTTAGGAGAAATTTGGTGGATTTTGGGGGTGGAAGTGTAGCTCAGTAATACCAAGTGATGCTTTGCAGCCCTGAGGGAGGCCAGACACAGGCACAGTGCTGCTGCCTCGTGGCTGGGGTGTTCTCTGGGAGCCTGGAAAATCTGAGGGAGGGATGGAGGGATGGATGGATGGATGGATGGATGGATGGATGGATGGATGGATGGATGGATGGATGGATGGATGGATGATGGATCCATGGATGATGGATCCATGGATGATGGATCCATGGATGGATGGATGGATGGATGGATGGATGGATGGATGGATGGAAGGATGGGCAGATGGATCCATGGATGGATGGATGATGGATGCATGATGGATGGAGGATGGATGGATGGATGGATGGATGCATGGATGGATGGATGGATGGAGGATGGATGGATGGATAATGGATGGATGGATGGATGGATGGATGGATGGATGGATGGATGGATGGATGATGGATGGATGGGCAGATGGATCCATGGATGGATGAATGGATGGATGGATGGCAGATGGATCCATGGATGGATGGATGGATGGATGGATGGATGGAGGATGGATGGATGGATGGATGGATGGATGGATGGATGGATGGATGGATGATGGATGGATGGATGGATGGATGGGCAGATGGATCCATGGATGGATGGATGGATGACTCTGTGAGTGTTTTCACCCAGGTGGAGGAAGCATTGCACACACCTTGATGGCCTTGGGAATGAGGAGGTGGTGGAGGCCCCTTCGGATCCTGCACAGTGACATTTCCAGAGCAGCCTCGCACTGCAAACTCCCGGCTCTGTCTGAAGCAAGTTCCTGCACGCTGGCATCATTTGCATGCATCAGGATAAATCTGCCTTGCTCAGGAAAGCTCTGACAACAAGAGCACTGCAGCTCCCAGTGCAGGGCAATGCTCAGATCAAAGCTGCTGGAGAGAGCACCTTGGAAGAGCAGTGAGGGGAGAGGAGGGGAGAGCTGAGCTGGCAGCACACACGGAGCTGCAGCCCCAGCTCGGGGGGCTCACAGCTGTGCCTGCCCAGCACGGGGGGCTTGGAGGGGGGAACTGACTGGCAGAGCATCTAGTCTGGCCAAATAAAAGGCATTAACTCCTGGAGGGAAGGATCAGGGGGTGTTCCATCTCTTACCCAGGAGGTTTGCAGTGGAGGCTGACAGACACGTTCGGTAGCTCTGAGAGGCACTGGAGCAGCAGTAATGGCTGAGGCAGAGCTGAGGGGCTGCAGGGAAGGGCTGTGGGCATGTGGCTGGTTTTGCTGTGCTGCTTCTCGCTGCTCTCTCCCCAAGCATGTCCCCTCTCTCCTTGAGCTCAGTTTTGGTGGCATTCAGTGTTCCCAGGTTAGACACCAGTTAGAATCGCTCCTGGAGATTGGCAGGCCTAGAGCTTCCCCCATTTCCAGGTGTTCCAGAGCTGCAGGAGCCTGGGCACAGCCGCTCTCCTCAGCTGTTCAGTGGGTTCCAGGAGGGAAGGGATCCTCTCAGGAGGCAGATCCTCAGATCTGTGCTGGGGACCCAGAGCAGCTGTGCTGTGTCAGGTCACTGGATCTGAGCGCTGCTGAGTCGCCAGTGATGGCGCCTCCAGCTCCTCACATCGTGTTCCTGTGCTTTAACCTCTGCCTGCCTGTCCCCAGCCCTTCCCTGGGCAGCTCTTGGCCTCAGTCACAGCAGCTCCATCTGGGGAGAGAGCTCTGTGGGTGAGACACAGCTCTGGCTCCAAGGGTGGCAGGGGAGTGTCCAGAGCAGGGCTTTACTGCCCTGGGCTCGTGCAGGGCTGGCTCTGACAGGCAGAGCTGCACACCCACACCCACTGAGCAGTTCATGGGGGTTTTTGGGTTCTCTCTGCCATAAAGACATAGAAAGTCCATAAGCCCCACTTTGTAGAAGGAATTATGGCCTGAAGCAGCTGGAATCAGATCATGGCATTATTGTGTGTGGGCTGTGCCTGCACCTCTGCATGTACAGGGCTGGTAGTGCATGGCTGTGGCCCTTGGGGCTCTGTGCATGTTTATTATTTTTCCTGGATTTTTTTTTTTTGCTTGGATACAAAATGCCTGGGAATTATCCAAGTATATCTTGTTGCAAATTTGGATGACCTGTCTACTTTCTTCATTCCCCTTAATTCTTGATCTCCCTTGTTATTCTTCCCTTTACCAGGAATCCTGCAGGAGTAGGTAACTCAATCCTACCCTGGCACAAGAAGAGCCAATCCTGATCTCATTCATTCTCCTAAAACCCAAAAATTAAATCTACTGGAGTTAACATATTGACACTGATTTCCCAGCTCCACTGGTGCTTTCTGGATTCCCATCTGCCTGAAACTGGACGGAGAACTATTAATTTAGGCAACAGCAATTTGGGCTTGATGGGGATGTACTGACCTTAAGCCTTCATTAATACAATTAGTGCCCTTGGTTTGAGGAGGGCTCTCTGCACTTGGACTGTGTGACATGAAAACTCTGAGTCCCTCTGACCTGAGGTGGAGCAGTGGGCACGGGGGCGTGGCAGATGCTCTGTGCTGTCAAAAAGTTGTTTTTCCAGAAGCTGAGTCTCTCTTGTTGTAGGTTTCCCATTCACTTGGGCCTTGGAGACCAGCCTTGGTTTAGCATTTCTGTTCCTCAGTGTTTATGTCTTTTTTGGGCCCTTGATTTATGTAAGAGGAAAGCGAGTCACTGCACAAACATCAGCCTGTGAAGGAAACTTTCTGGAGCTTTTAGCACAAGGCACAAATGTTTTTCCCCAGAGCTTGGAGGGTGTTTTGAGGAGGGATTTGAGCTTGATAGAGATGCCAGAGAAGGTTTGAAAGTATAGAAAATGTTTTCATCTTCCCTTAGGTGCAAAAATGACTATTTATTCAAGATGAGAAAAACTCCTGCGGGTGGATTGCTAGAAAATGATGTGAAGGGCTGGAGAAACTTGGCAATGGGGATCTTTTTCAGCTTGTTTTCTTTAATGGCTTGATGAAATGAAATTTTCTTAATGTGGATACTCCTGGAGAAGCTGAGCTTGCCCACATAACTTGCTCTAGTGAACCTGAACATCCTTTTCTTTCCCTTAGAATCCAGAGGTGTGTGGGTTGGTTCTCATTCCACAGCTGTGCTGAGCTGAGGCATGGCTGTGCTGTGGTGTGAGAGAGGAGGATCTGCAGAGTGGGAAGCAGTCCTGGAGTGGGAGGAGGTGTTTGGAGGTGGGATTATGTGGGAAGCCACCACACCTTCTGCAGGGACATGTTCAGGGCTGGTTCCCTGGTCCTTCTTCAGGATTTGACACAAGGCATGTGCATCCTTATTCAGAGAAAGAAAGGGAAAAGGGTTTAAAATGTCATATCTGGCTCCTCCTTCCTAGTGAAGCGTTTGGAGGTGCAGGGGGAGGTGGTTGCCCTCAGCAGGGTGGGCTCTGCCTGGGATCTCTGCTATTTCACATGATGGAAAAGCCAAAATTCTTTCTCTCCCAGTAAATGGAGGAGAGGGGAATCTGCCTTGAGCTGGGGAGCACTTGGTCTTGCCTTCCTCAGGAGCTGGCTCAGCAAAGCGCAGGCAAATCCTGCTTTATTTCAGGTTTTGTTGGCTGGAGGAAGCTGGGATCTTGTTCTGCTTCTGAAATACCTTCCTTATTGCTGTGCTGAGATTTGGGTTTAATTTTACCCAGATGGTGAAAGTGGACTATTTAGAGAGGTGTTTGAAGCCTTAAAAGTTCCTGCAGAGGAGGCTGTGGAATATTCCAGGGTTCCAGCTGAGCAGGGCTGAGGTTCCTGGCAGTGCAGGGCAGCCGGGGGAGGCTCCCAGGGACAGCAGTGGCTGCTGCAGCTCCAGCCCTGCCAGGACAAGGCCTGACCTCCTCCAGGGGACCAGAGGCTGACAGAGAGCTGACAGTGTGACGTGGCCAGGGAAAAGCAAGGTGTGATTCAGGGATGGATTAGGAAATGCATTTCCAGGAGAGATGAATGCCCTGTGGCAGACAGTGGGGCAGCCTCACTGGGAATGTGTTGTGAGGGTCCCCAGGATGAGGTGAGAGATGAGAATCTGCCTGCAAGTTCTCAAAAGGCTGATATATTATATTATATTATATTATATTATATTATATTATATTATATTATATTATATTATATTATATTATATTATATTATATTATATTATATTTCTTATATTATAGTATACATATTATATAATATTATATGAAATGAAATGATATACTAAATTTATACTAAAGAAAAAGAAAAGATCCATCTGAAGGCTAAAACAAGAATGAATAATAAAAACCCATGACTGAGCAGAGAGTCTAACACAGCTGGACTGGGATTGGTCATTAATTAAGAACAATTCACATGGAGCCGATCAAAGATGCACCTGCCACATTCCAAAGCAGCAAAACACAGGGAGAAGCCATCAGATAATATCAGTTACGTTTCTTTTCTGAGGCTTCTCAGCTTCTCAGGAGAAAAAATCCTGGCAAAGGGATTTTTCAGAAAATACCATGGTGACAGGACTGGGCAGACTGGTGGGCAGCATTGCACAGGAGTGGAATTCCACAGGAACAGGGACAGGGCAGTGAAGGATGTGTCTGCAGGTGAGCACAGAGAGCCTTGGCTGGGGGCTGGTGGAGCAGGAGCTGCTCTGTGGGTGCTCTGAGGACAGAGCTGCTGAGCACAACTGCTGCAGGGCAAGGAGCCAGCAGCTGTGGGATGATCCCAGCAGCATCCAGGCTTTTAGGAGGAGTGTCTGGTCACCAGGCAGGAATGTGATGATGGACAAGCCTCCCTTGGGGTGTCACAGGGCTGCAAATCCAGAGGAACAGAGGCTTGGGAGTGGAGATCCCTCCAGAGCAGCCTGCTCACTGCCATGGCTCACCCTGCTGCTGACAGCAATTTGTGCCTCAGGCTTTAAGCTGGCCAAGGTTTATTGATAATTATTGGTAACTCTTTGCAGTGAGTGCCTGGGGCTGGGCACATGCCTGAGCTTTTTTCATACACTCTCAGCTTAACCTGTTTTGCTTCACTTTGATTCCTGCCAGAGCCTAAATTGTATTTGTTAAAACATCAGGAAAATGGAGCCTGTGCTCAGACTGACCCTCACAGTAACTGCTCCTGATGTCACAGAATCCCAGAAGGATTTGGATTGGAAGGAACCTTAAAATCCACCCAGTGCCACCCCCTGCCACGGCAGGGACACCTTCCCCCATCCCAGGCTGCTCCAGCCCCAGTGTCCAGCCTGGCCTTGGGCACTGCCAGGGATCAGGGGCAGCCCCAGCTGCTCTGGGCACCCTGTGCCTCACCACTCACAGGGAAGGATTTCTTCTCAATATTCCCTTTAAATCCACTCTCCTTCAGCTTAAAGCCATTCCCCTTGTCCCATCACCACAGATCCTTGCAATATCCAGGTTTTTAGAAGTTTTCCCAACGTACACTGAGCAGAGGGACGTCAGAGCCTCCATCAGAGCCAATCTGGCTGCAGCACGTCCCCAGCTCTGGCTGTTGCTGCTCTTGCCCACGTTCACTCCAGCATGGTGAGTTCTGTGGTGCTAACGAGTGTTGCTGGGTTCCCATGGCAACCCTTGCGCTAATTAACGCACAGTAGCCAGGGAAAAAAAAATCTGTCCTTGCTGATGAATTAATCTGACAGGATTGATCTGGGGGGAAGAGTTGGGAATGGCCACTCCAAAGGTGTGTGTGGGGATGGAGCTCGCCCTGCTTCAGATAACACAAACCTGTGTTACTCTGACCTTGCAGCTTTCAGACTGAAACCTTGCTCACCATTTGGAAAGGGTTTGTGTTTTGGAAGGAATAAAATTATCCTGACAAATGTCTAAGAGCATAACTCAAGCAGTTACGCTTTTTTGTTCCTTTTTTTTTTTCCTTGTTATGACATTTTAACTCGGGGTTTTTTTTGGTGTTTAAAAGATTAAATAAAGCCCAAGTCAATTTTAGAAGTTAAATGCTTGAAAGAATCAGAAAATGCACATTTAAAGACTACATTATTTTATGTCAGGAAAAAACCTCCAGTTCCTGAGGACTCCTCCCAAATTCCAGCCCCCTCTGCTAGCTCTCACTCCAGTTGCCCTGGTAGCTGTTAGAGATGGGCCCAAAGGGAAACCATGGATCCAGCCTGGTGTCCTGAAATGCAGAGGACATTGCCCCTTCCAGGGTGGTCCTGGCGGTGGAGCGGTGGCCTTGGAAGTGAATCAGGAGTGGGCAGAGCAGCCCCTGTGTGCTGGGGATGAGTCACGGCCTGGGCTCCCGTCAGCCGTGACAATTAAACTCCTTCAGCACTTGTGCACAAAGCACTGGGCAGAGTCACGGTGTCCTGGCAAAATTCTTCCTTGGGTAATTGTGCTCAGAGCCGCTGAATGCTCTGCTCCTGCAGGTTTAATTAGCTGGAGCTGTGGCTCAGCAGCTCCTGCGTGGGGATGGCCACGACCTGACAAACCTTGGTGGAGCCTTGTGATCCACAGCTGCCTGCCTCGGTCCTGTTGTGCCTGCAGCAATTACCTGCAGCCAAAAGGAGGCCTGGGAAATAATGACTGTACTTCAGGGCTCTTAATGAGATTTCCAAACTCTCTGCTGCCTTCAGAACCAAGAGGCCCTGGAGTCTCAGCTGTTGGCACTTGGGGGGGTCAGACGTTTGCAGGTGGGGAACCGAGGGGTTTTCCCTGGGGCTGCGGCTCCAGGATGGAGTGGGTGTTACACTGGGGCTGCTGCAGGAACATTTGGGGTGCCCTCAGCAGGAAGAGCTTTGGTTTTGGCTGATTGGTTATGGGTTTGGCTGCTCTGGTGCATGTCCCTGTCCTTCCCTGGAAGTGGTGAGGCACAGGGTGCCCAGAGCAGCTGTGGCTGCCTCTGGATCCCTGGAAGTGTCCAAGGCCAGGCTGGACATTGGGGAGAGCAGGGACTGAGTGGGGACAGTGCTGCCATCCCCAGCAGCTCTGAGGAATCTGCTTTTCCCCACATGTGCAGCAGGACTAACAGAAATAGGACTGAAGGAGGTTCTCCCATGAGATTTCAGCCTCTCCTGGTCTCTGGGCACTGCAAGCTCGTGCCTTTCCTTGTGCCAGATCTGCGCTCCCCAGGGAAGTGTGTCCTTAGGTCCCTGTGCCAGGTGACAGTGTGCACAGGTCCCCTTGGGTAGCCACAGGTGCCCCCAGCCTGTGCACACCTGAGACTGCAGCTTTGGATGGACTCAGGAGCTCCTGGAAAATGTGTTCCCAGTGTCCAGAGCTCACAGAGAAATTGGTGTTTTTATTTTCTCTTTCCGTGGTGAAGCAGAAATGCTGAATCCAGGAACACCTTCCTTTTCCCTGGGTAGCTGCTGCTCCCTGAGTACACCTGTGCCAAAGCCTGATTCAGCACCTAGTCTGGATTTCAGTTCCTCCAGCTCTAAGTGCAAAAAAATCTTCCCAGTTCTTCCTCTGAGTGACCCCAGGGGCTTTGTCCGGTGCAACAGTGCTCTGAGCTGGCACTAGTGACAGTGCAGACACCTTTATTGCAGTATTCTGTGGTATTTATATCTATTCTTACTTAATTAAGGCTATTTTGGGCACTAAAGTGCTTTGAAACATGAACAAATGTCCCCTGGATTTACTGGCTGCTGATTTGAGTCGCTAAAAGTTGTTTGAGGAGCTACATTTCCAAGGAGTGTAATAAATAACAGAGATGGGATTATTTTTGCCTTTTTAAGGAGACAAAGAGGATGTGTCCAAGTACTTAGGTACTTTTTGGGACAAGTGAATTCCAAGAAGGGTGGAAAAGGTGAGGCTGAACACCCAAACAGCCATAGGCTGTTGGCACAAAAAGAAGGAAGGATTGGAAGGAATTGCCCCAAGTTTTTGGCAGCACTGTGTTCCATCCAGGAGGGAGGCTGGGGCTGCTGGGGGCAGGTGGATCCAGAGCTCTCATGGTTCAGAGAGTTCTGGTTCCTGGTGCAGAGAGGGGCTCTTCCCTGGCTCTGCTCCCTCCAAGCCTTCCTGGACTGCTTTTGGAAAATTCCTTAATTGATTTTACATTTCTCGCCTTGTTGATCCTCTGTTTGAAATCCTTTGTTGGTGTTTTCCTTTCAGATGGTTAAAATGGAGCCTTTCTCCATTTCAGACTCCCAGCTCTCCCCATTATACATAACTAATACCTCTCTGGAACTATTGAAGCTGTGTTAGCAGGCTCTGAAATGGGAGTTTAGCTGAGCTTTTAACAGGTTTAATCTTTTCCTAGGTATTAATCCTTCCAGAACCTCTGATAAAATTTGTTGCTTTTTCTCTGAATGCCTCCCACGCTGTCGATATCTGTCTGGGATGAGTTGCTTGGTGCAGAACAAGCCATGGAGGAGGGAATGTTGCAGCCTGCCATGGATCTTGCTCTCATTTCAGTGCATTCCCAGCTCCTCTCTGACTCCCTGCCACTGCTGCTCCTGGGATTCCTGGCCCTGGGAGCATCTCTCCCGTTGAATTTAGGGTTGGAAGGAGTTTCCTTCCTGTTTATCAGCTGTTTCTCAGCTCTCAGATGCATTCCCAAGGTTTGTCTGTTTGATATCAGCAGAGAATGTCAGGGAAGAGCATCACCTCTTCCACACTGCCATGGACATGGAAAGCTATCAAAGACCACAGCAAATGTTGGCTTTGGTTTTCTGCACTTGTTTTTTATTGCTTTGTGCTGCATCACGGGATCCTAAACCTGTGTGACAGCAGACTCAGGCTGTGATCCAGGTTATCAAAGACTGCAGCTGAACTGGAGGGGAAATTATCCTTTTTTCCATCATGTTGGTGTGGAAACCATGCCATCTCCTGTGGGGTAACAGCAGACTTGGGACAGCCTCTCCCACCTGTGTCAGCTCCAGGAAACAGGATCTCAGCCAGGAAACCAACCCAACATAAACCCAAGGAAGAGCCTCTCCATGCTTTTGAGATGTCCAGGTTCTCCCTGACTCCAGCTATTACAGATGAAACAGGAAGGAGAAGGGGTTTGTCCATTTTGCCTGACCATGGAGACACTGGCCCAGTTGCCCATCCCACCCCTATTGCCACTGGCCATGTCTCCAATTTCTCTTTCCCAAATTTCTTCCTCTTGGATGCACACCCTGGCTGCCCCAGCTGTGCAGTGCCAGGGAGGCAGCTCCTTTCTTGAGCAGCACTGACCATAAAAATGATTGTGCAAATTTGTGAGAGTTGGATAATTTATTGTTTCCATGGCAGTGCTGGAGGAGAGAAGAGCACTGAGGAGTGAGGTGTGGAATAGCAACAGAAACCTGGGAGACACAGATCACATTCCATCTTCCCAGTTTCTTTTCTTCTGAGTGGGTCATAAAACAAAAGCAAATGAGGCAATTGGAACTCCCTGTCCACTTTCCTGGGGCTTGTTTAAATGAGGATTTACTTCAACTAAAAGCTCCTTAGAGCCACTTAATTCTTCCAGGTGAAGTAAATATCTAGGCCAGTAGTAAAAATTCCTTACAGATGTCTTCAGGAGGGTACTTAGCAAGCACTTTCCTGAAGAGAACATCTTGGATGCCTTCAAAGAGCAAAATCAGTTCTTAATGATGGTACATTTGAGAGTGGGGCAGGACTTGGCATAGCCTTGGGAATATTTGGAAATTGCTCCAGTGATAGAGAGAGAAATGAAATGGGCTGCAGATCAGTGAGGGTACATGCTCTGATTTTCAGCAATTAGTCAAAATAACTCGAGCTAAATTTTTATTTCAGAGATCTGGGTATATTTCACTATTAGGGAATGTAATCTCCTGTGGTACTGCATTGCAAAATCCCTGTGAATTCCCTGGCTGGATCCCTTTGCCATGCTTGTCCCATCCATGGTGTGGTTGGTATGACCTGCACACCACATGGAACATCTGAGGGAAGCTCACACACTCAGCTTCTGCTTTTAACTGAAAAAAAAAAATCAAACTGAGAAGAGCTGGAGATTTCCCATTAGGTCAGAATCTCCCACCTTTGTTATTTCTTCTCTTCCCTGGGTATTCCTGTCCTAGAAGTACCAGTCCTTTAAGGCATCCTTTCCATGTATCTGCATTGGGAAAACCTATGTCTGAAAGAAATAATAATTATATACTGGATATAATTAAGTGTAGACTGCTTGCCAGGCAGATAATATATGGAATAGCTGAGGCTGAGTCTGAGTGGATCCTTGGATGGGAATTCCTTGGACTCAGCCTTGACAGCTCCATTTGGGCGCGTTTCAGTGCAGACCCAAGTTCTGTGTGCTCTCCAATCTCTCTGTACCTGTGTGTGCCAACCTCCTGGACTGCCATTCAGGCTTTACTCCAGTTTTGCTCCAGAAATGCAAAGCAGCACTGGAACTGTCCCTCAGCCACCAGGGTTGGGTGTTCCTTGGGGGAAGAACCCGAGGTGTTTGATGCACGCGTGCTCCCAGGTGCTCCCATGGACTTTGGTGTCACTCCTCAGTAAGGACAAAGCCTCACACGAGGCTGTGCTCACTTAGGTGCAGCAGGATTGCAGGGAAATCCCAGCCTCTCCCAGCCCTGTCCAAGCAGGGAGCAGCAAGAACTTCTTGCAATCTGGGCAGTCTGGGGGATGGATCAGATGCTCCAGCCCAGGAGTGCATCACCTCCATCCAAGAGCTGCTCCTGGAGGCTCCTTTCCACCAGAGGCTTTGGAGGTGTGACTGAGAGGGAAGTTTGTTGCTTTTCTTCAGAGCAGGAGCCCAGCTGTCCCTGAGGCTCCTGGATCATTTCTGAGCTGAAGCCAGAGCAGCACTTGCATTTACCCTGTTCCTTCCTGGCACTCCATGGTGTGGTGGCATCCGGTCAAAGGTTGGGTTTGATGACCTTGGAGTTGTTTTCCAGCCTTAGTGATTTGGTAACTCTGTGACTGTGAGTGCTCCTGGGTCGAGGGCTATCCAGCTGCTATGAGTGACCAATTTACTGCCAGTGCTTATCCCAAAGGTGCAGGAGGAGAGAGCCCAGGGCAGGCAGGAGCTCTGCGCAGGGAGCCAGGGAGGATGAGCAGAGCCCTGCTGTTCTCATGGAAACCACTGCAGGGTTCTGTAGAGCAGGCAGTGGGACAGGCCAGGGAAAGGACAGATCTTAGGATTAGCTTCACATGGGCTCTGCTGCTGCCAGTTCTTCTGGGGTGAATCACGTCCCAGAGGAGCTGCTTCCCACCCAGAGGCTGCCAGGCATTTTATACACACTCCATTTGCCTTTCCCCTCAGCTTGGACAGTTGAATTTTTTCAGGTTTGGGGGTTTTTTTAAGCTTAGGTGTTTTGAAGGTAACATTTTGGTTCACCTTTGGAGTTGCCATTTGCCTTCTCTGTAGCAGGCTGTGATTAGTGATGAATTGCACAGGACATGTTGTGACTCCAGCCCGTGTCCTGGGGTGCTTGTCGCAGCAATGATGCACTGGGTGATTACTCACTCCCCTTAACCTGACAGCTGTATTTCTTCCCCTGACTGCTTAATGACCTTGGCCAGGTACGTGCCTTGTGTTTTGTTGGAGGGCGTTGGGGATGTGCAAATTTTTCTTTCCCTTGCATGACCTTCCTCCTGCCTGGGTAAGAGAAGGGAACTGTTCCATGAAGAGATGGGACGTTATTTCTAGAGGAAGGTGGATAACACAAGAAATTATTCATTCAAAACCCCTTCAGACAACTCAGATGTTTGCCCTGAGAGCGTGTTGCAAATCCTAGTGCAAATACCTGCTCACACAAACTATCCGAGTACCTTGAAAATTGCTTGTGAATGTGGAAGTCATCCAGTCCCAGAGCAGAGCAATGCTGGGGACTTAATTGAGCCATTAAGGAAATTAGGAATAAGCAGGATTTTAAGCAGTAGTTACAGAAGAGATATTTTGTAAGCCATGTGTAGGCAGGTTAGACTAAAAAAGGTTGTCAAGTCATAGCAGGTAAAAAAGCATAGTGTGCAAACCAGGCTGGGGATGGATAATTCACTGCTAAAAGCAGCAAGGTTTGCTGCAAGTGGTGCTTGGCTCTTGTTATTCCTTAATGAATCGAATCTATTAGCCAGGGAAAACATCATGTTGTCTTGAAAAACAAATCATATTTGGATGCCTCTTCCCCTGCATTTGTACCATTTTAACACGAGCACGCTAATTATGCTGTGGAGATGATTTTGTTATGGCAGAAATGGAGCTGAGTTTGCAGCTGTAACTGTGGAGCTCTGGAGTGCTGGAATAGGTACATGGGGAGAGATGTCTTTTAATTCCATTGCCTTTCTCTTTAGTATTTGTATCCCTGTGCTTCAGAGTGTTTCTGCTCCCTTGGGTGCAGAGGCAAAGGCCCAAGTGCGGGGGCCCAGCAGCCTCCAGGCTCCCAGGGATGCCAGAGGAATGGTTTGAGGAATCATGTCCACGGCCCAGATTCTACACAGATGGCAACAGGCTCACAAATTCCCAGGCTTCCTGACATGTTTCCCAATGCACAGGGAGCTGCATGAGTCATATTGCTCCAGCTCTGGTCCTTTTGGATGGAAATTATACTTTTAAATACATTCTGTGATTACATGCAGGGCGATGGGCTCCTTTGGAGGAGCAGGAATTTGAGCCATTAAGTTGAGTGGCTGCCATTACATCCCGTGTTTGCCAACAGATAATACACAGACATACTTCATCTGTGACAGCTCTGCCCTCTAGACTTTGAATAGAATTATCTTGGTGCAGAGCTGATCTCTCCAGCACCATCCAGGTGCTCATTTCCTTGCAGCAGGCAGCAAATGTGGCCCCTGACGAGGTGAAGTGGGACAGGGAAGGGACAGCACTTGAACCTGGGCAGAGGGGAAAGGGACAGTGACACAATGGATGAGGTGACACTGGTGTGTCCTGGTGGAGTCCCTGCCCATCCCACCCCTCTGTCAGGGCTTCCAGGGCTCCTGGCAGAGCTCTCAGGGTGTGGGGCTGGGAGATGGGAGCAGGAAGATGGGAATGCTCGTGGCTGTTCTCACTGTGCCCGCACTGCTGCTGGCTCCTGAGCAGCCCAGGGGGCTGGGGGGGAACTCCTGGGGCAGAATGTGGTGATGGCTTGGAAAAACACCTGATCTGACCTTCCCATCCTGTGGCACTGCCATCCAAGCCCAGCTGAGGCAGGAGGTTGGAGCCAGTGGCTGCCTTGAGTTACTCCCACTAAAAGGACATTTTGGCCATGAAAAGTGAGAAGCCATCAGCCATGACTTCCATTCATGGCTAGGCTGAGCTGAACAAAGCAGCGTAGAGGTGGAAGGCTGCACAATCCTGTGCTGGTCTGGCCAGTCCCTGTAAGAGGCTCAGAGGATCCCATGGCAATCTGCAGGACAATCCTGTGCCTCTAAGGAGCACCCAGTCATTACTGTGGTGTGTGAGATCCCCAGGACGAGGTGAGAAATGAAAATTTGACTCCATGTTCTCAGAAGGCTGATATTATATTATATTATATTATATTATATTATATTATATTATATTATATTATATTATATTATATTATATTAATTATATTATATTTCTTATATCATATTATGTCATTCATATTATATCATCTATATTATATCAATTAAATAATATCTATAATATGATATTATATTATATGATGTAAAATAAATTATATAATATCATATAATATAAATTATATTATATTATTATATTATATTATATTATACTATATTATATTATATTCCAAAACTGTACTAAAAAAAATTACATCAGAAGGCTACAAAAGAAAAAATAATAAAAACCCCATGACTCACCAGCGTCCCAACACAGCTGGACTGAGATTAGTCATTAAATTAAAACAATTCACATATTAGGTAAACAGTTCTCCAAATCACATTGCAAAACAACAAAAAGGGGAGAAGCTGAAGCTTCCCAGCTTCCCAGGAAAAGAAATCCTGGCAAAAGGATTTTTCATAAAACATCACAGTGACAATTCCCTTCCTGTAATGACAGCCTTCCCAGCCAGCACTGTCCCCTCAGCTTTTAGGAGGCAAAAGGGATGGGAATAAGAGGAGGATGTCAGATCCCAGCTGGATTGTCACTGTTGGAAGCCAGAGGTGGGGTGTGACAGAGCCCTGCAGTGCCACCCCTGTGCTCTCCATTGCCCCAGGTGCCCCTGTAAGAGGCTCAGAGGATCCCATGGCAATCTGCAGGACAATCCTGTGCCTCTGACGAGCACCCAGTCATTCCTGTGGTGTGTGAGATCCCCAGAGTGAGGTGAGAAATGAAAATTTGACTGCATGTTCTCAATGGCCTTGCAGTGCCACCCCTGTGCTCTGCGTTGCCCCCGGTACCCCAGCAGGAGGGCAGGGTTTGCTCTGGAGTGCTCAGGGCTCTCCAGCTCTGGGTGAGGCAGGGCAGGGGCCAGTGCAGGGCCTGGGAGAGCCAGAGGATGCCACAGGATGCTCAACAAGAGGCTCAAGGGGAGAAGCTTTGCTCTCATCTCCTGGCTTTCTCTCTTGGAAGTCCTGCCTGTTTGCCCTCTCAGAGCTGGGGATGGAGGGGGGGATGTGGGTGTGAGATGTGGTTGCTGTGAGGACCTGAGCTGTGCCTGGCTGGGTTTGCTGTGCTCTTGCTGCTCATCCCTGTGTTCCCTCAGGATGCCCATGGCTGCTTTTTGGTCCAGGTGCTGGAATCCTGGGAATCTGAGGATGATTTGTGGTTTTGTTGGAATAATTCTCATGAATATCATCATTTTGGTGGCAAAAAGCTTTGTCTGGCCATTTCTTATTCTTGGTGCCCATCCTGGTTTTTCCTTTTGCTACTGGAAGTGGAATTCCTGGGATTTTTCACTGGGTGGCTCTTGGTTTGTACAGGGTAGCTGAGGGGCTCTGCTTCCCCCTGGCTTGGGAGAAAAGGCTCTCAGTGCCCCTGCAGTCACCCAGAAGTGCTGACTCCTGGGGCCAGGTGTTGCATCTCCAGCCATTGCTCCTTTTGTGCTTCCTTTAATTAAATTTCTGTGAGCTCAGGGTCTGTGAAACAGTTTGCAGATGTCATTCCCCTCCTCTGCCAACAAGCCCCTCCTGGACTTTGTTAGATGGGAGCTGCAGGGACTTAACCCTGAGAAACCAGGAGATGAGAACAGCAAATAAAGAGCCCAGGTGGTGAATTTAATCAGTGTAATACATTCATCTGGACTTTAATCCAGCCTGGGCATTGATTTGCACTAATAGCAGCCACCACTTTTTAAGTTCCAAGTTCTCAGTACTAAAAATACCCTTTTTTTAAATATTATCATGTTGGCCTCTTACTACAATACCAATATATGCATTATTGAGGATTCCTGGGGATGTTTCAAACATTGTGGTCCAACATGACACAATCCAGGCCTCTGCTTCATTATTAAACAGGGTTTTAGAACACATGGCAGTGACTCAGTCACAAAGGGGCTCTTGCTGCTGCTTCCCTGTTCCTGGCTGTCCAGGAGAGATGTTCCTGGTTTGTATTCCTAGCCCTGCCTTTGAATTCATTTCCTTCCATGATTTTTAAACCTGGCCAACTGCGTCAGCTTGTAGAGGACAGAGTATCCCCAGAGAGTTTTGTGAGTTCTGCTCCTTTCCCTTTCTTCATTTCCCTGGGAGCTGCTGGCTCTGGGTGAGGGAAGTGGCTGCTCTGGGTGCCCCTGGTGGCTCTGTGCCATCCCTCCTGCTGGGCACAGCTGCTTGGCTTAGCTGTGTGTCACCAGCTTTGGGCTGGGAGCTGGGACACAGATCCCACGTCTGGGATGAGCAGATTCGTGTCTTGCTCCCTTTGTAAGGAGTTGTGTTAAATAATTCAGTCCTCTGGGAATCATTTGTGTGATTTTCTCCTTACTTCCTTTCTGCTTTGGAAATGTCCATGTCCAGAGTAACAGGTGATGTGCATTTTAACATAAATATCCTTTAAAAGGAGGGTTACTCTTGCTTTCCTGAGAGCAAACACCATTTAGTCAGATGAACTCAGTTTTCCCACAGTGTGCTCCATGGCAGGGAAGTTGTTTGCTTTCCAGTTCGAATAAGGACAGGATTTTGGGGTAAAATGAGCCTGGATTTGGCATTCCTGACATTTCCAGTCAAGTCTTGGTCATCCCTGGAGGGGTTTTGAGGCTATGGACTGGCTGCACCGCGGGCATAGGGATGCTCAGGATGGTGTCCATGCTGTTTGTTCATGCTGTGTCCCTCAGCCCTGGGCTCAGCATTCCCCAGCAGCATCTTCTCCTTCTCTCTACATTCCCAGAGCTGAATTTATAGCTATTTAGTAATATTTCTATTTATTTAGTAATCTGTTTGCTTATCTGCCTTACTCTGCCCCTTGGGTGCCAGAGAGCAGCAGGTCCCTCCTGGCTGTACATGATGCCTCAGTGTTACTGGGCCCAGTCCTTGCTCAAGATGACCCTGAGGTGTTAGAAAGTCTCTTTTTCCCAGCCCTGAGATTGAAGAAGGAGTCAGGATTCTTCAGCTGTGGTTTTCAAGGTTGTTTACTCTCTGTTATCTATAACATTCTTTCTCTGACCTGCCGAGGTCTGTCCAGCACGTCTGTCCATGGCACACTGACCACCCCAGAGGTGGTGTTGGCTTTTTATACTAAAAACTCCGTGTACATTATTTACAATAATTTTCCAGTACCTATCACCTATATTAGACAGTTTGTCTCTACTCTAAACCAATCCAAAAGTGCCTCCATCACAGCAGAAGATGGAGGCTAAGAAGAAGAAAGAAGAAGGACAAGTTACGCCCAAATCCCTCCATCTTTGCTTCTGAACCCTCATTTTAAAAATCCCAAAATTCTACTTTCCTACCTTGTGGCAAACTATCATTCTACTTAAACTCTCGTGGCTTGTAAATCTTCACATAAAGTTGGTCATTTTCTCCATGGGTCAAAATCGAAGGCACAGGTGTCTTTGGCTTCATGCCAAGGTCTCTGAGCCCCCAACCAGGGGCTTGAGCCATTCAGGACAGGCAGAGGGGTGTCCTGGGTTCCAGCAGGGCTTTGTGGAGCTGGGAGCACACCTTGGGAATCCTGGCTGCTCCCCACCCAGGCAGCTTCCTGCAGGCTCAGCCCCTGAGGCTGGGCTGGGTGGAAATCAAAGCTCCAGCCCCCTGCTCAGGAGGGATTTCAGAGCAACTCCAGGTCTTTGAGGCTGTTGTGGCCTTGGCTTGGGAATGTCAGGAGTCCCTTCTGGGGGCAGGAGGCTGGGATTTGTGTGAGTATCTTAGGTTTGGCTCTTGGGGGGTGTTTATTGTTCGCTGCTGAGTGCTGCAGTGAGGGATCTGTGCTGACAGCCCCTGCCCACAGCCCTGGCAGCTGCCCTGGCTCTGCTTGCTCAAGGTGCTGCTTGTCCTGGAGCAGTTCAGACTTGGACTTCCAGCCCCAGCCCCATCATTTATCCGAGTTAAAAGATGATGGCAAGTGGTTATTTGTAATTACTCTACATTAAAGATATGTCATGAGGCAAGGGGAGGTTGATGTGCCCCATCCACAGGAGGGCTTGGGGAGCAATTAGGGTGACATATGCTCCATCCCAACACCTCACACCTGCGTGGGCTCTGCTTCACTGGGGTCCCTCTGCCTCCTTACCACCTTGCATTCTCCTCCTCACTGCTGCCAGGCTTTTACTCAGCTCTGCGTTCTCCACTCTGCCTTGTGGCTGCTGTTATTAATAGGAATGACATGGGCAATAATCACAATAAGGTGGAAAATGAGACTAATGCCATCCCCTGGGCTCATGCTGCAGCCTGGCTGAGGCCAGGTGGTTTCCTATCTGCCAGGTGAGATCTTCTCAAGAAAATGGAAATCAATGAAAAACAGAACAAGCCAGTCCTAAGGAACCTTTCTGTCTGTACTGACTCTCCACATAACATACAGATAAATGAAAGATAGGTAAAGCTTCCAAGTGAGTGTGGCAGCCTTCCCAGAATCTGGGATATGGGAGACTCTCACTCCAATCAGCCTCTTTCAACTGAAATCCAGTCATTAGTTAAATTCATCAAGGGGCTTGAAAGCAGAAAGGGAAATTCTTTGACTTGTGCTTAACCTTTGGGTGATTGCACCTCTTGAGAGAATGAGCAAATCAAGTGGAGCTGCCCTCCCCTGTGTTTGTGAATGAGCCGTGGGGCCATTCACTGAGATTGGGCATTATTCACTTTGTATAATTCCTGACGAGAGCTTTAAAAATAAACACACCAGCACAGGGACTCTGGGGAGAGATTATGCAAGAGCAGGAGCGCAGCAGGATGGGCTGGGGGATGTTCTGTGCTCGGCTCCATCCGCTGAGCAGCCCTGTCCTGGCTGGGAGGAGCAGCAGGGTGTGGGACTGAGACCTGGCGTGCCCTGCTCCCCTCTTCCCTCCGTGGGCATGGCTGGGCTGGGAATTGCTGGCAGGGAGTGCCAGCAGGGCTGGGGGGCTCTGGGAGTGCCAGCAGGCTGTGCTGGGCTGTGCTGCTGCCACTGAGGCAGTGGGAGCGCCTCCCCTCCAGCATCACCCTGCTCTCCCTTGCCTGGGCTCTGTGCAGCTCTGCTGGGCTCTGTCCTTGCCCCCAGCAGTGATTCCTTTGAACACCCTCTGTGTATCCTTCTTTGAAGCTGTTTTGGCTGCCTCCATTGTGGAAGGGCCGGTGAGCACAGTGTGGGAAATGCTATTGTGGTTTTACAAGGCTTTGATGTTGTCTGAACAAAGGGCAGCTCTGTACAAGAACAATTTGAGCAAATGGCATCCACTCACCACATCTCTCCCTCCTCCCCTCACAGCCTGCTCCTATTCCTGCCTCCTGCTCCCGTGGAGGAGGACACAGTTTATGTAACACACATTTGAAAGGGAACTACCCAGAGCTCTCATTTCTTTACTGTTACAACTCTACTGATGCAGTAATAAATGATCTAATAGAGAAACACTTTTCTGCCTTAAAGATTGTTCATGTTCCCAGAGACCATGGTGCTGGAAACTTTGAGGTCCTTGAAGTTTTCTAAGGAGATGGTGAATGATGATAGATTTATTTATGGTTTTTTGTGAATGTGGCTCTTCATAAAGTGCATTTTGGATTAGTGAGAAGCTCTGCTGAAAAGGATCTTGGAATCTTGTGGGCTTGCAGTGATTATTTATCCCTAAAAGAGGAATGGACAGGTGAGAGTGGTTTGAATGGCCCTTTTGTGCACATTTCAGTCTCCATGGACCACTAAGCCCCTGATTTCTTCTTCAGGCTGGCCCATAAGAAGCCAGTAAGTGCTGATGTGTTGGGAATATTTAGCAAAACGTTGCAGTAGTGGCTGATTTCACTCAAAGATGTTTAATCCTCGACCGCCTCACTGCAGGCAGGGGCTGAGGTGGAGCAGATGTTCTTGTCCAATTGTGCATCCTGGCTTGGGAAGTGAGCAGAGCCAAGGAAAATGCACCAGACTGGAGGCAGAGGCTCAGCCATTCCCCAGAATCATTTTCCATTTGGTCCTGTCGTGTTGAGCTGGAGCAAAGTCCCTCTGCAGGGGCACGGCTGGGTCATGGCTCAGAGATTTAAACCCTGCAGTGGCCTGGGAGGAGTTGTAACCTGTGGCTTGTAAATGTGCTTTGGGAAGCCATCCTCAGTGGTGTTCCTGGGCTTTTTTCACCAGGATGTGCTGTGGATACAGCTGGGAGAGGCATTGCCCTTCCCTTCCTCTCCTTTGGCTCGTGTGGATTTGCTCCAGACCTGCCCCAGTAATAGGGTCAGACAGATCCCACCAGCTCCTGTAACAGGGAGCTGTTCCTGTTACTCTTTTTATTCTTTATTTTCCTGCTTACTTTGATGGGGACATTTATCTGATCTTGATAAAGGTCCCACAAAGGCATGGCCAGAAGAGAAAGCTGTAAAATCTGGAGTCAAACTCCAACTTTTGAGCATCTCCTTTTTACTCCTTAGAAGCTCCTGTGTGGCATTAATGGCACATTAAAGCCCTTTGGGGGCTGCAAGGGGAGAGGGAGGCAGTGGGGATCTTTGGCCACATGGACCTTTCTGAGCTCTCCTAGCCCTGGTGGGGACAGAGTTCAGCATCCCTGGCATGTGCTGTCAGAGCTGGGGCCTTGCAGAGTCCCCTGAAATCCTTTTTTTACTCTTTGTTGTAATTTCATTTTGGCAGCACCTCTGATGTAATTCTGGATTTCCAGTGGCCACGTTCCATCCTGGAAATGGCACCAGACAGGAAGAGAAAGCAAAATCCTCCCAGCCCTTCAGCAGGAATGGTTTCCTTCCTTTCCCCTGGCTTTGCTCACTGTTGTGAAGCACTCACCTGTTGTGCTGTGGTGCTGGCAGTGAAGGAGCATCTCTAGAGGGAGGGTTTCTGACTGAGCTCTTGGAGGTTTGCTGAGGTAAATGCCTGGGAAGGCTGAGCTGGTGCTGGTGGTTCAGGGATCATCCCCCCTGCTCTTAGGGTGCTTAAGCTGTGCTTGGAGTTAGACAGAGCCTTGTCTTTTTGCCCTTTTCCTTTTCCTCATTAAATTCATTGGTTTGTGGTGCTGGGCTGTGGAAGTGGCCCCTCCTGTCTGTGCCCCGGGGTTTGTTGGACAGTGCCTGGTGCCCACCCCACCCAACATCCCAAGAGTTCATCTTCTCTTCTGCCCACTGAGGAAGTTTTTCCTGCGCCCCACAAGGGGCTCTGCAGGCTCCTGTGCAGCAGCAATCGTTATTCTCAGGTCTGTGGTGCCCAAGTGCTCCTGGGCATTGCTGCACTCGTGTTACCAGATGAAAGCATTGAGGGATTTTCTCTTTGGGCTCTTTCCTTTGAACAAGCAACTGACAAGAACAATTGATTTTAAGAGGAAGTAGGATTTCCACCTGGCAGACAGGCAGTGTTCAGGGGATGTCACACTGAATGTCCTTGTCACCTGCTGCATTTCTTCTCACTGCTTCTCCTTTCTTTATGGGTAGGACACTTTCCCAAATATCTAAGTTCCAATTTTTGTAAATTTACAAGGCTAAGATTTTGTGAATTCCTCTGGTGGGCACAGAGAACGTAACTTTATTTCCATCAGCCTTCGCCCTTCAGAAATTTGCTCTGTCTGGGAGAGTGTGCTTTAATATTTCACTATTCCTATAGGGATTATCATTCTTTAATTCCATTCTTTGGTTTTGGCAGTGGCCAAATCATAGATGGGGTGAACATTAAGATGTGGGAAATGCAAACTTCTGCCTCAGCCAGTTAAACACAGAGTGAATTCTAGGGCATGATTCACCTGGCTGGAAGGTAGATTGCTGAAATAGCCAGGATGAATCATGCTCCAGATGTGCCTCTTTCTCTTCACTGGCTATCAGGGAGTCCAGATGACTCCCTCAGCTGCAGTGAGGGAGAACCTGACTTTATGGCAGAGAAATTCTTTCCACGGTCTTTGGCTGAATATCTCTGACCACAGCACTATCTCAGCCTTGAAGCCAAGAGAGGTGAACTTTCTGGAGTGAAGAGCTCCTGTGTTGAATTCTCTGAGAAAATAATATTTCATGCTGACCTTTCTCCAGTTTGTCATCTCCTGCTGCTGCAGATGTCAGGTTCTGTCTCCATAACCCTGCCCTGAGAGAGCTGGATGGCTCCATGGATGCAGCAAGATGTCTTACAAGATAAATTAAACTGGATCTTTTCATTTGAGCCCTGACATTCTCTCAATGGGCTCAGCACGTGGCATGGCCAGAGCTCCAGTTCTCGCTGTCCTTTTGGTACAGGCTGAGCTGGATTTGTGTTCCAAAAGGGCAAGGCTTGCTTGCAGGATTCCTGGGATGTGGATCCCTTCCCTGAGCTGAGAGCAAGGGCCAGGGGCTGGGCAGGACCCTGCTGGCACTGATCAGTGAGAACCAGGGACTTGGAGCCTTTCTCCTTGAGATCAAGGACACCTTGCAAAGACCCCCCAGCTCCTGACATCCCCTGAAAGCACCTTCCAGAGCTGTGTGTTAACAGCACAAAAAGGCTGAGGTGTGACCCCCTGTCCCTCTGTGTCCCCTCAGAGCTGGGATTTGTGCCTTGGGCTCGGGAATGGATTTTTGCAAAGTAGGCTGGGAGGGTTTGAAGCGCAATCCCTCTGAAGTTTGGGCTCAGTGACGTTTCTGTGGCAGTTTGTGCCCAGAACTGGCTGTGTGTGAAGTGACAGCAGAGTCCCTGTCAGCTGAAGCAGAAGCAGCAGGAACACGGCTCCTGCGTAATAGCTCTGTTCCTGGTTCCTCATCAGTGCAGAAGGGACCGAAATACCCAATGGCATTAACAAAAGGAACAAGTGTCAGGCCAACCCCGTTCATTTTTTGACAAGAAAACTGATTTTCCAGCCAAAGAGAACGTACTCTACAGCATTTACTGAGAGGAGCTGAGTGCAGGATCCCTGTGAGCCACGGGTGGGAGGTGGCCCTGGGGAAAGGGGGACATGTGAGGCATTACTGGGAGATCTCTGTGACACTGCAATAAATATTTCATGCTGTTCCACAGATCTCTGGTAAGGTCCCTTTGGGAATAGTATTTGCAATTCTGGTCATCTGTGTTCCAGAAAAATGCAGGCAGGGAATGTGGAGGCCTGAACGGGCTGGTGAAGTGCCTGGGGGAAGGAAAAGCTGGGGGCTGGAAGGACAGAACTTCCTTACCTGGGAAACCAGACCTGGACAGTGTCCATCAGTATGGCAGAGGGGAAGCCCTGGTGAAGGAGGAGAGCTCAGTCCTAGCAGAAGAACAGATAAATGGTGCCTGGCCTGAAATGTCTCGTGGGGTTTCTTCAGCTCTCGTCCCCTCCAGATCTGTCCTGGGGGTCTCTGTGCTTTAAACTGATCCTTATTTATGAGAGCATCCAGGAGCCTTGACTGGGAGCAGAGCAAGGGGCTGTGAGGAGGCACTGAAACACCTCTGAGCATGCAGCTGTTGTCCTGGGGTCAGAAATCAGGCTCTGTAACTGTTACTTCTCCAGATGTGGCTCCCCTGCTTTGCTGAGCCAGCTCTGGGGTGAGCTGGGGCTCCACCACCCTCTGACTGCAGCTGCTGCTGGTTTGGGTGGGACCCTCGGGTGCCCAGCTCCCCCCAGCTGTGTCTCAAAAGCCCAGGGTGACCCCTCAGTGAAGCAGGAGGTGCCCTCAGCCAGGAGTTCTGCCATCCCCTGGGGGCTTGTTCTGTGCCTTGGCTTTCTGCCTGGTCCAGGACCTCGTGAGGCTCGTGTGGACAATCCCCTGGATGACACACAAAGGGGACAAAGGTTTCTTCTACAGCTGATTTTGAATTAGAAGGGACAATTTGTCAGAGTGGAAGTGAAGTGGGAGGAGCACAGCTTTACTTTGCTGCCCACTGGGTGGATCTGTCTGGGTTTGGAGGATGAAAGGCACTGCCAGGTTAAGCCTTGTAGGTCTTGCTGCTTTGTGTGACTGACTCCACAACTGCAGGGCTGGGAGCTGTCCCAAAGCCAAGGAGATCAGAGTTGTAAAGGAGAGCCAGTCCAAGGCAAATGGTGAATCAGGCCCTTTAATCTGTTGACTGGATTGTCTGGATGACTTCAGTGTTCTCTGTAATGCTGAGAACCTGGAGCTGTGCTGGAAGGTCTCCTTCAGGTTCTCACTGTGCAGGCAGTGATTATCAGGGGTTTGGGGATGCCAGACTTGCATTAGGAGCTTCTCCACTTGCACACCCACAGTGAGGGGTTATTGTCTGTGTGCCTGTGTTCCTCCCCAGCTGAGGGGGCTCTCAGACCCTCACCACAGCAAGGTCTGCAATGGCCACAGGGTTGAGCTCTGCCCCTGTGAGCTCAGACTGGGACTTGGAGGCAGCCCAAGCCCGTGGTCAGGTGTCTCAGTGGCAGAACTAATGAGCCCAGGATGGCTCTGGCAGGCTGATTGGCACATGGGGAAAATCTCTGTTTGCTGGGGCAGCCTCAGCTCAGCACAGAATGCCTGCAGTGGGCAACACATAAACACACTTCATTGCTCTGTTCAAAGCACACAGCTGTCACTCAGAGGGGCAGGGGCGTCCTGGCCACGGCTGGTGGTGTGGAAGGCACCAGTTCTGGGATCTGCCAGCACCGAGCAGGAGTTTCCTGGCTGTCCCAGAGGAGACCTGGGCTGTGCTGATGCACTTCTGAGGCTCCATGAGCTCCACAGAGATGCTCCTGAGGTCCTGTCACACACCAGGCTGGCCTCATCCAGCGTCCAGGGCCCACAGCCTGCTCCATGCAGCCTGTCCCCCCAGGCAGGAGCAGCAGGATTGGCCTGGGCTGTGCTGCAGGCAGGGCTGGGGCAGGTCAGCAGCGTGTCACAAGGGAGGGGTGTCAGTACATCACCAGCACTAAAACAGGCAGCCTCCAGTTTCAAAAAAACCCTTCTAAATATGTGCACTAACTTTAAAAAACCCCTTCTAAATACATGCACTAACTTTGCTTGGATCTGCATGGAAAGCCTCTGACATTTCAACCAAAGTGAAAATTCCTCTGCAGGACACCATTGCTTGTTTTTGGGCATTGCACATTGTGTCAGTGGAATTGTCCCTGACAGATGTGCCTGTATGGAGGGGGAGGGGAGGTGCCAGGCCTGGGGGACACGGACACAGCACCTGGAGCTTGCCTGGCATGGCTGGCAGCAGGATGAGGGCAGAGGGAAGGGCAGGGTAGGGCAGGGTGGAGCTGCCACGGAGATGCGGTTTGGCTGCGAGCTGTGCTGCTGTGCATGTGAGGGGCTGGGGCTGCAGCCGTTCCCTGACTGTGCCTTTCTCTCCCCAAGCTGATCAGTGGTGGTTCCATTGTCAGTGCTGAGGCAGTATGGGATCACGTCACCATGGCCAACCGGGAGTTGGCGTTTAAAGCAGGAGACGTCATCAAGGTCCTGGATGCTTCCAACAAGGACTGGTGGTGGGGTCAGATCGACGATGAGGAAGGATGGTTTCCCGCCAGCTTCGTGAGGGTGAGTGATTTTCTGCTTTTTACTGCCCTAAGGAATCCCTGCCCATGCTCAGGGATTCCTCTCACTCAGTTTTTACTGTGTTTGTTCTCACTGATGCTCATTCCCACTTCTTTGCCTGTTTTCTGTCCAAAACACGGGCAGCAAAGAAGGTTTCTGCTTGCTGCTGCCTCCCCAGCACGCAATTATTTCCCCTCTGGTGCAGCTCTTGTGTCTCCCCCAAGTCTGGCCAGTGCCAAGAGGGAGAGATCCATGACTGGAACTGGAGCTGGGCTGCCCAAAAGTGTTCATGCTGTTACTCTGGCCTGGGATAACAAATTGTGTTTGGTATTTTGGGTATACAAATTGTGTTTGGTATTTTGGGATAACAAATTGTGTTTGGTATTTTAAATCTGACCCTGGAGCCAATGGTGGCAACGAGTCTGGAAAATGGATTTGTGTCATGTGTGATTGAGGTGAAAACCTTCTTGCAGAAACACTCTCACCTGTGTCACTAACACATCTCCTGTGGGCTGCAGCTGGAAAGGCTGAACAAGAGCAATCTCATTTTGTTTGCTTAATTTAAACACTGAAATATTCTGGGCCAGTTTAACCTCTCAGTGCACAGACCAGTGCTGATTTCTTTGTGGTTATGGGAAAAAGATTTAACAGCCCTTTGGGTGTGGTGTCACAAACAAACAGTTTGCAGGAGGTTTAAGAATAGTCTGGAGAACACTGTCCTATTTTTTTAAAAAACACACCAGAAAAACAAATGAACCAGTGTCTTTAGGGCCCCAACCCATGGATCATGGTCTTGGCTGAACTCCTCATCTCTCCCTACACTCTCCAAAGGCTGGGAAGGTGGTTTTAGAAACTGGGGAACAAAGGGGAGGGGAATCAGTGAATTTCAGACAAATGTCTGGAACAAATCCTGGATCCTCATCCTTGGTGCTGAGGGTCAGAACAGCCTGACCAGGCAGGGTTCTTGCCTGTTCTGTCCAGTATCCCAATGAGAGCAATCCTTCCATCAGCTGTGCAAGAGGCTGGCTTGGCTGTTCTGTTGGGAATCACTTGTTGAGGGCAGCAGGGACCAGACACCTGCCCTTTCCCCTCCCAGAGAGGAGCAATGCCTGGCTCTGCTGCCTTATGAGAATTAATATTTAAAAACAACAGTTCTGGCCCATTTTGTCTGCAGGTCTTGAAGGGGAGGCTGGGGAGAAAGATTTGCCCCTCAGGTTTCCAAAGCAGCTGAATAAGGAATGAAAGAACTGCGAGAAGAGCAGATGATCACTCACATCATGAGCAGGCTGCGTTTTTCTCTGTTGTACTTTGAGCCCTGCTTTTTTAAGATGATGCCAGAAAACTGCCTGATTTAGCCTGGATGGTTCTAGTTTTACTTGCAAAATAATTGCTTTTCTTTATATCTGTATTTCTCTTCTGCAAGCACAGAAGGAAAAGGGAACAATATGTTGCAGAGAATATGAATAGTATTCAAGTGAGGGATGTCAGACAGACCAGACAGGTATAAAGCCAAATAGGATTAATTTCAGGATATTTCAGACTTCAGGCCTCTTGGAAGTACTAACAGGAGTGCAGGAGAAGATCACTGCACAGTTGGGCTCCTCTCAAAGTCCTTTGAATCACTTCTGAGGACAAAACTGGGCTGGGAACCCAGTTTGCAATGAGCTGTCTGACGCTTCTTGCTCTCCAGCCAGATCATCTGAAAACCTTTGGCAAAGCATTTGGCACTCACGAAATCTCATAGCAGGGAACTTCACATTTGCAAGTGGAGAGGAAAACAGGAACCTGCTGACTCCCTTGGCCTCCTTTACATGACAGCCAGGGGTGGCAAACAAAAAGGCTCCTGAATTCCCTGCACACGCAGCAATTGTTGTCTCCCTGCTCACACCTGCACTAATCCTCTTAGTACCTTGGGGTTTGGATAGAAGGAAGGGGGGGAGAGGAAACCACAGAGGTTTGGGAGCTCAAGAGCTTTCAAGG
The DNA here is from genome assembly GCA_039654755.1 of Calcarius lapponicus. Classification (NCBI taxonomy): domain Eukaryota; kingdom Metazoa; phylum Chordata; class Aves; order Passeriformes; family Fringillidae; genus Calcarius; species Calcarius lapponicus. Next base: position 18,408,166 of record CM077467.1, on the reverse strand, counting down.
AGAAATTGGATGGATAAAGCAATGTTTATTTGGGGGAAGAGAAAGCACAGCATAGGAGAAATAAAATTTGGAGGCATCAGGGAATGGTGAAGAATTTCTGCTGCACTCAGGGAGAAGGTCATGAACACCCCTAAGTCAGAAAGGTGGATGAGAACTCCAGAGCTAAATTTAAGACCCAGCAACAAGCTGGGTTTAGACAGGTGAAGGTGTCTGTGGTGTGTTTTAGTGCCTGTTCTGAGCACACTGGACACCCACAGGGCACAGCTGTGGTGGCTGCACGGTGCCTTTGAACATCCTGTCAGCTTCCAGTGGTCTGACAGGTTGGGAGGTACAGCTGAGAAAAACCAGCAGGAATTTCAAACAAGATTTCACATTCTGGTGGTGGAAATGCCACTTTTTTCCCCTCTGTGGATGGCAGAGCCTTGGGCTGTCTGTACATCGTGGGCTACAGATGAGTTTTTGCATAACCAGCACATTGACACTGGCTCAGAAAAACAGGCCCAGTGTTGGGAGGGAGGGATTTACAGCACAGAACAACAGCCCAGGGCTGCCCATGGACCCATTGCTGTACCTTGAGGTCTCCTTCAGAAATACAGCAAAGTTTTGATTGCAGAGCTCCTCATCAAGGCTCCAAAATAGCCCAGGTGAGACACTCCAAACACAGGAAATCAAATGCCTTAATGTTTGGGCTCTGACATATTTCCACTGCAAGAGAAATAAAAAGAGTAAAGCTTATGGATGCTGTGCAGTGGAATCTCTCCTGAGAGACATGGCAGAGTGCCCCTGTCCTGGGCAGAGAGGGGGATTTATTCCTGTGTAAAGCTCTCCTTAGGATACCAGACTGAGCTTGCAGAATATATTTCTTCTCACCTCAGCAATGCTGAGTCTCCCTTCCTCGTGTTACTAAGCCAAGGTAAAGAGCAAAACTGGGGCTGAGGAGCTTTTACTGCAGCTTCTTGTGGTGCCTGGTGACTGAAGAAGGGAAGAAATGGTCCTGCCAAGGAGCAAGGAGGGGCTATAAAATCCTCATGGTCTCCTCTTCCAGGAGAAGGTGCAGGGGTGGAGAAGTGCAGGGGTGGCAGTGCTCCATGTTCTCTCTCACCACTGCCTTGGTTCCCCCAAGTGTTGTAATTTTAGATTGATTTTCCTGCTGAAAAGCTGCCTTTGACCCACTTTATTTTCTGCTGCTAAAGGAGAAGTGCTGGATAAATTGAAGTGAGCTCTTAAGGCACTGTGGAGAAGGAGACTCTGAACCCAGAGCCTGGTCCCAGTGCCTGGCAGCTCGTGCCTTTACTGGGCAGGTGGGTTTAGCTTTTAGCTGTGCCTGCTCTGTGTTGCAGGTGTAATTCCCCATTTTGCTGCCCCATCTGCTTCTTTTTGCCTGTAAAATCTGATTGTATCTTGTTGAGCTCATCACTCACCTGCTTTCCCCCACTGCAGCCCTTGCATTAGCATTCCCTCAGAGCCAGGGCCATCAGATTTCCCAAAGAAAGAGGATGGAGCTGCAGTCAGAGCCTTCTAAAGGAGATTTGATTCTCCTGTGGCAAATCCAGCTCAAAAATAGCTGAGCCTGGCAGGGCTCTGAGTGAGCTCTGAGCTGCTGCTCTTCCCTCCTGTGTGCCAGCAGGGGCTGGGCTTTGGGAAAGGGGGCTGAGCCCTGATTCCTGGGGTTTGGAGGGATGGATGGATGGATGGATGGATGGATGGATGGATGGATGGATGGATGGATGATGGATGGATGATGGATGGATGGATGATGGATGGAGGGATGATGGATGGATGGATGGATGGATGGATGGATGGATGGATGGATGGATGGATGGATGGATGATGGATGGATGGATGATGGATGGATGGATGATGGATGGATGATGGATGGATGGATGGATGGATGGATGGATGGATGGATGGATGGTGGATGGATGGATGGATGGATGGATGGAGGGATGGATGGATGATGGATGGATGATGGATGGATGATGGATGGATGGATGGATGATGGATGGATGGATGATGGATGGATGATGGATGGATGATGGATGGATGGATGGATGGAGGGATGGATGGATGATGGATGGATGATGGATGGATGATGGATGGATGGATGATGGATGGATGGATGGATGATGGATGGATGATGGATGGATGGATGGATGGATGGATGGATGGATGGATGGATGGATGGATGATGGATGGATGGATGGATGGATGGATGGATGGATGATGGATGAATGGAGCACATGCAGTTTGCTGCAGTGTCCAAGCAGTTTTTTGTCCCTGCTGGAGCTGCAGCCCCTGGGAATGTTCGTTGGGATTGCAGGGAGCAGGGAGGGAGAACAGGGAGCAGGGATGGAGCACAGGGCCTGGTCTCTGGAGCTGTTCTTGTTCCCCTTTCAGGGATACAGAGCCTGAAGCTGTCCCTACAGAATCCCCTGCTTTCTCCTTTCCCAGAAATGACTGAAGGGTGTTTCTCACCTTGGGTAAAGGGAATTTCTGAGGCTGGGAATGAGAGTTTTAGGGAGGAGAGGAAGAGCTGAAGAGGCTTTGCTAAAGCTGGGGGCAGTTGGAGGGAGGGAAGAGAAGAGAGCCTGTGTGCTGGAAGGTGTGGAGGACACTGAGGCTGGAGCCAGATTACTGAGGGAGAAATTCAGGCTGGGGAAGAAAGAGTGGTGGGACCACGGGAGGGGAAAGGACCTTGCTTTAGCTGCCCTTCCTTCTGCTGCCAGATGTCCTATTCCTTGACCTGGAAGGGGATACAGGAGGTGCTCTGTGCTTCCCAGCAAACTGCATCCACAATCCCAGCCCTCCCAGGCCGGCAGGGACAGCTCCGGGGGACACACAGCATCTCCTGCAGCTCCTCACTCCTCCTGGAGGCTGGGAGAGGGGAACACCTCGGCAGAGCCCAGGGCAGGCTGAGCCTGGAGGCTGCTGCTGCTGCTTTACTTGAGCAGAGCTCTGCACCACGGGCCCTCCTTGCAGAATGGCAACCTGATTAACTCCTCAGTCCAGAGGGGAGTGTGGTGGGGTGGGATGGACAGGGATCAGGGATGGACAGGGGTCAGGGATGGACAGGGGTCAGGGATGGACAGGGCTGAGAATGGACAGAGCTCAGGGACGGACAGGGCTGGGGATGGACAGGGGTGAGAGATGGACAGAGCTCAGGGATGGAGAGGGATGGAGGATGAACAGGGATTGGGGATGGACAGGGCTGGGAATGGACAGAGCTCAGGGATGGACAGGGATGGGGGATGGACAGAGCTCAGGATGTGACACTGCACAGGCTGGGGATGTGACAGTGCACAGGCTGGGGATGTGACAGTGCATGGGGCTGCAGACAAGGACACAGCAGCTCAGGGAAGCAGGAAAAGGAGCAGATCCTGTGGGAGCGGAGCAGCTCTGCCAAGCAGGGCAGGGTGGAGGGGTGGGAGAAGGTCCTGAGGGTCTGTGCTTCCATGGATTTCTCAGGTTATTGGAGCCTCTGGCACTGTAACCCCTGTCCTGTGCAATCCAGATTCCCTGGGATGGCAGCAGCTCTCTGAAGGATGTGTGTGTGTCATTAATCTGCCACATTAGTTAATTGGGAGTGAGAATCCAGAATGGCACATTATCTCTGGCTGTGTCCTTGTGAATATCCAGTGGCAGCAGGTTAATCATCCAGCTGCCTGGTAACATGTTTGCTTTGTTGTGCTTTCTGATCTTTATGAGGTGGTCAGGCCTTGGTGCCTGTTGAAGGGAAAAGTCCTCTCCATCCAGTGCCTGCACTGAGCAGGGTAAATCTGCAATAATTGCAGGTCAGTGCTGCTGGCCCAGTGCCATTCGGTGGGTAAAGCTGCAAGCTGATAAATTGTATTTACAGAAATTTTATATCATAGAATCACAGACTGGTTTGGGCTGGGGGAGAACTTAAAGCCCATCCAGTGCCACCTCTGCCATTCCAGGATGTCCCAATGTCCCAGGGTGTCCCAATGTCCAGCCTGGCCTTGGGCACTGCCAGGGAACAATTCCCAGTTCCCAATATCCCATCCAGCCCTGCCCTCTGGAGCCATTCCCTGTGTCCTGTCCCTCCATCCTTGTCCCCAGTCCCTCTGCAGCTCTCCTGGAGCCCCCTCAGGCCCTGGCAGGGCTCTGAGCTCTGTAACTTCCTGTCCCAGGTCACTGAGTGTGTCAGGCTCACTCTGCCCTCAGGGAAGCTCTGGGAGCTCTCCCCAGGCACCTCCTTGCCCTCCACGTGCCTGAACAGGTTTTCCAGGAATCTGCTCCGTGCTCCTGCTGGGCACTGGGGTGAGCCTGCCTGGCCTGGGGCTCCCTGGCTCTCCCTTTTTTCCCTTTCCAAAAGGATGTCAGGCATGGAGAACATGAATTAGCACAATGCAGCCATCAGCTCTCCTGGCTCCCAGAAGTGGTCCTGAGGGAAAAGCCTTTTTTCTGTGATTATTTGACTTTTATCTGCCTCTGCAAGTTCTTGCATTACACAAGAGCTGGTCATGACTTCCCAATTAGGGTTGAATTTTGGACTAGGACTGGGAACCTCACTATAGGTCTGTTCCTCTCCACATGGAGGGGCCTCTCAATGGGAAACATCACGTAGGACCAGCATTATGCAACTTGATTTTTTTTTTCCTGTAGTTTTTACTGATTTCTTGTAATTAATTCTTGATCCAAAGTGCTCAGAATGGCTTTCAGGGCTTGGTGGTTTGGTTGCTGGGTGTTTTTCATGGCCTGGGGGAAGTCCTCCCAGTGCTGTTTTATTTTACACCCCCTGATGTTTTCCATTGCAGAGGTGTTTAAAGAGACCCTGGATTTATTATTGTTTATATTTATTTCATTATTGTTTGTTATTTATTATTTATCCCTAGAAATCCCCCCAGGGATGGCAGCCACCCATCCTGAGGTGGGATGAAACTGGGAAAAACAAGAGTTCTGAAGTTTCTTTTCTAAGAATGGAGATATTTGCTCTGAGAGACAGCTGTGTCCCTTTGGAGAGATGGGGAGCAGACAGACCTTTTTCCAGGAGTGTGATCTCAGCTGTTCCCCACAGGAAGGAGGGAAATTCAGGCATTTTTGGGAGCCCCATGTGTGTGGAACAGAGGGATGACCCTGTCAGAGGTGCTGGGTTAAAGCAGGAGCGTTTGCGGCTTTATCCAAATCACTCCGTGTGACACTGCAGAAGTTTGGGGCAAGGCCAGCATCTCCCCAGTGTGGCTGTGCCACCTCACTGTCACCTGCACTCCATGGCTGAGGCCCAGGGATCCAGCCTGGGCTGGTGGCACTGTTAACCCTTGGAGTGCCACCTCCCCTTGGCCCAGCTCCCCCAGTGCTGAGGCTGGGGGTGCAAACCCAGCCCCAGGGCTGTCTCCCCAGAGTGCTGCTGGGGAATGGGAATGCATTTCAGCCCATATTTCAACAGCTCCATCAGTTTTTTCCATGATTATCTGTGACTGTGGTCACAAGGGTTTTCAGGGTGAAGAAGAGATGAGAATGTTGACTCCATGATCAGAAGGCTGATTTATTATTTTATGATATATGTTACATTAAGACTATACTAAAAAGAAAACAGAAGGAAAAGGTTTCTTCAGAAGCTAAGCTAAGCTAAGAATAGAAAAGAATGAATAACAAAGATCTGTGTCTCAGACAGAGAGCAAGAGCCAGCTCTGCCATGAGTGGTCAGTAAATCCAAACATCCACATTAGACCAATCACAGATCCACCTGTTGTATTCCATAGCAGCAGATAACCATTGCTTACATTTGGTTGCTGAAACTGCAGCTTCTCACAAGGAAAAATCCTAAGAAAGGATTTTTCATGAAAGATGTCTGCGACAATTATCCCTGGGTTTGGGTGGGGAAACCTCCTCCAGCTGCAGGGACTGGCCCAAGGTCAGTGCCAGAGCTGCCACTGCACCCCAGCTTTATTACTCATGGTCCCAACCTCAAATGATGCCCTGGAAGAAGGATCCTTGCTGGAATTTCAGAGAACTTCAGAGGTTTAGATGGAAACAGGAGTGTTTGAACAGCACTGTGGGATTCATCCAGCAGCAGGGGCTGGAGGGTGCAGGGTGGAAGCACCTTCAGCTTCCTCTGGAGCTGATAAAATTGTTGCATTTGTTTTTAATCTAAGGCAGAAGTCATCTAGACTAGAACTGTATTTTTTTTTCCTTTTGGGAACATGGATTGTAGCAGGAAGGAGCAAAAATTTCATTAAAGAAGAAAGCAGGACTCCTGAGATTTGCAGATGAGGAAGGAGGGAGTGTTCCTGCTGTGCACAAAAGGCAGCCTGAATTTGAGGAATCCTGGAAGTTTGTAAGTTTGCTATCTGCCTTGGAGTTTCAAAGCCTTTAGGATTCATGACTCAGGCTTACACACACATGCCTTGTAATGATTAGATCTTTCTGGCTTTTTTTTGAAGTGAAAATCAATTTTTTTCTCAGGATCACCTGACTCCAGGAGATAGAGCTTTAAAAATGTGCTCTGCTGCCAAACTGGCAGGAGTGTCATCAAACTTGGTAACAGGCTGTTCCCGTTGGGTTTGGGAAGGCTGCAAAATCCCTTTCTGTAGGAGAGGAAAAGCAGGGAGGGAAGTTATTTTAAACTTCAACCAACAGAGTTTAATCCCCACACTGGTCCTGCTGGATGCTCCACATCTGTTTGTTGGAATGCCAGTGAAGCTGCCACCAGGACATGTCCATTGCAGGACTCCTTGTGCCATTCTGGCCTTCCCAGGGCCCATTTTCCCTTCTCAGGGTGCCCCCAGGTTTTCCCAGCACTGAAATTGGTGGCACTGCTGTCAGTAGTTGGCACCAAGGTCCCTTACCCCAGGAGGGACATTGCTCAGCAGCAGCACTTGTTGCATTTATTTATTTTATTTTATTTATTTTTTATTTCTTTTTCAGCAGAAACCACTGCTCATGTTCATGGGGTGTTGCTCTGCCTCAGTGGACCCCAAACCTCTTCCAGAGGAGGGTGGGTTTGCTGAAAGAGACACTTTTCTAGCCAGATTTTGGGCTGTTTTTCTGAACAAGAGACATTTGTTTCAGCATGCCAGAAGAGGTTTTCCATGCTGGATTCCACTGTATTTGGTGGGGTTGGATCATCAGCTCCCTCACAGTGACCCAGGGCTCAGCCAGGCCTCCCAGTGCTGATAGAAATCCTACAAAACCCCTTTTTGATCCCTCAGATTTGCAGCATCATTAGCATCCTGCTACAGAAGAGATGGGTTTGGGTTTTTTGGTGTTTGTTTTTTATTCTTTCTTGGCCTTTACAGCTCCCTGTGGGAAGGCAGAACGTGGGAGCTGCAAGAGGTGGTTTAGCAGAACAGCTGCTGGTTGGGAATGCAGGGAAGGAGCAGGGGCAGGTTTGCAGGTTTTTACTTTCCTAATTTACAGGAACACTGCCCTTTACAATCTGTGCAAAGCCCAGTTTAAACTGAATGATGGGGAAGCAGGAAACACTATTAACATTGAAAGGAAGCCTGAAGATCAGGTTAATGATGCTGCCTGGTTTGCTTGTACTCTGTGTGTGGACAGTTCCACTGCTCAAAGAAAAATGTATTTTTAGTTTGAAAGTCCCCAGGATTTGGGGACTTCAAACACTGAGGAGAGAAATTGCCTCATTTCCATCACAGCTGAGGTGGTCTGTGGAAGACAGAGGTATTTCTCTCAGCTCTAAGTTTTATTTAATGTTTGTTTACAAACTACCCCGAGCCCAATTTGAGTCAATCAGAGTTATTTGAAGCAATTTTTGTGGGAAAAGGTAACAGAAGGAGCCCTTGATCCGTATGGTGTGTGCAGAGCACAGGCTGGTTCAGACACACAGGGGAGAGGTGGAATTTGCAATTTCTATGGATGCTTTTTATTTGATATTGGAAGGCAGCTTCAGTGTGCTGAGAACACACAGATCCTTTTTCACTGCTTTTTGTAATTTTCAGTGCCCAGTGCACCTGTCCCAAGCTGCCCTCAGCCCCCAGGTTTAGGACCCTGGCTCAGAGGTGTCCATTCTGTGTGCTTTGGGGGTACCAGTGCTGGGCTGCTGAGATGTGCCTGAGCCAGGAAGGCTGTCCCTGTGAGCTGATGAGGAAAGCTGCTGAGAAATGGAATCAGGGCTCCTTCAGAGCCTGGGAGGTCACAGAGCTTCAGAAACACAGCCCAGAGCTGATGAGCCCTTCAGATCTCTGGACCAGCCAGATATCTCCAGATGGAATCCATATGGACGTATCTCCACCTGGGAAGGGCTTACCCCTGCTCCCAAAGGGTCCTGTGCTCAGAGGGACCCCAGCTGGGGGTGGCAGGAGCTGGGACACTGTGCTTGCCACCAGCCCTGCAGTTTTCCTCAGGCTGCCCTGTCTCACTCGTGTCCCTCTCAGTCAGGAGCTCTTGGAGCATTCACTCATTCATTCATTCACCCTGCCACAGGGGATTTCACATTTGGGGTCAAAGCAGCCAGCACTGCAATCCCCAGGAGATGGGGAGTGTGTGGGGCTGGGCAGGGTGGGCTGGGAGCTGTGTGACCCCCCATGGGCTGAGGAGGGGTGGATCCAACATCTCCCAGGGCCCTGCAGCCCGGAGCCAGCCCTGCTGCTGCTGCTGGCAGTGATCCTGTGCCTGCTCTGTCCCCAGCTATGGGTGAACCAGGAGGATGGCGTGGAGGAGGGAACCAGCGAGGTGCAGAACGGGCACCTGGACCCCAGCGCCGACTGCCTGTGCCTGGGCAGGACCGTGCAGAACCGCGACCAGATGAGAGCCAACGTCATCAACGAGATCATGAGCACCGAGCGCCACTACATCAAACACCTCAAGGACATCTGTGAGGTACCTGGGGCTGGGGAACCTCTTGTGGCTGGGAACAGGACGTGGGGGCTGGCCTGGCTCTGTCCCCACTGCATCAAACACCTCAGGGACATCTGTGAGGTACCTGGAGTGGGAACAGGACCTGGGGGCTGGCCTGGGTCTGTTCCTACTGCATCAAACACCTCAAGGACATCTGTGAGGTACCTGGGGTGGGAACAGGACATGGGGCTGGGAACAGGATGTGGAGCTGGGAACGGGACATGGAGCTGGGAATGGGACATGGAGCTGGGAATGGGACATGGGGGCTGGCTCTGTCCCCACTGCATCAAACACCTCAGGGACATCTGTGAGGTACCTGGGGGTGGGGCACCCCTGGGGGCTGGGAACAGGACATGGGGCTGGCCTGGGTCTGTTCCCATTACACCAAACACCTCAAGGACATCTGTGAGGTACCTGGGATGGGAACAGGACCTGGGGCTGGCTCTGTCCCCATTACATCTAACCCCTCAGGGCGCCTGTGAGGTACCTGGGGCTGGCACACCTGCCCATGGTGGGGTACTGGCAGGGGCTGAGCCTGTGTTTGTCCCTCGGTGATTTGGGAACAAGCTGACGTGTCTGAGGACTGTGTCTAATGGAGAAGCAGCATCTGTCAATATGTATTGACAGTTCTGAGAATTTCCTGCTGGATCTGATAATTCCTTTAGTTTGTATTAACCAAAAGTGCAATTTCCTGACCTTTATTCCATAGCTCTTTGACTAAAACATGATGAGGTTGAGATCCTTCAAGCAGCCCTCTTAATTAAAACCCAATGCCATCTACTTTTGAACTTGTGATTGAGGAAATTAGGTTGTAATTAAACCAATCAGTTACCCATGTCATCTGTGCCTTCCATGTCGGGTTCACAATTTCCCCTGGCTCAGGATGGCCCCCATTTGCCTTTTTTATGGTGAGACTGAGCGCAAAATGTTTCCACCATGGGAAATGAAGAAGGGAGCCAGCAAGCAATGGACTTCAGTGACTGACCCCACAAATCCCCAGCTTGGTTCTTGTTCATCAGGTTACAATTAACCTCTACAACCCCTTAGGTTCAGGATTAGTGCCCTGAGCTGAGCCCAAGGTGCAGAGCCTGTGGTGCTGGGTGTCTGGGAAGGGGAACACGTGGCTGTGCCAGAGTTGGGCACTGTGTGTGGAGATGTCCTTATCACTGAGAGGCAGAAGTTTGTGAGCCCTGAAATCCAAGTCTGGGGATGGCTTTCAGCTCATCCCTCGCAATGTTTAGGATTTAGTGAGCCTGTGCCCAGTCAATGTGGTGAAGCCCCCTGGGGATGGTGCTTAGAGGAATGTCTTCCTCCCTTCATCCTTGCTGCTTTTCTCCCAGCAAGGCAGAGCAGCCATCCAAAAAGCATCTATGACACTTTTCAAATATGGAAGAGCCTTGGGATTTCAATTTGGAAACAAATGAGCTTAATTTCAATGTGCTATTTCTGTCAGAGAGCTTTGCATTGGAGAAGGGAAGACTGCAGACACTTCTCCACATTTTGTTTCTTTTCCTGCATTTGCACTTTTCTGTTGGAAATGAAAACAAAAGAAACTAAAATAAACCTTAACTTGCATCTCCAGCCATGTCACCACGTTTCTGCCAATTGGGATTCTCAGGAGGTGCAGACAGGTTCAGCTGCAGTGGGGGAGCACTGATTTACTGCCCCTAATGATGTATCCCAGACAGGAGAGATCCAGAAAGCTCTGCTCCCTCTTTGTGCGATGCAGACTGGGATTGAAGGGATAAATCTTACCTGCAGCTAGAGCATCAGGAAATTCAGCTAAGCAGGGAGGAGGGCAGAAATGGGCATTCTCATCTGTGCAACGATGGGCTATGCCTTGCTGGAGAGAGGCTCATTATGCTCCCTCTAATCCCAGCAATCCCTCTGCTGGGGAGGGCTCCCTGAGCTCTGTCAGCTGGGGGCTGGAACAGCAGGGTGGGAGCTGGGCTGGGCTGGGAGAGCTGGGCTGGGCTGGGAGAGATGGGCTGGACTGGGAGAGATGGGCTGGAATGGGAGAGCTGGGCTGGACTGGTAGAGATGGGCTGGGCTGGACTGGGAGAGCTGGGCTGGGCTGGGAGAGATGGGCTGGACTCGACAGGGAGAGCTGGACTGGACTGGGAGAGATGGGCTGGGCTGGGAGAGCTGGGCTGGAATGGGAGAGCTGAGTGGGACTGGGAGAACCAGGCTGGGCTGGGAGAGCTGGGCTGGCCTGGACTGGGAGAGCCTGGGCCGGGCTAGGAGAGATGAGCTGGACGGACTGGGAGAGCTGGGCTGGACTGGGAGAGCTGGGCTGGACTGAGAGAGCCGGGCTGGACTAAGTGGGAGAGCTGGGCTGGGCTGGGGTCCCCGTGCCCTGGTGGGGTGGCAGGGCTGTTGTTTGTGCCACAGCACAAGCAGGCAGCAGACAGCCCCTGGTGAGCTGCTCTGACAGTGGCACATTCCCCTCTTCCCAGGGCTCTTTGTTTGTTTTAGGGTGTTTCAGGTGCAGGATGAAGGATGAGGTGTGAGAAGGGATGGCAGAGCAGCTCTGGCTGGGCTGAGCCTGGTTTAGTGCTGAGTTTAGCTGTGTGTGGTTATTGCTTCTGAGCTGCAGTGAATAACAAATCCTGACAGCAGGGAGGCACCTGAGGATGGAGGGTGTTCCTGGGGGGTGGTGGTGAAGAGCCCTCCCATTGCTCCCCTCTGCTTCAGGATGCATTTCCACTCCCTGCTCCTGTGTCACTGCACACCCTGTGACCATTCCCAAAATCTATGGCATGAGTCTGGCCAGGCAGGGAGCTCAGGAGCTGGCCAGCACCAGGATGGATGGATGGATGGATGGATGGATGGATGATGGATGATGGATGGATGGATGGATGGATGGATGATGGATGGATGGATGATGGATGATGGATGGATGGATGGATGGATGGATGGATGGATGGATGGATGGATGATGGAGGGATGGATGGATGAGGATGGATGGATGGATGATGGATGGATGGATGGATGGATGGATGGATGGATGGATGGATGGATGGATGATGGAGGGATGGATGGATGAGGATGGATGGATGGATGATGGATGGATGGATGGATGGATGGATGGATGGATGGATGGATGATGGATGGATGGAGGGATGGATGGATGATGGATGGATGGAGGGATGGATGGATGATGGATGGATGGAGGGATGGATGGAGGGATGGATGGATGGATGGATGGATGGATGGATGGATGGATCATGGATGGATGGATGATGGATGGATGATGGATGGATGGATGGATGGGTGGAGGGATGGATGGATGGATGATGGATGGATGGAGGGAGGGAGGGAGGGATGATGGATGATGGATGGATGGATGGAGGGATGGATGGATGGATGATGGATGGATGGATGGATGGATGATGGATGGATGGATGATGGATGGGTGAATGGATGGATTATGGATGGATGGATGGATGGATGGATGGATGGATGGATGGATGGATGATGGACTGACCACCTCTCCTGGCTGTCTCTAAGCCCACTGTGGGGTGAAGAAAACTTAGCACTTAACCTCCTGCCAATCCTGTCCAACTTTGGTCTATACTTCAGGGACTACATGGAAAAGTACTTTAAAGACAGACAGTTTGGCAGCTATTTTTAGGTATTCATTGAGCAAAACACTCTCCAACATCTGCTCATCAGTCAGCTCTCCCTTCTCTGAGCAAACCTGACGGGATGAGCAGAAGGAAGATGACATTGTTTTATGTAACAGAAGTAAATTTACTGGAAAAACTCTGCAGCAGCCTCCTCTGCTGCGTGTTATGGATGAATCTCCAGTCTCCTTTTCCTGTCTTGTGCTGGAAACCACCTTCAAATGCACAGAGAGGATGAGGCTTGGGAACTCCTCACATTCCTTTATTCTCCCTGTGCTTTCAGAGGTGCCAGCACAGAAATGTGCTGCTTCAGCTTCTCCAGACACGTGATTCCAGAGAAATGATGAAGCAGCACAGGGATGGTGGGAATAGTGAGGATGGGAATTGCAGCCAATGCCAGCCCTGAGGCTGGGAGACATTCCTGTGTTTGGGAGGGGAGGGATGTCACAGAGCACAGCGAGGGGACGCTGCCCCATGGGCACAGGGAGGGCTTTTTCCTGGCTTTTTCCTTGAGTTTTTTCCCAGGCTGTTCTGAGATCATCAGATAAACAAGAAAATCTGCATGGAGAGAGGCTCTGTGTCATTTCTCCCCAGTTTGGATTTTGGTTTGCCCTGTGACCATCCCACAGCGTGGGAAGCAGCCTGCTCCCATTCCTCGTGGCCTTGGAAAATCAGAGGGGGAAACCCAGGGAAATGAGTCATCAAGGAGCTCCTGGGGGAAGAGAGACCTAGATTAGGAAGTGTAGAAGGTGTTCCAGAACCCAAACTTCTCAGCTGAAAAGGCAGGAAATTCAGGGTGACGGCATCCTCTGAGCTGAGCTGCACATGGCAGAGGTTGGGTCCAGGCCAGGTCGGCCAGAGTTGCATTTCTCATTCATGTTTGAAGTTGTCCCTGCCAGGAACCACATGGTGAGGCTGAAGGACAGTTCATTGCAGGGTTCCAATGTTCATTGTGGCCCAGCAGCTGCATGTCACCAGCTGGCAGTGTGACTAAGCATCCCGAGTTCCCAAATTTAGCCATTCCACTGGAGCTGCTGGCGTCTTCTTCCCTTCATTTTCCCCCTTTCTATATAATAAAGGCAAGCAAAGTAAGCACAGTCATCTCCTGATGACCCTTGTGTTGTTTCTTTCTAGTCAGGATGCTGCAAAATAGACCAGGCCAGTTGCAGGATCTGAGATTTGGCCTTGGAAGGTTTCTAGTCTAAATCATTCTGGTTGGACTCGATAATCCTAAAGGTCTTTTCCAACATGAAAAATTCTGTGATTCAGTGATGATCATCCTGACGGGTGAAGTGTGGGAGGATGAGGGATTTGCTGAGAACCTTCCCACCCTCCAGCACATCAGCTGCAAACTTGTTGGGGGTGCACTCCATCCCCTCATCCAGGTGGTTGATAAAGATACTAAACAGAACTTGCTGATGGTACTAAACAGCTTCCTTGTCCTGATTATGAGCTGAAAGGAGAAATCAGAGCAGGCTCAAACAGCCCCTCACAGCTTTCTGTGGAGGCTGAGCCACTGGAAGGATGGGGAAGCAGCAGTGCTTGTAGGAGACCTGGGTGGGAGGTGTTGGGGGCAGTGGGGTTTGCAGGAGCACTGAGCCCCTCCTTGGGGCTGTCCCCTGGCTGTTGCTGCTCTCTGCAAATCCTCCTTTCTCCCTCTCCCAGGGTTACTTAAAGCAGTGCCGGAAGAGGAGGGACATGTTCAGTGACGAGCAGCTGAAAATCATCTTTGGGAACATTGAGGACATCTACAGATTTCAGATGGGCTTCGTGCGGGACCTGGAGAAGCAGTACAACAACGAGGACCCCCATCTCAGTGAGATTGGGCCCTGCTTCCTGGAACACGTGAGTGCACGGCCACTGTCCCTCCAGGCCTGGCTGGGAGGGAGGGAGGGAAAACCCCAAAGGCAGGAACCTCTTGGGGTAACAGGTCAGGGACTGCTCCATGTACTGTGGGAGATACAGAGGAGGCAGGGCTGGGATATGCAGTTGGATAACCCCCAGTACATCTGAGTCACATGGATGAGAAGATACTGGAGGATTTTGCCTAGCCCATCCTACTGTTCCATAAACCACCTCCTGCAGGAGCTGATAAATTGGCCAGTGTTGTAAATATGGCAGGAAATGTCAAACAAATGCCAGCCCTGGAGCTGGAGACTTTCCTGGAGGGAGAGGGGAGCAGCTCCTGTGCTGTGTCAGGACAACAGTTGACTGCTTATCAGAGAAACTCCTGATAAACATTCCTGAAACTTCAGCAGATCATCCCTAAAGAGTTTCACAGCATCTTTTAAACATCCCTGGGTCTCTCATTGGGGTTTCCTCTGAGAAGGTGCGTGAGGTGTTAACATGGCTGGTTCTTATCAGAGCCTGCAGAAAGCCGCATCACATTCCACCTCTGTGCTGGGAAGATGTAGGAAATCTTGCTGAGAATCAGTAACTCAGATGTCATGACTTGAGGCTGTGCTGTCAATTCATTGATAGTGACAATAGCAAGAATTGCTGCTGAGATTTGGAGGAAGATCTGACACTTGCCTGTCACCAGACAGGGGCTGAGAGCTGGCTGATAAACTCCTGATAAATTGTCCCTGCTTAGCCATTTGGGAAACTGAGGGGTGAGGATGTTTAGATCCTGTTTAGAGATCTCCAAAGCATCTTGTTCCTCATTTTGTTCAGGAAGAGAGAGCTGTCAGTGCATGTCTGGGTCAGCTGTGGGGACAGGAAGGACACTGGATCCCTGTTCCCAGACAAGCAGCTTGTTTGGACCCCCAGGGATTGAGAAGTAATTGCTGTGCAGGCATGTCTTGGCTAAATAGAATCTGTCCTTTTTTGGAAGGCATTGACCACAGCTCGGTGGATCTGGCTGGTTTGCAACACCTGCCTATGACCTGGGCTGTCTCAGAGTTAATTTGTGGTGCTGGGCTGTGCCCATCTCCTTCCCAGTGAAATCTTCCTCTGCCCTTTCATTGCCTTGTCTGCATGGCCCAGATGAATCAAGCCCGAGTTAAAGGTGACAGTCTGTGGTCAGTGAAGGCAGGAAAAGGACATTCCAACAAAATAGACATCAGAAAACCTGTTAGACCAGTCCAAAAGGTGGAGGAGCACACACATCAGTGGGTTTTTTGTTTGTTTTTAGTGTTTTCTGGGGCTCTGTTCCTGGGGGAATCCATGCAGTACCTTGGGTTCCCCACTGGTAAAGGGAATTTCAAACATCCCCAGCCCCCAAACTTGCCAGGTGCTTCAGGCCCAGGGAAAGAGCTCTAGAAATAACAAGGTTGTCCTCTTGTCTTACCAAAAGCCAGAGCTCTGCTGGGTTGTGCCTTTCAAACCCTCCCTGCAGGATTTGAAGCTGAGAGCAAGCACAGCTCTGTGCAGGGCTCACATTAACACACCTGTACCTGCAGAGACCTCGGGCTTGTGCCAGAGTGCAGGTCCCTCTCTGCAGTCCCTCCTTTCCCAGCACCTCTTCCAAACAGGAGGAGCACTGCAGGATCTGTCCTTCCTCCTGCTTGGGCTGTGCTTTCTTGGAGATCCAGACTGGTTTGGGTTGGGGAGATCATTTTGTTCCAGACCCTGCTGTGGGCAGGCAGGACACCTTTACAGACCACAATGTTCCAAGCTTATCCTTGAACACTTCCAGGGATGGGGCAGCCACAGCTTCTCTGGGAATTCCATCCCAGGGCCTCCCCGCCCTCCCAGGAGAGTTTCTCCCTGTATTCCTGTCATGGTGGGTGTTGTTCAGAGTGCTGTGACCCTCCTGAAGAAGGGTCTTGAAAAAGACACCTGGGGGACACAGGCACATCTGTGCTCACACTGGGTGATTTCAGCTCTTCTGGCATCCAGGAGACACAGAAGGAGAGATGGAATCTTTGTGGGGGGTTCCAGGGAGAGCCTTTGTTGAGCTTCCTTGAAGGGTTCAGTGACGAAGGGGCCACTGAGGCAGGGAAAGCAGGGGTTTATATAGGGATCTTGAGGGGCAGGACAGAACACCGGGGCCAATGGAGTACATTGAATCTGCATCTCACAGCAAGGAAAAAGGCTGGGAGAAGCCTTTTTCTCACCCTAGTGGCCTGAAGGGTCCTCCCTCCAGGGGAGAGTTGTGGTTCCTTTCCCTGCTGGCCCACCAGCCCCACAGGTCCCACAGAACCCTGCCCTTCCCAGCCCTGCTGGGGCATTGATCAGCCAGGTCTCTGCCTGACCCATCCTCCTCCTCCTGCCCTCACAGCAAGACGGCTTCTGGATCTACTCTGAGTACTGTAACAACCACCTGGACGCGTGCATGGAGCTCTCCAAGCTGATGAAGGACAGCAGGTACCAGCACTTCTTCGAGGCGTGCCGCCTGCTGCAGCAGATGATCGACATCGCCATCGACGGCTTCCTGCTCACCCCCGTGCAGAAGATCTGCAAGTACCCCCTGCAGCTGGCAGAGCTGCTCAAGTACACGGCCCAGGAGCACAGGTACCCTGCAGGCACGGGGCCAGGGCTGTGCCCTGCGGGGCTGGGGGTTTTCTGTGCAGAGCTGCTGCCCTGCGAGGCTGGGGGATCTGTCCAGGGCTGGAGATCTGTCCTGCAGGGCTGGGGGATCTGTCCAAGGCTGGGGGATCTGTCCAGGGCTGGGGGATCTGTCCAGGGCTGGAGATCTGTCCTGCAGGGCTGGGGGATCTGTCCAAGGCTGGGGATCTGTCCAGGGCTGGGGATCTGTCCAGGGCTGGGGGATCTGTCCAGGGCTGGGGATCTGTCCTGCAGGGCTGGGGGATCTGTCCAGGGCTGGGGATCTGTCCTGCAGGGCTGGGGGATCTGTCCAGGGCTGGGGATCTGTCCAGGGCTGGGGGATCTGTCCAGGGCTGGGGATCTGTCCAGGGCTGGGGATCTGTCCTGCAGGGCTGGGGGATCTGTCCAGGGCTGGGGATCTGTCCTGCAGGGCTGGGGGATCTGTCCAGGGCTGGGGATCTGTCCAGGGCTGGGGGATCTGTCCTGCAGGGCTGGGGGATCTGTCCAGGGCTGGGGGATCTGTCCAGGGCTGGGGATCTGTCCAGGGCTGGGGATCTGTCCAGGACTCCTTCCTTACACAGGGCTTGGGGTTTCTATCCAGGGCTTCTTCCCACCCACGGGTGGGGGTTTTCTGTCCAGGGCTCCTTCCCTACACAGGGCTTGGGATTTCTGTCCAGAGCTGCTGCCCTGCAGGGCTGGGGGATCTGTCCAGGGCTGGGGGATCTGTCCAGGGCTGGGGATCTGTCCAGGGCTGGGGGATCTGTCCAGGGCTGGGGGATCTGTCCAGGGCTGGGGATCTGTCCAGGGCTGGGGGATCTGTCCAGGGCTCCTTCCTTACACAGGGCTTGGGGTTTCTATCCAGGGCTCCTTTCCTACACAGGGCTGGGGGATCTGTCCAGGGCTGGGGATCTGTCCAGGGCTCCTTCCTTACACAGGGCTTGGGGTTTCTATCCAGGGCTCCTTTCCTACACAGGGCTGGGGGATCTGTCCAGGGCTCTTTCCCACCCACCAGTTGGTGTTTCTGTCCAGGGCTCCTTCCCTACACAAGGCTTGGGGTTTCTTTCCTAACAGGGGTTGGGGTTTTCTGCCCAGTGCTGCTTCCCTACAGGGTTTGGGATTTCTGTCCAGTGCTCCTTCCCAACAGAGCTTGGGGTTTTCTCTCCAGTGCTCCTTCCTACAGGGCTTGGGGGTTTCTGTCTAGGGCTCCTTCCCTACACAGGGCTTGGGGTTTTCTGTCAGTGGTCCTTTCCTACACAGGGGTTGGGGTTTCTGCCCAGGGCTCCTTCCCTACACAGGGCTTGGGGTTTCTTTCCTAAGAGCGCTTGGGGTTTTCTGCCCAGTGCTCCTTCCCAACAGAGCTTGGGTTTTCTGCCCAGGGCTCCTTCCCACCCAGGGCTTGGGTTTTTCTGTCCAGTGCTGCTTCCCTACACAGGACTTGGAGGTTTTTGTCCAGTGCTCCTTCACAACAGAGCTTGGGAGTTTTTGTCCAGTGCTCCTTGCCACTCAAGGGTTGGAGTTTTTGTCCAGTGCTCCTTCCCAACAGAGCTTGGAGTTTTCTGTCCAGTGCTGCTTCCCTACAGAGCTTGGGGTTTTCTGTCCACTGTTCTGTCCTCCCCCAGGGCTTGGGGTTTTCTGTCCAGCTCTTGTCCCTGTGACATCCTTGATAAACAGGAGCAGGACAAAGGGTTAGCAGACAGTTCAGTCTTCTCCAAGCAGCAATTCTCGATGGAGACACGCTCAACTCTCTTCTAATCAGACATGTGAACTAATTACCCTTGGATGTACTTTCTGATGCTACCAGTTACACTGGGAAAATTACCCAGTTAGCATTCAGTGGTCCTTCCCTGCTCCCAGGGAGACCCTGGGCACACAGTGAGTACAGGGCCAGGGTCTGCAGCTGGAGCCTGATGTGGGGAGAGCTCCAGACCTGCTCAGCTTTTCAGCCCAATCCCATCCATGGTTTTGCTGTGCAGTTTAGGTTCAGAGGAGCAGCCGCAGTTTGATTGCTTCCCAAAATTTCCAGCATCTCTTTTGCTGCTGCTGAGGACAATCAGCCTGGCTGCCTGACAGTGTGAATCAGGAGCAGTGCCTGTGATACCACTTGGGATTTACTGCTGTGAAAATAAGGTGAAAGAAAAATCAGGCCCTGTGAGAGCAGATTTGTTCCTGCCCTGCCAATTTTCTTACTTTTTCCAAAACCCATTTAAAAGCAAGTGAGGACAGAAAAGACCAGAGATGTTTCAGAAACTTCTGCAAGTGTTTGATGGCTTGTTTTCCCCAGGCCCAGAGCAGAAGTGTGATGGGAGCAGAGCTGCATTGATCTGCTTTAACCTGACCCATCAGTCTGAGTGACTCAGGGTAGCCAAATGCCCCAAATCACCAATTTGGAGAAACCTTTGGCTTCAGATCCAATCCCTGCTTTTCCAAAGACCAAATCAAACTTGGGATGGACTGGTGGGAACCTCGGGGTATCAGAAGGCAGCTGTGGGATCCCACAGGTTGTGGGTTTCCCCTTCAGCAGCCACAGGAGTACCCATAGCATGGCTGGGAGCTCGGATGTGGCTTCCCAGCAGGAGGGTGTTGAAAATGGCCCTCTGTGAGTTACTTGGGAGCCACAGCAAAGGGGATGTGGGCAGTGTGATAACACCAGGGTTGGGTTATTTTGGGAGCACATTTCTGTGCCCTTAGGGATGTTCTAAACTCACCATGCTG
The DNA here is from genome assembly GCA_039654755.1 of Calcarius lapponicus. Lineage (NCBI taxonomy): Eukaryota > Metazoa > Chordata > Aves > Passeriformes > Fringillidae > Calcarius > Calcarius lapponicus. The sequence goes on along the minus strand of CM077467.1, from coordinate 18,388,520 downwards.
TTAAGGAATCACACAGAGTCGTGTTCTGAGGAGCCCTGGGAGCTCTCCTGTGGTCAGCAGCACTTGGGTGACTCAGCCTGAGGGCTCTGTGCCCCTGGATTGCCATGGACACTCCATTTCTCCTGTTCCTCTGTGCTCTGGGAAGGGAGGGCGGGGGGAGGTTTGCTCACCTTGCATTAGGAGGAGCAACCCCTGCAGCTCTGACAGCACAGGGAGGAGACCTGTGGCTGCACAGTGGTGCCACATCCCAGCCCTGGAGTGAGGCAAAGCATGGGAAAACACAGGATTCCCAGGGAAAGCAGGGATGTGAGCTTCATCTAACAGAGGAACATGTCCTCTTTGTCTTTTTTTTCCATTCTTTTTCACTGCCACCACACCTGCAGAGCTGTGGATTTTCCCAGCACAGGTCAGGACAATGCTGAAACCAGCATCCAGACCAGGCTCCCCAGAGATAGCACGTGATGCTTGGCAAGGACCTAGACTTGGATTCTGATGGAGCACTGGGAAGTGGCCACTGCAGCCCCAACAGAATTGACAAACCATTTATTTGCCTTCATCTCATGGTTAATGGGATCCTATTATTGCCTCATGGCCAAATGCTCTGCTCCTGTTGTTTTTTTCTTCTAAGTTTTTGCCAGCTCTGCCACAGACATGGGCTGGGAGCCCAAAAAGTTCAGTCCTGAGCCTTTTCTTCATTACAGCATGACAGGAAAACACTGCTGGGGTTTTCTCCCTGGAATTAGGGAATTAGCATTCCCAGGATGAACGGCTGGCACTGTCCCACTCTGCACTGAGGCAGGATGGGGCTGAGCTCAGAGCCTCTCTCCTGTTTGCAGCCTGGTTCCTTTGAATTTTTCACAAAGCCACATCTGTTCACATCTTAAAGATCTACTCCAGCTTAATATTAATTAAATATAGGAAGGTCCTAAGTGCAGCTTGCTGGAATCCTGAGCACTCCCAGAGCAGAAGGGAGCTGGAGTTGGGAATGTAGGAACATTTTACATGAGCAGACTCTGTCAGGGAGTGCCCTCCCTTCTGAGCATGAGCATCACTGCTGGGAGATCACTGGTGACTGTCTGCAAACCCTGCACCCCTCCCTGCCTCTCCAGATCCTCCCTGTTTCCCTGAAGAGCTCATGGATGTTCTCCAGGCCACCCTGATGTCCCCCTGGCACAGCTCCTTTCCTGCCTGACACAACCAACACTCCCTTCACACAGATGCTCACACAAAGGGAGGCACAAGAAGTTCTTCATTGTGCAGCACAATCCCTTCCATCCCTGGCAGTGTCCAAGGCTGGGTTGGATGGGACTTGGAGCACCTGGGACAGTGGGGGATGTCCCTGCCCATGGCAGGGGGTGGAGCTGGATGGGCTTTAAGGTCCCTCCTCACCCAGACCTCTCTGTGATGGATAGGATATATCAGGCAGCCCATCCTCTATTTTCCTTTATTTTGCTGAAAGCCCAGTCCTTGCTGTCCTGGAATTTGTGGGATTATTTTTAACTACACCTAGAATTTTAACAGAAGAATTTAAGAAAAAATGAAAACTCAGCTCAAGATTTCACCTGAACAAGGATAATTAATATTTTATTATATATAAAATATTACATATATATATATAACATATATAATATATTATATATATTTTATATATATATATATATATATATATATATATATATATATATATATACAAAACCCAATATTGCTTGTATATCACAGTGTGTTTGTTTCTTGGTATTTATCCTGTTGGGAACAGCTGGAGGGGGGATCTAATTCCCAGTATTCACCCCTCTTTTAGCTGTCACCAGCACAATCCTTAGCAATAATCAATAAAGCCATTCCCCCTGCAGCTGCCCAAGATGGCAGTTTTTCTCATTAGTCAGCAATCAATAGCAGCCCTTAAGTTAATAATACATGGTGGTGGTGTTGTGGCAGCTGGCCTTGCCTGTGTCCCCAGTGGAAATGAACGTTGCAGCTCCTTGGAATGGAAGAGCAGGCACAGGGCAGGAATCAATGGCATTGATTTCAGCATCACTTTTTGAAAAGACTGATCATCATCCTCAGTGGCCCTGGCAGGAGCCTGCTCTCACTCTGTGTCACTGCACTCACAGGGCCCTGCAGGGTAAAAAAAAGAGTTGCTTGATTTGCTCACCTGAAATCTGCAGTGAGAGTGAATTCCATGGGGTGACTGCTCTGGGAGTGGCTTGGATGGTGCTCTGGCCTTTGTCTAAATGAACCCTTTACTAAATGTTCATTTTAAACCAGAAAAATCCAGGCCCAAAGACAGAGGCTGTAAGAGTGTGCAGCCTGTCTTTAGAATGCTCTTGAGGTTGCAGAGGGCTCACCAGTGCTGGGCTGGTAGAGGCCAGACTGGGCTCCCAGCTCCAGTTTCCATCGAGCTGCTCCGTCGTGACAATCCAGGTGGAAAAATCCCATTGTAGCACTGAGGGGTCCCCCCTGCCCGTGTCTCCCTGTGGGCTGGTGAGTTTGTGGCACACTCCTGGCATGTCCTGCTGCCTGCCTTTGATGGCCTTTCCCTCTGTGTGCAGTGACTACAGGTACGTGGCCGCTGCCCTCGCCGTCATGAGGAACGTCACCCTCCAGATCAACGAGCGCAAGCGGAGGCTGGAGAACATCGACAAGATCGCTCAGTGGCAGGCCTCTGTCCTGGACTGGGAGGTACAGTAAACCTGCCCTGGCAGCCTGGCAGACTCCAGGCTGCTCTTGGGTTATCTGAAACCCTGTAGTTCATTTCCCATGGTTCGGGATGAAGCCTGGGGTGGAGAAGGTGCAGTCGTGACTTCGGGGTGCTGCTTAAACCTTAATGGTGCCCTAAAGAAAATCCAGTTCCAGTTTCATCACTAGCAAGCTGGAGTGACTTTTGTGCTTGCAGTGCTGCTAGTAGGTGAGACTTGGAGCAAACCCCATGTGCATTTTGCCTCTGTGCTGTGTCACTGGGGAGGAGGGAGGGAAAGACGTAGCAAAAAGCCCTGGAAATTGCAAGAGGTTAAGAAAATGAAGAAAATCCTTCTGGTGATTGTTTTATGACTGGAAGCCAAACTGTTAAACTGGAGTTAGAGATGTTATTTGCATTTTATAAATGCCATCCCACTTAAAGATATTTCTGAACCAGCCCTGTGTGTAGTGATGGTGTAATTAAGGAGCTGAGAGGCACAGGGAAGGCAGAGTCAGCAGAAGGATTCCTCACCAGCAGGCCTTCAGTCTCTACATTTGTGCCATGTGTTTGGAAGAAAAGCCATACTAAAATTATGTTCTCCCTTTCTTTTCGTCCCTGATTTTTAAAAATCATTGTATAGAAGTAATCCATAAATAGGGTTTTGCAGCAGATTGAGGACAAACGTTTTTGTAAATCCTCTCGCTGTTGTCATCAGCCCATGTGTTCAGCAAGGAGATAATCAGAGTGATGGAGCAGCCTTTCTGCTTCCTCACTTGTGAAGTCTGAAATAACTCCACATTCCAGTCATGGGGATCATACTGTGGAAATGAGTGTGTGGGAAAGAGGCATTCATCTTTTAATTAATTTATTTCTGGCAAAGATCTGTGAAGGCTGGGAGGAGAGGGAGAGAAATACAGGTGCGTCACCTGTGTCCTCCTTGGCTGAGCTAGTTTCATTGCTGTGATGGAGGATGGAGGTTTATCACCCTGGATCTGGTGATAAAACACACAATAAAACACATCAATGCAGCAATCAGAGCTGGGATTGTGGCTGGCTGGGAGAGCAGAGAGCACAGAGAATGTGTCTGATTGTTTTACTGCTGGGGAACATCTCTCACTGCCAGGCAGACTCATTTCCAGAATGAGGAGACTGCTCTGCAGGAGGCACAGGACCATCAGCTCCACGCTCAGCCCTGGAGTGTGCCATGGGATGAGCTAATGGGGGTCATTTGTGAGGAGCTCCCAGCCCCTCACTGTAAATAAATCTCCATTAAGGACAGATCCATTCCAAGCCAGTGAATATTCATGTGTGAGAGGGAAGCCAAGGTGACCTCCACACAGGATCTATGGAATAGCAGTTGCTTTTTCCCTTCCATTAGCTCAGTTGATAATTCATTTTTATTTAGCCCTGTCCTTGATAATTCATTCCTGCTTAGCAGTACCCATTCTTTATCTCCATCCCATCCTCAGGCACTTGCCAAATTATTCCTCCAGGCTTTTTTCAGCTATTCCAGATTTTGAGCACATTATTGCAGCAGCATCCTTCAGCTTCTCATAACACAGCCCAGTCTGCTGCTGCTATGCTCAGAAATCCCATGGGAACACAGCTCCTGGTCAAAGAAAAACATCTTCCTTGCCCTTTTTATTCCGGATTTTGGATCAAGAAGAGTCACAGAGTTTTGATGAGAAAGTAGAGGATGAGAGTTGGACCCAGCAGAGGATTTTACTGCTTGATTCTTTCCTCTAAAGCAGTTCTGAATCACCAGATCCAGCCCCCACTGCACAGCTGTCCATGGAACAGCCAGAAGGATGCACAGAAACCCAAAATACCCAGGAGTGAGCCACAGTGTAATGCAGGAAGAGAGTGGGAGAAATGAAAGGATTGGATCTTTGGGAAGTGCTTGGATGTGCTGAGATGTGTGCAGGTGTTCCTTTGGCACTGCAGACCCCAAATCCCCCTTGGAGGCTGCAGGGATGTCCCCAGGACATGGAGCAGTGGGGTTGGCTCCTCACCCAGCCCTGAGGGCTCAGAGCTTTGTCTGCTGTGCAGTTTTGGGGTTCAGCAGGGACCTCCTGGCGTGTGTCCCCAGCCTCTCCAGGCTCTGGGAAAGGGACAGTTCTGGTTTGAGATCAGCTCCCAGCTGGTGTTTGCTGTCAGTGCTGTGCTGCCACAAGGCCTGTCCAGGAGTTCCCTGAGCAGAGAGGGATCCCAGCTGTAATTCCCAGCCTTCCTGGCCCTGCTCCTGCTCTAATCTGACCTTTCTGTACCTGTTCTGTCCATCCCAGGGGCTCCAGAGCACAGGCACAGCCCAGCCTTCCTGAGACCCCCTGGAAACAGCACTGACCCCAATAAAACAGGAACCAGCTGTAAAAAATTACCAGTTCAGTCTTTTCCCACCCAAAATGCAGGCAGGGCACACGATAGAGCTAATCCCAAATTCCCACCACATTGGCACTTCACAACTGATTTCAGTGGCTGAATGTTGCAGCATGTGGAGATATTTCATTTGGAGGAATGTCTGTTTTTCCTCAGCATCTTGAGACTGATGATGCTGATTCTCTGCTCTGAAGTTTTCATTTCTAAATTTACCCATGTTTTGTCAGGAGATGGTGGAAAAAGATTCTTTAAAGAAGAAGGAAAAATTTCCAACCAAACAAAAAATACTTTGTGAGGGAATATCTGAAATGTTCTGTTATATAAAACGTGTGCACAGTTTCTTGCAAGGAGAGGTGGTGTTGGGAATGCTGATCCTAAAACAAATAGGAAAAGTAAGGGTGTGTCCAAGCTGCTTTAAGCAGAGGGGTTTTACTGAATCCCATTTTTTAGGAATTATTTTTATTCCTCCATGGGATAAAAATGTATCACAAATGTGGCCCCATGGTGATGAATCTCAGGGTTTGAAATTTGAAAACTACAAATATCCTTGAGTTAAGCAAAGCCAGAGGTTCTCCCCAAGAAGTCCTGCAAGCAGGATGTGATTGTGTAAATTGCCAATGGGATCAGGAAAGGGTGGCCTGGCACAGAAGGAATCATTGGCAACTTTGGCATCTTCAGACAAGAAATGACTGAGCAGAATTGTAAGGGAAGATTCTGATCTCACTGGCTGCTGTAAATCAGGAATAATCCCAGTCACTCTGAGTTCCTGTGTAATTTGTGGCAATGTGGGTTTGCCTGAGAAGCCTGCCTTGGTCTGCTGCCACGTGTGACTCACTTATTTATTTTGTAACCTGAATTCCCAGCATACAAACAGACCCAGAGAGGTGCTGCCCACACCAGTCCTCCAGTGCTTTGAGCTGGTAATGGCTCAGAATTTGGGGCTTCCACCACCTCCCACCGAGCCCTTTCAGTGCCTTTCAGCTCTGAAGTGTTCCCTGATGTTCCAGCTCCATTTCCCCGGCCCAGCATTGTCCCCCTGCTCGCGGTGACACACCCTCAGATCAGAGCAGTGACACTGAAAGGCAGCAAGGCAAACCTCCACGCAGAGCTGCCTTCAAAGGGGGCAGCCAGAGCATCCTGGGCAGCCTTTGCTGCTCTCTCCCTTCCCTGTTCCTGCCCTCTGAGGGAGCTCCAGCCCTCAAAGCTTGGTGGGAGTAGCTCCACATGGCACTGTCATGTTTTCTGAAAAATCCCTTCACCAGAATTTTCTCCTAGGAAGCTGAGAAGCCTCAGAGAAAACAAACAAACAAACAAACAAACAAACAAATTCTTATCTCATTTGCTTCTCCTGTGTTGTGCTCACATGTGGAATGTGTTTGGAGATTGTTTGTCCACCTAGTAATTGTTTCATTAATTTCATGTAAATTCTTTTAACTTAATGACCAATTACAGTCAAGCTGTGTCAGGACTCTGGAAGGAGTCACAAGTTTTCATTCTTATATTTCTAATCTTCTATAAGTATCCTTTCTCTATTCTTTAGTATAGTTTAGTATAGTATTCTTTAATATAATACAATATCATACAATAATAAATTACCTTCAAAAACATAAAATCAAATACATCATTCCTTCCTTTGTCTGGAAACCCCACAAATTCAAGACCACACACACACACAGAGCAGCATTAAAAGAGATTTCCACAAAGCCCATCACCATTTCCAAGTCCCTGCCAGCCCCAGGGCTCTATTTGCACCCTTCAGAGGCACATCCCTGCCTTTCCCTCTGCTCCTGGTCCCTCTCTCCTGCTCCCCAGATGGATCCTGTGAGCTCATGGAGCCCTGTGCCACCTGTGCCACCTGTGCCACCTGTGCCACTGTGCCCAGCTCTCTGGGCTCTGCTGCTGGGCAGGATCTGGGCTCTGTGCCCATGGGCAGGGCTCAGCACAGCCTCCCTGGGTGCCCTGTATGGATGGTGTGGGGATGGAAAACACGTCTGTGCCTCAGCACACCTGGAATTGCTCAATTTTATGCCTTTTCACACAGCTCTTGAACTGCATCAAAACAAAATGAAGCAGCAATCACTGCAGCAGTTCAGGCTCCATCTCCAGATCTCCAGCAGCATTTTCCTCCCTTTCAGCCCAGTTTTTTCTCACAGGAGGGAGAAGGATTTGCTCCCATTCCCTGGGAGATCAGTGGCGGTCCCTGATGAAACAGGGGACAGTTAACCAGGTTTGGCAGAGGACAGAGCCTGGGTGGGTTTGAACTTGCTATTTAAAACAGATTACTTTGGTTTGTGTAGATATTTAGATATTTCTACCAAAGATTCTCATGGGTTGCCAGTATGGCAGCTTCCAAGAGCATTAAATTTCCATGAAGGGAGAAATATATATATATTGGAGAAATTGAATGAGCATTGTCCTTTTAAATTTCTTCTCATTCCTGTTATTTACGGGTCCTTTAAATCAAGACTTGCTGCCCTTAATTATGTAATCTATAATCACTGGCCTCAGCCTGCTGCTGCATCAGTGAATCCAAGAGTGCCACGAAGAGAAGCTGCCTGGAACCACCAAAGTGAGGGCAGCCTGATGAGAAATCCTCCTGGGAAAAAAAAATAACCACGGCAGGGACTGAAATGGAGCCTTCTTTTTTCTCCTTCTTTTATTTTGTTCCCCCCAGCAACAGAAGGTATCAGAACGGAGCTTGTTGAAAAGGACAACATTTCGCTGCCGTTGCTTTGTGTGATCTCAGTGTAGCCGCGGGTGCTAATCAGCCTGTCAGTCTCTAATTGCAGAACAGCAGTGTCAGGCACGAGAGAGCCCTGCTGGCTCCCTGGAGCTGGAGAGGGCACAGATCCCCTCCTGGTGCCCGGCGGGGGCAGTGCTGGGGTGGGCAGGGGCAGCTCTGGGGGGCTCTGGGCATTCCTGAGCCCAGGGAGGTGTCTGGGAGGGGCAGCAGCTCTCAGAGCCAGCCCTGCCTCGCTGTCCTGCTGCTCCCATTTATTTCATGGCACTCTCCAAGCTCTGGTTCCTGCCAGCTGCCCATGGCAGAGCATGGCCAGGGCAGCAGCACTGGGGAGCTGGGATCCACATCTTGCCTGGCAGCAGCAGAGCTGACCCTGAGCTGTCACAGTCAGGCGTGGCCTGGGGACTCAGGGTGGCACTGAGGGCTCCAGGGGCCTCACATCCAGCCCAGAGCTGGGGCCTTCTGCTCCCGCTGCTGCACACAGGGACTGGGGCTCTGCCTGGCTCTGCCTCTCCCACACAGAGAGGGGAGTCAGCTTTCCTTGGCTGCCCTCTGGGTGCTGCAGGATGTGCACTGAAAACCCTGCACGTGTCTGGGGAGGGGTTTGTTGGAGGCTTTTGTGACAAAACTCAGGTTGGAAAAGGTGTCAGGGTTCTCTTGGCCACTCTGCTGCTGTGCTCTGCTGAACGTCTGCCAGTCCAGAGCAACTAAAAGTTCAGCCTCTTCCTTGTTCAGCAGGGTTTGTCTTAACTTACAGAAGGATACAGATGATCCAGCCTCTGTGGGAGTTGGGAAAAAATGGAGAAGAAAAAGGAAATTTTTTCCTGGTTCTGTACAGATTTGGAGGCGTGGGACTGGGACAGACATTTGGGGAAGTCTGGAGCAGGGATCGAGGCGTGCTGGGGCAGCCAATGTCCCTCTTTGCCCCCACCCTACAACTGCCCCCGAGCCCCTCAGTGGGGACCAAGAGAAGACAATTTGTGCTCTTCAGAGAGGTACAACTGTGTCAGGACAAAAAAAGCCTTTGGAGGCTCAGAGGTTGTGCCCTGAGGCTCCTCTGTGGGAACTGGCACAGCAGCCCAGGCTGGAGGAGAGGGCAGGACCTTGGACACGCTGCTCCTGACAGCCATGCGCCAGTCCCAAACTCTGTGCCATCTGCATTTCCCAATTTGCTCACCCCAAGTGGGAAATCAGCTATTTCTGGCCTGGAGACTGGATATAGAAATTGTTTTCCCCCACATAAGAAATGCAATACAAATCCCATCATTTCGGATCTGGATGTTTTTGGGTTATATTGCTTGCAGGGACTACACAGTTTGGATTCAGCTAATCAAGTAGAAGTGTTTACAGAGCCCTCTGTGTGTCCTCAGGCTTCAGATGCTACCACAGGAGTAAAAGACAAAGCTGGCTTTCTATTTTTAGCAGCCAGCCTCTCCTAAGCTCGCCCCCTCTCCTAAAGCTCCCATCCATAGGCTTGTGGGAATCTTCTTCATGTAAGCTCATGTGTAGCCAGGAAATCTCACATTTCTGGGGCTGGTGTGTTTTCTTCAGAGGCTTCTTCTTCTGGGGCTCATGTCCCCCTGAGCTGTGGCAGCAGCACTCGGTCCCTGGGCTCTGGCCAGGCTGAAGTGGGGCCCTGCTGAGGCGCTGGGTGGTCACAGCCCATCCCTGGGGGCACTGACCCTCTGTGTCCCTGGGAACTCATCCCTCCTCGGCCCCTGGGGCAGCACAGGCACAGGAGGGAGGCAGGGAGGTGGATAAAGCCCTGGCTAAGGCGATTTGGAAGTCTGTGCTGCAGCTTGGTGATGCAGTGACTTAATGAAGCTGCTGCTGTCACAGGGCCCGGGGACACAGGCGGTCGCTCCCAATCAATGCTGAGAGGTTAATTACACATTTACCTGAGCAGCAGTTTGAAATCCTCACCACGAAACCAGGAACGGGGAGGGCTCCTGGCTGCCTTGGCACCTGCAAGTGCGAGCAGCACCAGAAGTGTGTGTCTAGCTAGATGCCCCCCATAGCTGGCTGAACCTCGACGAGCTGTTTGCTGGGATTTTTGGGATGCTCTCGGCCCAGAAATTGGTTCCAGCTTGGCATCAAAGCCAGAACTGCAGTAGTTCACAGCCAAAACGAAAAAAAAAAAAAAGAGTCCTTCTCTGTCTTGCTCCTGAGTGCTGCTCCTGAGTGCTGCTCCTGAATCCTGCCTCACCTTTCAGCTGCAGCCATCCCGCCTCCTTCCTCGGTGCTCTGCCGAGATGCCCACAGGGCAGGTGGTGGTGAATTCACCCATTTTTAATAAATAGATTTTAATTAACTTTTTAAAAAGTCCAGCTCATTCCAATTAGTGGAGGGTGACTGCATTTGTTCTCTCAGAGAGTGGGAGAGAGAGCACTGTGTTTTCAAGACCATCTGCTCATGGATCCTTAAAAAAAACTCGGGAGAGGAAAACAAGCATTAGCCGGAGGCTGGGAAGGGTGAGGGCACTCTCTGGCAGCCAGCAGGGAGGCCTGGCCAGCCGGGGGCTGGGGCTGCCACAGGAGCCAGGGTGGTCCTGACAGGATTTTGGAGGTGGGGAGCTCTAATGAGCTGTGGGAGAAGGGCCTGGCAGTGCCTGGATGAGTGAGAAGACAGGCAGCAATCCAGAGGGCTGAGTTCTGGCAGCCTCAGAGATGGGGAACTGCTGCCCCAGTGTGTCCCAGGTTTTTGTAGATGGCTGGAGATTTCAGGAGGGGAAGTGCTTTGGGATGCTCCTCTAAAGGGAGGGTGTGCAGGGAATTTGGTGTCCTGAATTCAAAGTGCCTCTGGGGTGGGCTTTGAGGAGGAAGGGGCTTTGTTTTCCTGGTGCCACCAGCACCTGCAGCAAGATCCAAGGTCTGGGGGTACCTGGAGAGGGGAGTGGGGGCAGTGTCTGGGGCAGCTCTTTCCCCATTGCAGTGGGAGCTGCAGTGACCACGTTTCAATCATCCACACCTCCTTCACTTATTCCCCTTCCTTCAGAATCACCCCTAATCCAAATTTCTGGTCTGAAATCAGATGGGGTGCCTTTGAGAGCTGCAGAAGGGCCAAAATCTTACTAAATCGCTGCTTCTGCCCATCGTGCAAAGACAAACTTGTCAGTGCAGTTACTCAGGCTCCTTCCCTGTGCCCTCCAGGGTGACGATATCTTGGACCGCAGCTCGGAGCTGATCTACACGGGAGAGATGTCCTGGATTTACCAGCCTTATGGACGGAACCAGCAGCGAGTTTTCTTTCTCTTTGATCACCAGATGGTTCTCTGCAAGAAGGTAAGGACACAGCTAAGGGCATGCTGTGGGCAGGCTTGCCAGTGCAAAGTGGTTTTCAGGGCACGGTGGCTGTTGGCTGCACGTGCAGAGGAGGATGTGGAGAGCCCTGAGGAAGGACAATCTGCATGCTCAGGGTGGGGAGCACTCTGTGATAGAGGGATTTTTGTGCTCATAGCAAATCCAGCCTCCACTTGCTCTTTTCATGCCTTTATCTCATGTGCCCCTGGTTTGGCTCGTTGCCTCCCTTCTCGCTTTAGGTTTTGGCTGCAGTGTGTGATCTGGGATTAGATAGCCCTGCAATTCCTGTATGAACTACAGAACCTGGCACTGGGGCTGACAGCCCAATTGTTGCTTTGAGATGGTGATGAGCAGCAGCCAGGCTGTGCTGGGTGTCTGTGCTGGTGCTTGGGGAGAGGCTTTTCAAGCCTCACCCTCCTGTCTCTGCCTTGCTGGGTTTTTACAGGACCCCATGGGGAAGGAGGGAGGGCAGTGCAGGATGCTGCCCTGCTGTGCTGTGGTGTTAACAGCAGCAGGTGGGCTGTGATCCACAGAAACTGTGTCCAGCAGCAGCTCTGGTGTCCCCCTGAGGTGACCCCAGCTCGCTGCCACCACGCCTGTGTGACAGGAAGGGACAGAGCTCCTCAGTGCTGGCTGTGACAGGTCAGGATTTGCTGTCACTCCCACAGAGCTGTGCAGGGGGGTGTCCCTGGGACAGCACAGGGCTGTGTTCCTGTCCCAGCCCCTGGGCTCAGGACAGGCTGAGCCTGGCACCCCCCGAGGAGGCCCTGGCACCGTGGGAAGGGCGTGGTGGGGCCGTGGGTGGCTCCTGACTCAGCACAGCATCACTGCCCCTGCGCAGCCCGGGCACTGCCGTGGGTGGCACTGGCTTCCCCTGAGTCATGGCTGACTGACTGAAGTTCTGCCTTCTGGAATGCCTGTGCTTGTTCTCCCCCCTCGTTGCTGTGCCTTTCCCTCCTGGCCCAGCCCTGTACAGGAGCAGCCACAGAGGAGCAGTGAGAGCTGCAATGAGCCTGGAGGGCACAGCTGCTTCCCTTCCCAGTGCTGACCTCCTGCTCTTTCACTGGGACCCTGAATTGCCCATTCAGAAGGCAGCATCCAGTCTGGCTTGCCCTGGGTCTGATCCAGAGAGATTTAAGCATTCCCTTAACTCTGGGAAAATCAGGCTGGGATTCCTGTGGTCATCAGCACGAGTGGAGAGTGGTCAGCAATTCACAGCAGGCTGCTGGGGGCCTGCAGGGTTCATCAGAGTCCAGCCAGTGCCAGTGGTTCACTGTCCTCCTCCCTTCTGCATGGAAAAGGCATTTTGGGGGGTGTGGAGGTGCTGCCTGGAAGCCTCCTGTGGGTTGTGAGGGGCTCTGGCCCTTCCTGGCTCTGTGTCAGGACCTGCCAGGGCCTCGTGCTGTGTGTGCCCAGCCAGCTCTGGGGTGACAGGGCACAGGGCAGCCCCTCTGGTGACCCCTGGGCACAGGGCTCAGACCCCACTGCAGTTCTCCCTCTGTGTCTGTTCCCAGCCTCAAACTGCAGCTGCTGCTCTCCAGCCTTGGGCTAGGAAGGGAGATGAGGTTCCAGCTGGGTTCTCCCATCCTGATCACATTTCCTTTATTCAGAATGAGTGTCCAAGTCTGGGATTCAGAGGAGTTTTAGCTCCATTTTGGGACCACACATCCCATCTATAAAATGAATGTGGGTGGTGTGTGGTCTGTTTTGTCTTGTCCCCCCCGACAGATCCCAAGAGGCAGGATCGGCTCTGCTGCAGGGCTGGGGCCCCTCAGGGAGGCACCATTTACCTCGAGCTTTGGGAAGCTGGGGCCAGCCTTCCTTATGCCCTGCTCTAAAACTGAGGGGTGGAATATGATCCACACACCCCTGAGAGCAGCTTTGGAACCACTTAGGATGGCACATCTCAGTGAATCTTCTGCATTTGTGGGTTTTCTTCAGCTGTAATACATTAATAGGTGTGATACATCCCTCATCATGACACAGTCTATATGAAAATACTTTTTAAAAAATTATTATAGTGATTTTTATCTCTTTGTTGGCCCAAAGAGATTTTTAATAGAAATAAGGAGCTAATTCTTTATTTAAATATGCCCCAGATGCTTCAGTTTGATGAAGGCATGGGAGATATCCTTAGTGGCTTTAGGAGGCAAACACAGATCTCAGACAGGATCCCTCTGTCCTCCAGATCTTCCCTGCAGTTACCTGCACATCCTCCTCTCCTTCCTCACCTGTGAAGGTGTTTGCATGCCCTGGTCATTCAGATGGATCCTGTGGGTGGGGAGGTGATACAGGAGTTGTGGTGGGACAGAGTTTGATATCAATCTGTGACAATTGATATCAATCTGTGACAATTCTGCTGCTGGCAGTCCCTGTGAGCTCCATTGTCCCCAAACCTTTTCCCCCTGGGCTCACCCTGCCAGTTCCTGCTCACAGTTTGTGCAGTGGGGGATGAGGGGTCTCCCTGCTGGCCCATCCAGTGCTCCCTGGCTGAGGAACACTGTTGGCTGTGCGGGTATTCCTAGTGTCCAGCTGCAGGTAACACATTTCCACACAAATCCCATCTGCTCTGCTCAGGCCCTGCTCTCCAGAGGCTTTGCCACTGCTTTCTCTCAGTGGCTGAAAATGTTTCAAGGTTTCAGGGCTTTTTTTTTTTTTTTGTTGGACACCTGGCCAGGGCATTTCTGTGAGGGGGAATAACTCCCAGGGTGATCATTCCTGACATTATCACCTGGTTGTTGCCTGCTTTTGCCACCTGCTGCAAGACTGGGAATTCCTGGATGCATTTCCATGACCAGCACAGAGACCTGGCTTGGGAAACGAGTGCTTACCCAGGGCTGCACTCACAAGTGCTTGGCAGATGTTATTTCCACCACTGTGGGTGTACTGAAGTCTTCCTTCCAAGCAGGAAAGCTGCACTAAGGTTTCCAAGGGCTGCAGCAAGTGGAGAAGCTGATGCTGTGGCAGGCACCTCTCCCTGCTGGCAAACACCTTGCAGAACAACTTGTGTGGGATCATTTTCACAAAAACAGTTTCCAAGCTTTCCACATAAGTCTCTTTGGCTTAGATTTTGCCACTGGTCACTTCCTAACATCCCCACTGAACGCTGTCCTGGTGCCAGGCTGTGAGGAGTCTGATCAGATGAAATGGCCTTGTCAGCCGTTCCAGGGTTCCACAAACTGAGTGCTGAAACACCAGTCTGGATGCAGCAGTTCCTGAGCCAGAGGCACTGGGAGAGCTCAGGATGCAGGTTTTCCTTGCAAAGCCAGGTAACTTTCAGCTGTTGGATCAATGTGAAACTCTCCCAATGGATGTTTCCTGAGGCACAGGCTGGGACACTGCTGTGGGCACGAGGACAAGGTGGTGCCTTTCCCAAGGAGCAGCTTGGGGACCCTAATTCAGAGCTGCCTGTTGGGAAGGCAGAAGGGAATAGGCTGGGCAGGAACAAGCAGTGCCTCAGTGTGCCTTGCTATATGTGTATAATCAGGACAAAAATGCCTATTCTGGGATGCTGGCCGTAATTACCAAGCAATGAAGGCAATCCTGGATGATGATAACACTGAAAGATGTTGCCTTAAAGGCACAGGGTCCACTTTCCTTATCACCCTGAAGTTGAGAGAGTTTGACACAGAGATGCTTTAGATTTGCAAATCGTGGTACTTAACATCCAGGCCTGTGACACAGAGCATTAATTATGATCATTTGGGGGATGCTTGAGGTTCTTAGCAGATGAGGATCTTCTTTTTTCTGTTCTGGGTAATAATTTGAATTCCCCCAATGGGCTCCAGGGCACTGTGGCATGAGGCTGGGAATGACAGTGTGAAGTAGGAAGGGTTAACAGAGTTACTGCTCTAAATTCCACTTTTCTTTCACCAATAGCTGAGCAGTCCTCGATGGGGCCCCTTTAGTGTTTTCTGACAGTGCAGAAAGATCAGTGACTGCATGAAACACATTTAGTTTTCATTTGTGCTTTTTATGTGTCTCTTGTAATCAGGAGGCAATGCAAGCTGCAGCTTGTGGTTTATTGCTGTTGCTGTCTTCCCTTGAGCTGCCTGAGCAGAGCAGGTTGGATGGGAAGCAAAATGAGACCAGTTTAATAGCAGCAGCCAGACAGGCAGCCAGAAATAGCGGTGCTACAGGAGATGGAGTAAATAAAATAATCCTGTCAGACTCCATTGCAGTCCAGGTTTCCAAATGGGAAGATAAAAGAGACATTTCTGAGTCCTTTCAGTGGAAGAAGGTTTAGCTCCCATGTAGCTTCTGTTGGAAACACCGAGGTGATCTTTGCACCACAGCAATGGGCCTGCTTTTATTGCAGGCTAAAGAGGGCCTGTGGGAGCAGCCAAAAACCTTGTTTGCAAACACACAGCAGCCCTGGGACAGCTCTTATTACTTTAAGTGGGTTTTTGACTTCATCAGCACCTCCCAGCTCTTTTTCTCCCAGTAACACAGATCTCCACAAGATGCCAGGTTTTGGGTCAGGCCTGGGCCCAGCCTGCAGAGGTGGGGAAATGGGTCAGGCTGGGTTTCAGCAGCTCAGGAGAGACTCAGTGCTGGCCTGACAGGCAGAGCCTGCTGCTGGAGCTGGGGTGATCCCTGGGGTGTCCTGTGCAGGGCCAGGAGCTGGGCTCTGAGCATCCTTGTGGGTCCCTTCCAGCCCAGGACATTCCATGATTCCATGAGGTGGGCTTGGGGACAACCAAAGAGAACACAGTGCCTTGGTCACAAAGTGTGAAATGAAGTTTTTAGAGAGCAGGGTTGTCCCAGCCCTGCTGACAGACCCCTGTGCTCTTGCCCAGCTGGTGCTGTCTGCAGGCAGGAGGCTTCTGTGGGACCACAGGGCATGGAAAAGGATTTGGATACTTCACCAGTCCCTTGGCCAGCAGACAGCCGAGGAAGGCAAGTCCAGCAATTGAAACCAACTATGAAACAGCACTGCAGCCTTCAGGCAGGGGTACTGGGGAGAAAACATTGCTGTGAACATCCCACAGCCTGCAAGGTGGGGGAGCCCAGGCAGGGCTGTGCAGGTGACATGGCCTGAGCAGTGCCACAGGGCCCATGTCACAGTGCCACAGGGGCCATGACACAGTGTCCCAGGGGCCCATGTCACAGTGTCCCAGGGGCCCATGTCACAGTGTCCCAGGGCCCATGACACAGTGCCACAGGGCCCATGACACAGTGCCACAGGGGCCCATGTCACAGTGCCAAAGGGCCCATGTCAGTGTCAGAGGGGCCCATGACACAGTGTCACAGGGGCCATGTCACAGTGTCACAGGGCTCATGTCACAGTGTCACAGGGCCATGTCACAGTGTCACAGGGCCCATGTCACAGTGTCACAGGGCTCATGTCACAGTGTCACAGGGCCATGTCACAGTGCCACAGGGGCTCATGTCACAGTGCCACAGGGGCCCATGTCACAGGGGCCATGTCACAGTGCCACAGGGGCCCATGTCACAGGGGCCATGTCACAGTGCCACAGGGCACATGTCACAGTGCCACAGGGGCCCATGTCACAGTGCCACAGGGCCCGTGTCACAGTGTCCCAGGGCCCATGTCACAGTGCCACAGGGCCCATGTCACAGTGTCACAGGGGCCCATGTCACAGTGTCCCAGGGCCCATGTCACAGTGCCATAGGGGCCATGTCACAGTGTCACAGGGGCCATGTCAGAGTGTCACAGGGCCCATGTCACAGTGTCCCAGGGCCCATGTCACAGTGCCATAGGGGCCATGTCACAGTGTCACAGGGGCCATGTCACAGTGCCACAGGGCCCATGTCACAGTGTCACAGGGGCCCATGACACAGTGCCACAGGGGCCCATGTCACAGTGTCACAGGGGCCCATGACACAGTGCCACAGGGGCCCATGTCACAGTGTCACAGGGGCCCATGACACAGTGCCACAGGGGCTCATGTCACAGTGTCACAGGGGCCCATGACACAGTGCCACAGGGGCCCATGTCACAGTGTCACAGGGGCCCATGTCACAGTGTCACAGGGCCCATGTCACAGTGTCACAGGGCCCATGTCACAGTGTCACAGGGGCCCATGTCAGAGTGTCACGGGCCATGTCACAGTGCCACAGGGCCCATGTCACAGTGTCACAGGGCCCATGTCACAGTGTCACAGGGCCCATGTCACAGTGTCACAGGGGCCCATGTCACAATGTCACAGGGCCCATGTCACAGTGTCACAGGGCCCATGTCACAGTGCCACAGGGCCCATGTCACAGTGCCACAGGGGCCCATGCTGACCTGGAAGCTGCTGCCCTTGCACTGCCTGGGGGAGCAGAGGGGGAAGAGCAGGATCCAGAGGGACTGCAGGAGCCAGCAGGAGGAGTGCTAAAATCCCGAAAGGGCTGAATTTGTATTTCTGCACCTCTGTGTGGTTGTCTGGGCAGATATCAGGTTCACAGAATTCACAGAATGACTGCATTGGAAGAGACCTTAAAGATCATCTAGTCCAACCCATGCCCTAACACCTCCACTAAACCCTGGCACTGAGTGCCACATCCAGTCTTTGTTTTCAGCCTCCTGTGACCATCCAGATTGGCAGGATGTTCTGCAAAACGCTCTGTGCCTCACCTACCCCTCCTGGAATGGCAGTGGGTGTAAGTTTGGCCCACAGGCAAACCTGCAGAGCTGAAAACTTATCCCTGCTGCTGTGGCCTTTCATCAGCAGCATGTGAAGCCCCTGGGGAGCCAGCAGAGCAGTGACCTGGCTGCACAAGGGTTTCCCATCTCTGATATAGGGGTCTCCTCCAGCCAGGTCTCATAAGCTCTTGGAGATCTGTATCACACCTGAGATAGCTCAGATGGCATAAAATCAGCAGGATGGCTTCCATGATACTGTTGGAAACTGAGAAGTTTTAATAAAAGGCAAAATAACAAAGCTCTTTACAGAGAAAAACCAAGCTAGGCTCAAGAGGTTCTTGCTCCTGGTAGGACGCCTCACAAAAATGATTATTTCCTTTGTTCTCTTCTTTTTCTATAAAATTGCCCAGGCAGTGCTTTTTGGCTTCTGTACAGTTTGCTATCCTTAAGTTTGAGGTGAAGCCCCCAGGTCCTATGAGGTGTCTTTTTCCCTAATTGAGGAGAGAAACTTCTGGGCTTTTTTTCTTTTTAAGGAGACAAAGGATCATTTGTTCACTCCATCAACAGGGGGCACATCCCTACACATCTCCTGCCATCAGTCCTTTGGAATGGCCCTCTGCAGCCAGAGGGATTGCACAGGGGTGGAAGAAGGCACCAGAATGCCAGTGGTGCTCCACTGAATCCATGGAGTGAGAACAGCACTGCCACAAACGCTGTGAGCCCCAGCCCTCCCCTCTGGGGTCCCACAGTGCAGCTCCACGGAGCTGCTGAGGATGAGTCCAACATCTCCCTGCTCAGGAGCCAGGCAGTGCTGGATAACTGGGCAGGGATGTGCTGGATAACTGGGCAGGGATGTGCTGAGCTGGTCAGGGATGTGCTGAAGGGTTGGGCAGGGATGTGCTGAATAACTGATCAGGGATGTGCTGAATAACTGATCAGGGATGTGCTGAACTGGTCAGTTATTCTCACTGTGCTGAATAACTATCAGGGATGTGCTGACCTCCCTCCCCTGGCCTTGCGCAGGAGGAGTTACCAAGAGCCGTCAGCTCAGCTCCCCAGGGACATTCCTGGCAGGTTTGGGGTGGGAGGTGAGTGGCTGAGAGGGTTTTGGGGAGGTGGTGGTGCCATCCCCCTGTCCCTGATAGGATCCATCCTTTAGCTCATTCCTGGCTGGGCTGAGCAGACCCCATTTCCCTCAGCCCAGCCCACACAACTTTGAGCTGTTAGAGATCCACCTTCAGAGCCCTCCAGTGTGTGTCTCATGAATGCTGCACACATGGGATGGAGCTCTGGGACCAGACCAGGTCCCCTCAGGAGCTCATTTCCTCCTTGGGTGCCCTGTGCTGCTGAAACCCCTGAATGGCTTTTGGTGATGCCATTAGATCTTGTGTCCAAGGGCTCAGAGCAAAGCTCACAGGCTCTGGCATCCAAACTCTTAGCAGGGCTTGGATTTATTTCCTGATATCAAGAATATTTAGGACAAGAACACTCCAAAGGGTTCATGGAGCTTTAGGGTCTCATTTGGACTGAGAGACTCAAATGTGGTGCTGCACTGAGCTCCACCATGTGTCGCTGTTACTGTCCCATCTGAGCACTCAGCCACTGTAGGGTTAAATTAAATGTACAAGTGCTCAGAAAACTGTCCCCTTGGTGTTCATGAAAAGCAGGCTGGGCTGCTTTCGTCAAAGGGTCTCTGTAAGGTAAGTTAGACTTTAAAAATGTAGGCTCAGAATCTTTTTTTTAAAAGTCAAAGAACGTTGAAAGCCTTCATGACTAAAGCGACCCAAAGACATGGCAGAGTGGCAGCGTGCCATGCTCAAATTGCTCACGGCAGCCTGGGCACAGGGGAGAGACAGAGCAGGCTGGCAGGACAATCAGGACAAATTGCAGGAGAGTACACTGGAAAACTCTGCTCCTCTGCTCTGCAGTCAGTGCCCAGAGCAGTGGGAAATCACAGAGAGGGGTCTGAGACCCACCCTGAACTCAGGGCAAAAGGCAGCTCAGGCTCTTCCCAACCTCTGCCTTTCCCAGAGCATGAGCTGGTGTTTGGGTGCAGTTGCTGGGAGCCCTGGCTTAGTCTTTGCCTAATTCCAGCACCAACTGTTCACTGGTCATCACCCATTCCATGGCAGCTGCTCCTGGGGCTGTGTCAGCCTCATCCTTGGCTGGCTCTGCTCCCCTGGGCACTGGGGACATTCATCCCTGCTCACTGATCTGCAGGGATTGCTGCTTTTCATCCCTCCCCAGACCCCCAACAGCCCGAACCTGTCCATCCCTGGCAGTGCTGTCCAAACCCTCCTGGAGCTCTGGCAGCCTCGGGGCTGTGCCCATTCCCTGGGGAGCCTGGGCAGTGCCAGCACCCTCTGGGGGCAGAGCCTTTCCTGATCTCCAGCCTAAACCTGCCCTGGCCCAGCTCCAGCCATCCCCTGGGTGGTCACTGGTCACAGGTGAAGAGATCAGAGCTGTCCCTCTGCTGCCCCTTGGGAGGATGTCAGAGACCTCACTGAGCTCTCCCCTCAGTCTCCTCCAGCTGAACAAACCAAGGGCCCTCAGCTGCTCCTCCGGGCCCCTCCAGAGCCTTCCCCATCCTCGTGGCCTCCTCTGGATGCTCTCCAATGACTAAATGTCTTTTTTGTATTGCTGTGCCCAAAACTGCCCCAGCACTGGAGGTGAGGCCACCCCAGGCCAGGGCAGAGCAGGACAATACCCTGGCCTGTCACCCTGGTTTTTTAAGATTTTCTAAGCCTTCTGATGTTGACATTCTTGGAGTGAACTTTCTCACACACTTTCTGTAAATAACTCATTGTTTTGCATTCCTGTATGGAGGAGGAGAGAGTTGATGGACTGTTGGTTTGACCAGTGTCATTGGAGAGGTGTCACTGTCACCCTCCAATCCACTGTCACCTTTGGAAAACTATAAATGTTGGAGTCAGAAAATAAACTTCCCTTTTTTCCTTCACCTTGAGAACAGTGGTGAGCTTGTGTTCTTTCGTGTCCTATAGTGACACTGGCCCAGGACAGGGATGTCCCTCATGGCTCCAATGCCCTCCCTGGCCCAGGACAGGGATGTCCCTCATGGCTCCAATGCCCTCCCTGGCCCAGGACAGGGATGTCCCTCGTGGCTCCAGGGCACTGCTGATCTTCTGTGAAGCTGGTGGGGATGGAGTGATGATCCCTGTTGGTAGTGCCACCGTGCTGCCTGTTGCTCCTCCTCCCTGTGCCCCTCAGGGCTGGAGGGGCTGGAGGAGCTGCCCACAGGCCTCCTCTGCTTCCCTGGGCTCTGTCAGCTCTGATCCCAAGGCATGGGAAATGCTGAGCTGTTCCCACACAGCTCTTTGAGATCCACCATCAGAGCCCTCCAGTGTGGGTCTCACTGATTACTTAGAGCTCCCCATTGATCTGTACAATAAATAAATATCATTATCCCATGGTAGAGATGGGGAAGGGCTGAGGGAGAAATGTCATTTCACCTGGAGCCCCAGGAGCTGCCCTCCCAGGGCCTGGCTGCATCCATGCCCTCAGAGCACGTAATTCCTCCTCGAGTCATTCTGAGACTCCTTTGCCACTGGAATGTGCAGGGTTTGATAAACAGGAGCACCAATAACCCACATATGCAGTGAGGAGCTCGTAATGGATGATTCTGTGGCTGGCATGTCCTGTCCTGTCAGCTCCTGAGAGGGATCTGATGACTCAGGCTGGAAATGGCTCTTTCCCTATTTGTGCTTCACGGATGATTTGTTCTATGCATGAGAAGTGGAGTGTGACCCAGCACAGGGTAAACCACAGCTCCTGAGAAAAGGCACCATCCTAAATCCAAACCCTTGCCTGAGACCTCCTCATGCACCTCTGTACACCCCACACTCAGGAGTTAATGGGGGAATATGGAACTCCTGGAATGCTGCACACATGGGATGGAGCTCTGGGACCAGGCCAGGTCCCCTCAGGAGCTCATTTCCTCCTTGGATGCCCTGTGCTGCTGGAGGGGTCATCGCTCCATCCCCACCAGCTTTACAGAAGATCAGCAGTGCCCTGGAGCCATGAGGGACATCCCTGTCCTGGGCCAGGGAGGGCATTGGAGCCATGAGGGACATCCCTGTCCTGGGCCAGGGAAGGCATTGGAGCCATGAGGGACATCCCTGTCCTGGGCCAGGGAGGGCCTTGGAGCCATGAGGGACATCCCTCTCCTGGGCCTTTGTCCTGCTCTGCCCTGGCCTGGGGCGGCCTCACCTCCAGTGCTGGGGCAGTTTTGGGCACAGCAATACAAAAAAGACATTTAGCCATTGGAGAGCATCCAGAGGAGGCCACAAGGATGGGGAAGGCTCCTCCTTGGGTGCCCTGTGCTGCTGAAACCCTGAATGGCCTTTGGTGATGCCCTTTTGCACTGGTGGCTGCAGATTGCCCTCCTTGTCATTATTGTTCCTTTTCCCCTGGAGTGTCCCAGGGGGGTTTGAGCTTTCCTCTCCCACAGGCAGTGCCAGGCACAAGGAGCTGTGCTCTGGACTAGTGGGGCAGAAAAAAGTTAGAGATGAAAACTAGAGAGCAGTACAGAAGACAAGTAGGACTCAAAGAGCTACTGAACAGTGATTTACAGCTGCAATCCTTCCTGCAGGTGTCTAAATCCACTCCAGCAGGAGCATAATTCATTGTGGGAGCCCCTCCCAGTGTCCAGGTTTTCCAATAAAGCTCAGCCTTGCTTTCCTCATGATGGCCACAAAGATTTCTTTCCTTCCAAGCACAGTTACATGAAGTCACCTTTCCCCTTCCAGGAGGGGACAGTGGTGGGAGTGGGGGCAGAGGGGGTGGCCCAGGCAGGTCCCAAGGCAAGGCCAGCCCCAAGCATGGCCACAAAACCCAGCACCCGGAGAGCAGAGCTGTGGGGGGCTTATGTAATGTGTCAGAACTTTGCTTTGTGCCCCTGTCAAACCACTTTTTTGGCTTCATCTTTTCCCTGTGAATCCTCAGTACAGATTACGTGAACAGACTGCAGAGCATTATTCAGAAGAGCTTAATTAACCTCAGCAAGGGGAAGAAAAGGAAATCGTAGAAGCTGTAGGGTAAAAAAAGATCATATTTAGACAAATAAGTGCAAATGACCCAGATGCATCAATTTCCTTTAGAGGCAGGCAGGCAGGCTGGGTGCTCTGCAGAGGCTGCAGGTCTGTGCCACTGCTGCTCTGCTGCTGGCCCCACAGTGCCCCAGGTCCTGCTCATCCCACTGCTCCCAGCCCTGCTCCATCCAGCTGCAGGAGCCCAGGAGAGCAGCTATTCCCTTTGCAGGATTAAGCACACTCACATCATCTCTGATGGATGTTTGTCTAACCTTCTTTTGAAAATCCCCCAGGAATGCCATCCCAAGACTTCCCTATTTTGTCTGTTCTAGGGTTTAACTACTCTTCTAGATAGAAACATTTTTTTTCCCAAGTTTCTAATGCTGTTCTCCCTGGTGGTAAATTAAGCCAAGCCACAATCAAAATGGAGAATAACTGATCACTAGCCTCCTTAAAAGAGGAGCAGCTTTCACATTCTGGAACACCAACAGCACATTCCTCTTTAGTTATGGCCTTTCTAGATTAAACAGCTCCATTTCTTTGGCCTTTCCCCACTGATAAGGTTTTGAGAGGGTTTTTTGGGGGTTTCTGTATTTTCTCGGTTTTGCCTGATTGAACTACAAGAAATAATCTTGTGTGACATTCAGAACTGGCCAGTGCAGAGCAGCCCATGGTCAGGATAATACACAGGACCAAAGGAACAGAGCCAGCCTGTGAACAAAGCTATATCCTAGAGATTAATAGCTTCTTCATTTCTCACGTTCTAATTCTCTCATTTATCCCTGGATAACTGTTGGAACCCAGGATGCTGAGAATTTTAAACTTTCTGGGCTGAAAGGCACAGACTCCCAAGAGAACACTGCATTTGCCCTGAGGCCATGGAGAAGGCTTCCAAAATTGATTGATAGCACTGGGATTGTGGATGTGGAGTTTGAATAGAAGCATGTAATGTCACAGAGTGGAAAACTTAGAGTTTAAGGGTTTAGAATATAGCAATATATATAAGGCAAGATGGAGGTTTTAGGGCAGAGGCTGGTTGTTCTTCTTCACCTTCTCCATGGGTGTGGGTGGTTTTGTACAACTGGATCAAAAAGTCTGCACTGCAGGACATGAGTGATTAGATATTGGGTTAAAAGTGAAAATAATTTAGATGTCATTTCTTAATTGGACAATTTAGCCTTAAAAGACCTTGTAGAGAAAGATAGGCATTTTGTAGCTTGTTAGTAGAATGCTGTAGGACTCATGAGTTGTAGGAGTGTGATATAGATAAGAAATAATAAACATTTGAGTCTGACCACCAAGCACTGCCTCGAGTGCTTCAATCCCAACCTTGACAGAAGCAGAAAAGAGGTTAAAGAATCAACATTTGGTGGTGCCCCGTGTGAGGATTGAAATGATGACCCTCAGAGATAACCAGGAGCAGGAGCAGCATTCCTGTCCTCACAAAGCCAGAGCTCCCCTGAGCTTCTGCAGCAGATAAATCTCCATTTCTGTGCACAGATCTGCTTTGTCCTCCTGCCACACAGCACTTACACCAGGCTGGTGGAACAATCCATTCCCCTCCTCAGCCTCACGGTGCTTTCCTTAATCTCATCTTTTCTTTGGCTCCATGGAGATGCTGGGAAAAGGACAGAGTGGTGTGAGGAGCAGCAGGTTGAGCACTGCTGCTGCACCTGGCAGAGCACACCAGCAGCATCCCTTCATGGCCTCTGTGCTCTCTCAATTTCCTCTTGTCCATGTGCATAAAAAGCTCCTCAAAACAAGGGTTTGGCCTTGTTTGCTGTAGGCCTGATGAGTACCTGCATTTTTTTGAGCTCAATTACACTGCAAGGTGTTTGCAGAGGGCCATGCTTCACTAAGGAGCTGACTAGTGTCTTTTATTGTTTAAAAGCTGTGATAAAATAGCCATGGATCAAATAATTATTGTGCTTCCCATATTATGGGTGCTAAAATTTAGTCAATTGAGAAATAATATCCATTCACTGAGTGTTGGCAAGAAGAAGGGAGAATGATAATAGGAAATGCTGAGCCCATTAAAAATGAAATTATCCAGTTACAGTTGTTAGTCTGTGGACTGAACTTTCTGGAACCAGCTGTGGACAAAGTCCTCCATGTCCAGGCACGTGCTGCTCATGAGATGTTTGTGGGGAATAAAGTCTCTAATAAATTCAGGGTGCCAGTGTGGAGTTCATGGCCAACAAGTGAGGAATGATCCTTCTTTCGAAGGAAAGCATTTGGAGAAAAGATGATCCAGTTTTTCTGGAGTCATTATTGAATTCCTTCTCCCAATGGCAGTGGAAGTGGCAGACAGGAGCTTTGTGCTGTTGTCTCTCCCTTGCTCAGCTCAAGGCCAGACCATGGCGTTTCCTCCTCTGCAGCTGAGCTGCTGCTTCCCCCCTCCTGCATTTCCCCAGCAATGACCTCTGGGGCCATTTCATCTCCAGAGGCACATGGAGGATTCCATTATCTCCTCACTGCTCCTTCAGGAACTCCTGGGCAGCACCTTTATCTTCACATCCAGTGCTCAGCAGCTCAGGAGCCTCCCTGGAGACAGGGCAGCTCCTGCTGCATCCCAGGAGGAGAAGTGTGTGGACCAGCTCAGTCAGACATGTCCAAACCCATGGATTGTGTCCTCTGGAAGCACAAAGCTGGTAAAGCATTCCCTTGGCAGTAGCTGTTAGAAATAGCTCATAATGTTTTCTGAGTCAAAACTGGGGAGATAAGAGGGGAGAAATGTGTTTAGTGTGTGTAAGGAAAGAATGCACATTATTTATTTATTTATTTATTTATTTAATATTAAAAAACCTTAAACTCTTAAGTTTTCCACCCTGTGATACCACACACTTTTATTCAAACTCCACACCCACAATCCCAGCTCTGTCATTCCATTTTGGAAGCCTTCTCCACAGCCTCAGGTCAATGCAGTGTTCTCCTGGGGGTCAGTTCCTGTCAGCACAGAAAGCCTAAAATTCTCAGCATCCAGGATTCCAACAGTTCTAATTTTTCCAAGGATAAATGAGAGAATTAGAGTGAGAGAAATTAAGAAATTATTAATCTCTAGGATTAGAGGTTTGTTCACAGGTTTGTTCACAGGCTGGCTCTATTCCTTTGGTCCTGTGTATTATCCTGCCCAAGCAGTGCCTGGGATTTTCAGTGATTGTTGATTCTTGAATACTTTATGAACAGATCTCCCCACAATCATGAAGATTGCCTGGAAAGGTGCACTGGATCCATCCTCACAGGACTGTGGTCTGTTGGGGCTGGTTCTGGAAGTCCTCAGCAGCAGTGGGAAGGGGAGCAGCTGCTGTGCAGCTGATGGAAGGAGCTCATCCTTGCTGCTGAGAGCTTTGCTAGCAGGTGTTTTTGAGAAGGTGCTGCAGATAAATGTTCTCAATGAGAACAAGCCCCGGCCTCCCCTTAGACACCGTGTGTGGCACTGACTGATTGATCAGCTCCGTGTGCCTCTTGCAGCCTTTCCACAGCGCCGAGGGAAACAATTGCCTAAGTTAGGACAAGACTGAAATGTTTTTCTGTTGCCTATTCAGCCTGAAATACCTTTTTCTTATGTTTTGGACTATCACTATTTCAGGCCTACACCAGAGGAAGGGTTTTGTACAAGATACTTGTTAATGGAATTCCACCCCCGCTGCCCGGAGCATTCCAGAGGAAGGAGTCAGGATTTAGAGCCTGAGAGCTTCTGGCCAGTCTTGTGATAGTTAATACTGGCTGGCAGATTCATGAGCGGGTTTGCTAAATCATTATGATGTGGAGTTTATTTTCCAAGATTAATTTGTTTAAAATAATACCTACTGCTTATCTTGAAAAAGCCTCACTGCTAAATATTATTTCAATAAATAAATGTTGTATACTGCCTTCATTTTTCTTCTCAAATGAATCCTTTGACATAGCATTTATCTTGAGGGCACTCTGAAAAATCCAAAGCTGTTTAGGTTAAATTGATTTAATATACCTAAATATTAAGATACTTTTGAGAGTGGTTAGAGGAAGTAAATCTTAATTGTTTTGCTGAATTTGGTTTTAAATAAATTGAATCACCTTGTGTGGCCAAAGATTAGAGAATTAACATTCTGTTTTCTGATTATCATCTTCTGTTACCTGAGATAACAGGGACAGAACTGTGGGAATTTACTTTTCCCTTCCCAATGCAGAGAAATGAGCTGTTGCTGAAAAACAGGGAATACCCAGCGGAGAAAGGAGGTGAATGTGAACAGGTTTGGTTGAAAAGGTTATAATTACCAAGGAGAGAAAAAGAAAAAAAAAAGTAAGCTGGATGAAGAGGTTAAATCCAGGGTGGGATGAGACCAGAGGTAGGTTGGGAGTGCTCTGAGCTGGGAATCAGGGTGGTTTCTCACCAGTGAGCTGTGTGGATGGGAGATGGGCCCCAAGGAGAAGGAGGATCTCAGAGTGTTTTACAGTCCCTCCTGGAGTGGGAATGTGTGTGGAAAACATCTGGACTGTGCTGCTGGAGCAGTGATGGCTCCAGGTGTGTGCACAGCCTGCTGAGCCCCTGCCAGGCCTGGGCCTCACATTTCTCACCCTGTGGAGCACAACCTCCCGTATGGAAATGCTGCAACATGGCACCTACTCAGAGGCATGTATTTGTGCCTACAGACTGAATTTTGCAGCTCAGGGGTTGTGTTTTGTTCCTCTCTGCCTATGGTCTGCCCTCTTTGGCCAACAAGAGATGTGTTCACAGAGGTGAGGCTGGAAGGACCTGACCAAGTTTCACCATCCCTTCTTTCTTTTCCTTGGCTTTTCCAGGAATTGAAGGATCTGACCAGGTTTCACCATCATTTCTTTCTCTCCCTCAGCTCTTCCAGGAACTGAAGGACCTTACCAGATTTCACCATCATTTCTTTCTTTTCCTCAGCTTTTCCAGGAATTGAAGGACCTGACCAGGTTTCACCATCATTTCTTTCTCTCCCTCAGCTCTCCCAGGAATTCCCTGCTGAGCTCAGGCTCTCCATGAGATCTCACCATGGTCCCTGTCTCCTTTTCCCCGTGCAGGATCTGATCCGAAGGGATATCCTGTATTACAAAGGGCGCATAGACATGGATAAATATGAAGTGGTGGATATAGAAGATGGGAGAGATGATGACTTCAATGTCAGCATGAAGAATGCCTTCAAACTGCATAACAAGGAGACTGAGGAAATGCACTTATTCTTTGCCAAGAAACTGGAGGAGAAGTTACGATGGCTTAGAGCTTTCAGAGAAGAAAGGAAGATGGTTAAAGAAGATGAAAAGATAGGTGAGGAATGTGGAAATGAACCTGGAAGGAGGTTGTTGGTAGTGTTTAATTCAGCCCCAATGTGTGGAGGAGCCCATATTTTCTTTGTGGTAGAATTACAGTTTAACCTTGTGGAAATGTCCTTGGTTGCTCTCCTAGTCACAAATAGGTCTCTTTCTAGCTCAGTTACTGTTCTTTTTGGCCCCCAATAAACAAATTCTGCCCATAGCTCAAGCCTGGAGATCCGTGGGTGCATGGGAGAGGGAAGTCTTTGGCCATCCACCTTCAGAGTCTCCTGGCTGCATCTTCCTGCTCTGGTTAAGGATGTTTCATGCAGAGGGAGGCAGCAAAATCAGTGACAGCCCTTCCCTTGCACCAGCCCCTAAACTGACTGTGAGCAGTGCCCAGGCTCAGTTTGTTGCTCAGCTCTAAAGCACTGGGCATATTTATGACACTATATAAATAAAAATATTTCTAATCTTACTTTTCATCCAGCCCCTGCACAAGTGAGATTAGAAGGAGGCCAAGGAAGAGTTGATTTTCAGTAGAACACCCAGAGCATTCCGTGTTTGCGAACAGAGCAGAGCATCCCCCTCCCCAAAAGGAAGTGAGGCTTTGTGAGCAACCTTCTGAATTGTGTTTGCCGTGTTCCCTTTTCCAGGCTTTGAAATTTCTGAGAATCAAAAGCGGCAAGCGGCAATGACAGTAAAGAAAGTCAGTAAGCAAAAAGGTAACCGGCAACACGCTCTGTGCCTGGTGATGTGAGGGTGGAGCGGGCTGGGCTGAATCCTGCTGGGCTGGGATCCAGCATCCCCTCAACTTCCCCTCCCTTCTCTTTTTATATCAAATACCGTTTGTGCTTTGTATCCTTCCTTAATGTATCTGTGGGCCAAATTAATCTCTGGTCGAAGGTGGTTGAAAGCCAGTGGAACTGCACCAGAGATGAATTTGATCTTGTGTCTCCAGTCTGATGTCCAGAAGCTGTCCCTGGGGGCAGAAATCTATCTCAGTTGTTTATCTCAGGCTGAAATGGGAGTGAGTGCGGAGGTGTGTAGAGGTTCTGCTAATTCCCAAAGTCTCCCATTAGCAAAAAAAAAAAAAAAAAAAAAAAAAATTGCTTAAATGCTGGAACTGGGGAGGGAGTACCCCTTTCCTGCTGCTGGAAAGGAAAGGGACACTCTTGTTTCCCGGGGCTGCCTGTAACTTTTTTAAGACAGCACAGTAGCATCAACTCTAGGAAATAAAGAATTTTAGTAAAGACACTGTACCTCTGGAATGTCAGATTCATTTCCCCAGCCAGGCAGGCTGCAGCCAGCTGAGCAGTGCCCTGCCTGCTGTTAGGCAGAGCCTCAACTGGCCAAAGCCAGCTTAATTCTCTCTTGCAATAACTCTTGCAGCTACAGGTTTTGAAATACTCAACACAGAGGGAAGGTCAGAGAGTTCATTCCTCAAGTTCTCCAAAGCTTCACACAGTCTTGGATGTATTGATTTGTTACCAAAGTACCATAGCACAAGTAGGCCTACAAGTGGGTTTTGAGAGAGCTCCTCAAGGCTTGGCTCAGGTCAGGTGCAGGCAGGTTGGTCCCCGCTCTGTGCAGATGTTTTGGGGGGTTTTGCAGAAGCTGAAGGAGCTCTTTGCTTTCTGCCTCACCTCTGTGTTGTCTACTGGCTTTGCTGGTCCAGGAGTGGTTTGCCAGGCCAGCTGTGAACTCCTTGGTTTGCTGTGTCTCTCCATTGTCATCAGTCTTCTCCTCTCTACTAACTTCTGTTGTCTCCTGAGATGTTCTCTAAAAACTCTCCTGGCCAGATGTTCTAAGCTCAGAGTGTGCACACCCAGAGCAGGCCCAGGTGCCTCACAGTGCCCCTGCCACAGCCCCTCAGCACCTGCATGTCTGTCCCTCAGCACGGGAGCATCCACAGGGCTCGTGGAGCTGCACCTTGAGAGAGCCTGACTTGCATGACTGCCATGACAAAACCAGGTTCAATTATTGCTGCTGTTCAGTTCGTTATATTATTAATTAATAGAGGTATTAATTAATAATTGTACTGTTCAGCCAGTAAGTGACACAGTTGGGAGGTGCCTGAGCATGCCTGCCAGTATTCCCACGTAAATAACTGGACTTGCATCCTGACAAATACAATATGCCTGACAGGACTTGTGTCTTACACAGCAATTGCTCTCTGTCTGCTCTCTTTGTCTTTCTCTCTCTTTCTCTCTGAGATGAAAAAGGAGGGGTTGTTATCTTGGGCTTCTCGGACTATGAAATTCATTAGCTCCTAAAACAGCAGTCAGCATTTCTGTAGTGAAGAATGAGCTTAGGCTGTGGCACTGGCAGTTCTTTTTATGGGATTAAGTCCTCGAGCCAGACAGTTCAGTCACACCCCAGCCCTGAGTTAAGCACAACCTGGTTGGTTTTAGGACGTGAAATCTGAAAAACAACAAGTAGGGTAATTAAAATGGTAGCTCTGTAAGCTTTGCCCTACACTGTGGTGGTCATAGCCCAGTCTCAGGTTGATTCAATTCAATATTGACACTGAGAACTCTTCAGTTTTGTTACTCTGTGGTTTGTCCTGTGCCCAAGACCCAACAAGTGGCACGAGGCTGCCAGAGCAGGGAGCTGCTGGCACTGCTCAGAAGAGGGAGGTAGGAGGAAACCCCTGAGAGGTGGCTTTTGGTGACTGATTTTTTAAATCTTGCCCTATGCATTTTACAGATATTGACAATGTTTTATTGTGCCAAGACCTTGGCAGCACTTGGGGCTGCAGGTGTGCCTGTGCCAGGGGCTGCTGCTGCTGCCTCTGCCCTCCTGCAGTGCTTGGGAAGGGGCTTGGAGCTGCTTTTGGAGCATCAGATGTACCTGAAAAGCAGGGAAGCCCTTCAGAAGGAGGAATAGGTCACTGTATTCAATAGAAGTATTTCTTTATTTAAATGCAGGATGGTCTCAGTGGCTGCAGCAGGGCTTGACAGCTCAGCAGCTCGAGGTGCTGCCAGCCCAGCTCCTGTGTCACAGGATGACTATTACAGACTTGTTCCTAGATTATCTCACTTGTTCCCTGCACCTCCTAAATGGGAAACCATGGTAATTCCCCTGTCACAGAACACTTAGGGAAGAGAGAAAAGCCGTGAAGGAGGTGAAATGGAAAATGCAATCAACTTTGTTAGAGGTGAAGCAGAAAAACATTTTTCAAATAATATAAACTGCTGCTTATTTCATGCACTGTTGTACCACACCTCCCAGAAGTATTGCTCTGGAGATGGCTGGCATGTGTTTGAGAAGGAGGCATTTAAACCTCTGCCAGCTGCAGCAGGAGAGGGGGAGAGCAGCTGAGAGCAGCAGAAGAAACCTTAAAACTCTGCTTTTTAAACTACCAGGACCTTTAGCCAGGTGATTGAGTGTTTTGAGAAGTGTTTGGTGCCCAGCTGAGGGTGCTGGGGGGGCAGCAGCCCCTCGTGGCTCCCAGGTGTGCCCAGCAATGTGTACAGGGCCAGGCTCCCTGCCAGACCCATTTAATGATGGGCAGCATCCCAGGATTTGCACTCCTTATTGGATTGGGCAGGACATAACAATATTAGACCAGGTGCCTTAAGACAGCATTAAACCAATTTTTGGCCTTCTTGAAGTCCATTAGACATCCAGTGGATGGGTGGTGCTGGCCCTGCACCTCAGTGACAAAGAAAAGGGCTGGTGGCTGCTGTTTGCCTTTTGCATGGATTGTTCAGGGTTTTGCCTCTTGGTTCTGCCCTTCAGTGGCAGTGTGGGAACAGAATTCAGTCTGGTGTCTCCTAGAAATAGTGAAGTAACGGGAGAAATTGATTTATCTTAGAAAAACAACCAAAGGCCCTCCCTGCAACCCTTGGCAGGTTCTGTGCAGAGCCTGGCTCCCACTGTGGGACAGGGCAGCACAAGGGTGGCTCTGGCCTCTTCTGCCAGCACCGTGCTTGTGGAAGGAGCAGAAACTGCCTGGAGAATGGACCCCTCGTGGATCTCCAGCCCTTTCCTAATGCAGACAAAGGTTAATCCAGGGTCGTTTTTCCATTTCTGAGCATTTGAAAGCAGAAACTCATGGAGTGCCTCCCTGGCCACTTGTGATCCCCCCTCCAAGGGTTGGTGTTTGCAACCTGCAGGAACACTCAGTTCCCCTCTGATCCCCAGCTCTGTCCACATCTGGCCCCTTTCAGGACAGCCTGTCCACAGAAGGGATAATGGTTCATATTGCCAGCAGCTGCCAGCCAGTGGTGTCAGGGAATTAGAGATCCTTTCAGGAAGGAGACTCCGTTCTTAAAGCACCATTGCCCACCTCTGGAAAAGGAAATGTCTGTTGAGATTTAAATAAGTGACCTTAATGTGAGCTGGGGGTGTTTCCCACCTCAGGAGAGCTCTTGAGCCCCACCTACACCCAGCTCCTCTCCCTGCCCTGTGCACCCTTCCCCCAGGAGATGCCTTGTGCCCTGACAGGTCTTTGGGATGAGGGAAGCAGAGATTCAGTCAGCCTCACCTGAGATGCTGCCACTAAACCTGCCCGTGAACACTCAGCCCTGCAGACCCAGCAGGGGTTAAATCATCAGCCAGCATGAACTGCCTTGGCCTGCCACCAAACACCTCTGAATCACTGGATTTTCCTGTTAATTTATTCCTTTCTGATCACTAGAGCTCACAGCCAACTTTGTCATAAAAACCCTGACCCAGACGTGAAACAGCTTCTCTGACTTCCCGCACTTCTGCACTTCTTCTCCCAGGCAGGGCTGACCAGGGTCCCTCCCGTGCTTCTCTTGGCTGTTTAATCCCATTTTATTGCATCTCCCTTGCTGAGGAGATTGACGTGGCCCTGCCTTGTTTCCCCATCGATTCACACGTGTAGGCACAGCCTCGGGGGATTGCAAGAGCCTGAGCAACCCAGCCCAACTGCTTGAAAACAAAGAGGGACATTTGCATTTTCGGATAATCAGGGTCACTTCCCTATTTTCGCAGCACAGGAGGTGAAGGAATGGAGCTGATCGTGTTGTCAGTGGTATTTCCCTACAGATTCAGGGCAATCTCAGAGTTTACCCTATTTCTTGTAAAATCCAGACCCTACCTGTGGGTCCTCGAGCACCATCCCACTGAAGGCATCTGGAATCCAGCTGGGATCCTCAGCCTTCCCCAGGAACCAGTCAGATCTACCAGCTAAGGCAAATGAGGAATAAATCCTTGTCTGGGGGGCCTCTGAGCATGGTACTGGTGACATTTGCTGAGCAAATCCCCCAGGGCAGTTTTTGGTGAGATGTTAATGACCCACGTGGGAAGAGCCGAGGTGTTGACATCAATGACATGTTGAAATTCCCACTGGAATAAGTCTGTGAGCCCAGATACTCCTGCACCTTGAGTTTGGTGAGGGGTTTTAGGAAGGAGCTGCTCCCCAGAAGCTGCAGCAGCATTCCAGGTGTGAACTGATCCTTTCCTGTCAGGAAACCCAGGCAGGGAGTGAGCTGTGAGATCAGCCTGGAGGAGAGGCAGGCTGTACAAACACAGGATGGCAGGAATTGGTTTTCACCCAGCTCTGATGGATAAAGCCCCAGTATCATTTATTCCATCTTGCCTCGATTAGCTTTTCTTATCACACGAGGAATCATTATCTTAATGGCTGCTGTAATGACATCAGGCTGCAGCAGCAGACTTGATAAATAGACTCCAGAAGGTCGGGTTAGCTCAGTGTGTGTAGGTAGATGTTGTGGTTGTCTGGGGAACATCAGGACATGAGATGGCTGTTTCCTCCTGCATTTCTCAAAGTGCAGCCAGCCCTCTCCCTCCTGAGCAGAGAAGGGAGGTTCATGGTTAGAAAAGGGAGCTAAGGCAAGTTCACCATCCCTGGGAATAGCAGGGCCTGGAGAGAAATCCTGGCTGTGTGAAGAGCTGTGCCTGAGGCACCACTGAAAATCCTCTGGAGTTGGGCAAGTACAGCAAAGTGAGAGTTGTGGGATTCAGCAGGGAGATATAAAGGAGGAAATCCAGCTGGTCAGGACTGCCTGGGGAGGCAAAGGGTTCCTGTTCCCAGCTCCATCCTCACCTTGGGGACAGCCAGCTCCAGACGCATCGTCCTTTGCCAGCCCTGCGCGGGGCCCGGGCAGTGGTGGGGCCGTGCTTTGAGATCCTCTGTTGAAATGTGCTGAAGAGGGCAAAGGGCTGCACCCACCCAGCCAGTTCTGCTCTTTTCTTTAACTTAAACTCGTTGCTGTGTAAGGAGTAATTAACCATAGAACAATTAGTGCTGGAGGTGTGACCATGGCTTCCCCGCGTGTGGGGTACAGTATTCAGGAGGAAACTGAATGTGTGGGGGTTTTGAGCATTTCCTGAAAGATCCAAGTTGCTGTTGAGCTCTGAGGGAGATGGAAGGGTCCTTAGGCAGAACTGCCAGCAGGGGTGGCGAAGTCACTGTCCCCTCCCCAGCTCTGGCTCATGAGCAGCAAGGGACTGGACAGCAGGGTGGGGGCAAAGCCTGGGAAACAGCTGCTGATGAAGGGATAAGCTGAAATCTTCTAGGTGGAGGATGGAGTGACCAGCTTGTAAGGCAGTTTCCATGGTTGTGTGGAGGAGCTGTGCGTGTTCTCCGTGTCTGTGTCGTGTGAGCCCGGGCAGGGGCATTGTCCTGCCGGATGATCTGTCTGCACGAGTCCCTGTGGATTGCCTGTGGGTTACCAGCATGCTTCACGTGCTGCTCAAATCGTGTGGGAACCTCAAAGAGAAGAGACACTTTGGGAAAAAAACCCCAAAAAACAAAACACAAAAAAATCCCCCTGACCTAGAAGGGATAAACGAGACAGTTTTAAATCTTTTTAATTGTTTCCTTCTGAGCTGAGAAATCCAAAAGGCTCCAAGTGACGTTGCCTGGTGCTATAAAAAGACATGATTTCAAGTGACAGCGCAGCATCTCTCACCAGTTTTGTCTAGCCAAATTATGAATCTGGGAATTTTCTTGTTCTCCTCGCGAGCAGCTCTCCCCGCCCCGCCCTGAGAGCGATCCCTCCGTGCAGCTGCAGCCGCGCTGCAGAATGAGGCACAAACCAGCAGAAGGAGCTCCAGCTCTGCCCGTGGGGTGGACTTGGCTGCTGTGCCTGGAAATCGTTCCTTATCCATTGATTCTTCCCTTTGTGCTTTGAATTCCGCTCGCCACGCTGCCCAAAATTGCCGTGGAAAAGAGCTTTGCCCATTTCTTTCTGGTGAATTGCAGCGGAGTTATGGCTTTGCATATTAAAAAAAAATATCCCTCAAGAGACAATTCTGCACGATGGCCCCGAGTTCTGATGAGGGAACAAACCACTTCAGAGCAGAACAGAAAAATACCTGCCTGCCAGACCTGTTCCAGAACTGCTCTTTCTTAAGATTGGAAGATGTGCACATTAGGTGAATCTTGCCCTTCTAGTTTCTGTTCTCCAGAACATGGGTGTTTCCAAAAAAACCAGAGGAGTCATTCTTGGGGCACCTGAGGCTATGGCAAAGTGCTGTCTCACAGTTCCACAAGGAAATGCATTCTGGAATGACCGGAGCACAGTGGTTGTATTTGCATGTCCCACACACGGCGAGGGTGCATGTCCTTGAGATCCACAGGTTTGATCCTTCAGGCCATTGGAGGAACAAGAGAAATGTGAAACCTTCAGCTGCTTATGGCAGGAGAACCAGCCAGGAGCTTTTGGCATTCCTCCAGCCCAGATGTTGATGCCAGTAGCCCAGATGTTGATGCCAGTAGCCCAGATCACAGGCCCCACACATACACCTGTGGGAAGAGCTGCTTTCCTGAGGGAGGGGGCAGGCTGTGCATGGGTGTGTTTCAAGCAAGGACAGACATTTTTCAGGAGTTTTGGGAAAGAACTGAATGGGGTTTAGAAGTGATCTGGCCAGGGGAGTCTGCCCTTTTTCCTTTTGGAGAAGACAGACTATGGGTTCCATTCCTTGCAGTGACTCCATCACTGTCAGTGGACATCAGCCAGACTGTCCTTTTTCTACTTCTTCAGCTTTCCAAGTGCACAGCATTTTGCTGATCCAGGAGACTTCCTAGCATTTTGTATCATCATTAAAATACATTAGTTCACCATCCTCAAACTGGTTTAGAGGCAGTAAAGAGCCCAGCCACAGGATGCCAAAGCCATGGACCATGTCGCTAAAGCAAGGTGGCTTCAAGGACTTCCAAAGCTAAAAACAATTTCTGTGTTCCCCCCAGTAGCAGCTTTAGATTCACAGCTCTGCTGTTGCAGAACATGAGTAATTTTAGTGGCACAAGGGCTGTTTACCTTTAAGGTAATTTGTGGTCAGTCTGAGAGCCAAAGCAGATTTATTTCCCAACTCTAGCTATGTAAGGGACCTGTAACTGATCCTAACAGTCCCACAGATCCTAAAGTCCCTCACCAGTCTCTGCTGGGAAAATTGGCTTCCAGGAGAAGGTTGACACTCCTGGATGGGCTCAGGGCTGGAGTTTGTCCTCTGCAGTTGGTCTCACTGGCCACACATTGGCCAGCCTGGAGATGGGCAGCTTGGAGCAGGACAGTGCCAGGAGAAGGGGTGGGAGAGGTGGGCAGAGAGGAGCTCAGTGCCCTGCCCTTGTGGGTTTCAGTCACACAGTGATTGAAATTCAAACTGTTCCTTGGAGTTCTGTACCAAGGAGGGTGGTGCAGAATTTGTGTCAGGTTTCCTGCAGCTGCCCCTGCCCAGGTGTGACCCCAGCACCGCTCTGGGGCTGCCCTCGGCTCTGCAGGTGGCAGACAGGACTTGGGAAGACAGAGTAGAGAAGTCCTTGATGAGTAACAATTCCAGCATGTAGGTACAGATGCAGAATATCTCCAGGTTGGTCTTTCCAAGTAAGTTTGAACTGCTAATTGTGATGAATTCATTAAAGGTTAATGAGTGTGAATCACAGAGCAGTTTTTGCCCACTGTAAGGAATGATCTTGGTTATTCTCTACAGTGGACAGATAGCTGCACAAAAGACAATAAAGAAGGAGGAATCAGTTAGATGCACTCAAGGCATCTCCATCTGGTCTGAACCCTT
The DNA here is from genome assembly GCA_039654755.1 of Calcarius lapponicus. Taxonomy (NCBI): domain Eukaryota; kingdom Metazoa; phylum Chordata; class Aves; order Passeriformes; family Fringillidae; genus Calcarius; species Calcarius lapponicus. The sequence continues at coordinate 18,351,520 of CM077467.1, read as the reverse complement.
TGAGCATTTTCACCCTCCATCGGTAAATTCCGTAGCAGGGACAAGCGAATCAATTCTGTTCCCTAAAGTCACGCCTTAGCTCCCACGCCGAAGAGGCCCTGCCTGCCCCAGCAGCACCTGGCCCAGCTGTGTGGTGGGTGAGCTCTGTGGGTGCCCTCGTGAGGCTTTCCCTGTGTGTCAGTGCCCGTCGTGTGCCGCCGTCCGTGCCCGGCCAGCGCTGGTGTGTCTGTGTGTGGTAGGAGCCGCATTGCTGTGCACACCTTGCTCTGGTTCCTGGGCGCTAATCACCGTATTTTGCCTTCTCCAGCACCTTCCCAGCCGAGGATCTCAAAGTGTTTTACAAACATTAATTAATTTAGCTTCACAACCCTCCTGTGAGGTAGGTGGGGGATGCCATCCCGCTGTCCAGATGAGGACACTGAGCTGCTTGGGGACAGTGGCCTCGCTGCTGTGGTTAAAGCCCGGGGAGGCGACGGCCCCCTCCTGCAGAAGGAAGAGCAGTTCTGCATGATCCAGAGATGGCCAGAGCTTACAGCAAGCTGCTCCACAGCCCTGCTCCTCTCTCCTTCCTGGAGTCATGGTTTCCAGCTGGCCCTGCTACCCCGAGGCTGAAGGAGGGGTTGTCTTTGTGGGGAAGGACATCCAGACTGTGTCACTGTGCCCCGTAGGCTGCGCTTTGGTGGTGACACACATCCCTTCTGTTCCACTTCAGTCAGCCTTTACTCACCATCCTCTACAGCAGGATGCTGAAGCCCCCTCATTCTGTGGGAAAGCTGCAAGGGCAGCATCCCCTCTCCCAGTTCCTGCACAGGAGCTGTGCCTCACCTGTGTGGGAATTGAACATCTCAGCCCTAAAAGCGTAGCCTTGCCAGTCCATCCATTGCTCCCAGTTTGGATTGAGCAGAATCAGCCTTTTCTGTGTTGTGTGCAGCCGCTTTTGGGCTGAAACCAGACTGGTGAATTGAGAACAAACCCTATGGAAAAGTCCTAAACTGTTCTAAAGAATGAGTTGCCCTCTGTGTAGGTGCATCCCTGCAGGGTAGGGCTTCTTCCACAGCAGCTCTGCTCCGTTCTATGCAGGAAGCGGAGCAGGGTCATGCTCGGGGTCGTGCTCGGGGCTGGTCAGTGGGGCATGTTGGGGCAAGGCTGTTCTCCAGGGAGAGCTGGGAGGGAGGGTGAGCAGGAGCTTGGAACAGGAGTTGTTAAATGGGAGTTGGATGAGTTGGCCTCGCAGGGCAGGGCCTGTCCCGGCTCTCCTGCCTCACACAGGACTTTTCCATGAGGGCGGGCAGAGCTCTGCCCAACAAAAGTAATGGATCCTGTCCAGCCTTGGAGCTTTGGCTTAGGGAGGCAGCCTCGGAGCCGAGAGGTGAGGCAGGCACTGAGATTGGAGATTGGCCAGCCCTGGCACGTCCTGGCGTGTGGGACTGGTTAAGGAGTGATAAGGAGTGATAAGGAGTGATAAGGAGCAGTAGCATGACGAAGAACGACTATTGACCCGATTGCTCTTTGACTGATCTGTTTCTTTTTCCCCCCAATCATCGATGCAGGTGTGAGCTACTCCAAGTCGGTTCCTCCAGCCTACCCACCACCCCAGGATCCATTAAATCAGGGACAATACATGGTGACAGATGGCATATCCCAGTCCCAGGTCTTCGAGTTCACCGAACCCAGACGCAGCCAGGCACCATTCTGGCAAAACTTCAGCAGGTTAACACCATTCAAAAAATAATACCTAGAGAGATGGAGAATTTTAACTTAAAAGAACTAAAATTTAAAAAATAAAAATAAATAAAATTATATTTATAGATGGACCTTTTTTCGGAGAAGCACTGTTGCAACTAAATATATATACATATATATATGTATACACACATTTTAAAAATAATAATATATATACATATATGTATATATATAGAAGGACCAAAAACTTTTTTTGTTGTTTTTGGGAAGTAATCTGCTACTAGATACTAGGAAGCACCAATGATTTCTAACCATGTGACCTGTTTTATTTTATTTTACTCCATTGGTTGGACATCTCTTTTTGTTGGGTTTTTTTTTTCCTGTTTTCCTTCATTCCCATCCGAGTCGTCATTGGCATCCCAGAATGCTTTCTCGCTTGTGTGACTCCGTCATGGAACTTCCTCATGGACTACATTGGTGTATATTTTCTTTGATTTTATTTATGGGGGGGTGTTGTTTGTTTTTTGGAGTGCTGGGAGGTCTCTGCTCCCTGTCCCTCCCTCTCTGTCCCTCCCTGGCTGTCCCTGGTCCCCAGCCCGGGCGCTGTCCCCGTCCTGCATCCCCCGTCTGACTCGTGCCTGTCTGGATGTGCTCCCTGTGCTCCCGCTCCGCTGCGCAGTATTTCTCTGGCTTTAACTGTTCTCTCGTGGGCAGGTGAAACCCAGCAGAAGGGCAAGCAGCTATTTAGGAAGTGAGGGATGGGTTTTTCTCAGTTCATCTTTTGCGTTTTTTTAAGCACTTGTCTTTTTCTCAATTCGGTGTGATTTGTTCACACTCGGAGTAAGACGGAGAAAAGAGAATCAGGGGCTTTTCTTCTTTTTGCTTTGTTTCTGTGGGCTTAACTTTGATTTATTTTCTTTTCAAGCTGAGACACTTGAAAAGCCCACTCCTATCTTTGTTTTCCATGCAAAGATAAAAGCTTAAAACCCAATGGCTTCATGCCTCCATTGCAGAGAGGAAAATTGGCTCCGAGGCTCTGACAAGCGGCCAGTTTTCTGTCTTCAGGAACTAAGGTCCCATCCTTTGGCCCCGCTCAGCCTGCACAGCAGCACCTAAAGAAGCACTAATTGCCATTTGCAGGAGCAGTGACCCCAAAAGTGAGGCCCATGGCTGCTCCCAGTGCCCACTCCACGCTGGGTTCCCCCAAGCTCTGCCCCCTTAGCAGAAGGGTCCTCGCCCCAGCCCTGAGAGTGCCCGCCTGAGGTTGAGCCCGAGCTGCAGAGGAGCTGAGAGCTCCTGGCAGCAGCTGTGGGTGTGACTGGGCAGTGTGGCCGTGCTTCTGTGCCCAGTCCCAGCTGGTGCTGGTCCAGTCCAGGCCCCTCCGTGTCCCCTGGAGGTGTCAGCGCCGTGGGCCTGGCCTGATGGACCAGCCCAAGCCTCCAGGTCTCTTTCTCTCTCTTTTTCTCCCTCTGGAGACTCACAGCTCTATTTTTAAAGACCCTTCCTACAATTTCAGCCTTAAGTACATTTGTTTGCAAGTGCAGGAGCTTATGGTTAAGCTTGTAAAACAAACCATTGTCAGGAGGAGGATTTTTTTTTTCCTAGGGCAAATGAGACTGTTTAACCAGATTTAGAAGATGAACTTGAAATCTTTGCAGAGCTATTCTGCAAGCTCCTTTGAAAATGTGGGATGAAGTGATTGATCAGGGTATTTGTCATTTTCTTTGGAATCTGATCTACCACATAAGCACCCCAGGACAAAGAGCATGGAGATATGGGGTTTTTTGTTGGCTTTTTTTTTTTTTTTTGCCCCCAAGAAATCCAAGTGAATGGGAAGATCAGAGAGTGTGATTTCATTGTTTCCATGGAGCCTGTTTTATTTCAGGGCATGTCACAAGAGCGGCATTATTTTTATTTAAATCCAAAAATAATCTCTCTTATACTTTTGAATAATCTAGAAACTATCAATAACCAGCAAAGCCAGATTAGTGTTTTGGAGAGGAGGAGTGGCCCCTCTGTGACAGGCAGCAGGAATCCCAAATAGGAAGCAACCCAATTTTATATCCGAAATTATTTTTATGCTCTTTTGTATCTTTGCATTTTTATGGCTAGCTTTTAATGTGGGATACATAGCAAATATTGTTTTGTTTCTTTAACAGAGTGGGTATTTAAAGCAGTGCATGAGATGGGTTCTCATCAGTTAACTGAAATGTTTTACTATTCCTGAATGGCTGGAGAGAGGCAGAGAGAGAGAGAGAGAGAAAGAGAGAGATTCCAAAATGTTGTCAACTTGATGAAAATTTCACTTACTCCTTTTGCCTTTTTAATTGCTTAGGGAAAAAAAAAAACAACCAAGTAACAAGCACATTAGTTAAGCCTGTTCATTTACTGTTTTGTGCCTCAGAGAGTGAGAATGAGACATCCATAATTTTTATGAGAAGATGCTTCCTAAATATTCAGCACTAGGAAAAAAGAAACACCACCGCCACACCATTATTTGCATCATAAATCAAGATCTGACAAGGCCACTTGTTGGACTCGCAGCTTCTTTGTTAAGTGGGAAGCCCGCCCGGGCAGCGCCGCTCGCGCTGGCGCTGGCACAGCGGCCGCAGGGACGAGGGGCTTGGCTCTTGGGCCTTCAAGAAAGCTCTTCCCCTCCATAAATTGCCAAGGTGCTGCAGGAGATGGAGCATTGGCACAAAGAAGAACCAGCACTGGGTCCCACTTGAGCACCTGCTGTGGCTGTCCCAGCAGGGAGCAGGGCTGGAGCGTGAGTGTGACAGCGCTGGGAGCAGCGCCCATGCAGACGGGGGTGACTTGACTGAGCATCTGGTACAGACTTTTCATTCCAATGCCAGACAGGAGGAACCCACTTCCCATTCCATATGCAGAAACAAGAGAGTTGTAACAAACTTACATGTTTACGGTATTTCTCTGGCTGAACCTATATATATATATATATATATATAAAGAATAAAAAGAAACCCTCTTCCCTAGGTAAATGACATGCATTACTCTTAACCTAGACACTAGAACAGAGGATCTAAATTCAAGACTTTCGCCTCCCCACCCTCTCCAAAAAGTCAAACAAGAACCAACCTAGGTGCATCTAACAGTTGTAAATAGAAAATACTACATAGAGAAATATATTTGAAATTTGTTTCAGTTTCTGGATGGGCACCAGCCGTCCATTGCAATGTTATTGATAGTACACTGTGGTGCTTTGGGTTTCTGGTTTTGTTCTCTTTATGCTCTGTCATCTTTTCATTGCAGCTACATTTCAGGGAACATGTATATTTAGTAGCTATTGTAAGTTCTGCATGGCATCACCAAGCTTATTTTTCTTAAGAAGAAAAGAAGAGTCTGTAGGAGCTTAAAGGCACTATGACGACAGGGACTTGTAGCAGAGAATTAAAAAAAAAAAAAAAAGGTTTTTAAAATTCCTAGTTTGAAGCCAAATACTGATATTTTAGTGCTTTTGGGGTTTTAACAGTAAGAGCAAAAAAAGAAAAAAAAAAGAAAAAAAGGATTTTGGTAACCCAGCTGATCCGCACTTGCCAGTTTTATTATTTTGTTTATATTGGACTGTTTGACCCTGTCAAACAAGTGTCAAAGTTGTGTGTATAAAACAAAAAAAAGTGTTTAAAAAAGTGTTGTAAAGACACTGAGCCTTATGAAAATATTTATGGAATTAAATAAAAAGAAGTGAAAAGGCATCTGAAGGCATTTTACATCATTTTCCTCAGAGCGGGGTCACCCTTCTCCCAAGGCTGAGCACGGGTGGGCTGAGCTCCCGTGGCCACCGAGACAGCCATGTGCCACCAGAAAGTAGCATTGTCCTGGAAACATCCCCCTGCCCTTGCTTTGTGCCCTCCCTCTGAAGCGAGGAATTGATGAGGACAGAACCCCTGGCAAGGGTTGCTCCGAGTGCAGCTCGGATCAAATACGGGCTTAAATCCATTCTGTCCCTGCTTTGCCCGGCTCCCAGCCTGTAGGGGGACAGACAGACAGACATCCCAGGGGTGCTGTGAGCAGCTGTGAACAGCCCAGGTGTGCTGTGAGCAGCTTTCAGCATCCCAGGTGTGCTGTAAACAGCCCAGGTGTGCTGTGAGCATCCCTGGTGTGCTGTGAGCAGCTTTCAGCATCCCCAGGTGTGCTGTGAGCAGCTTTCAGCATCCCAGGTGTGCTGTAAACAGCCCAGGTGTGCTGTCAGCATCTCTGGTGTGCTGTAAACAGCCCAGGTGTGCTGTGAGCAGCTTTCAGCATCCCAGATGTGCTGTAAACAGCCCAAGTGTGCTGTGAGCATCCCAGGTGTGCTGTCAGCATCCCTGGTGTGCTGTAAACAGCCCAGGTGTGCTGTGAGCATCCCTGGTGTGCTGTGAGCAGTTTCAGCATCCCAGGTGTTCTGTGAGCATCCCAGGTGTGCTGTAAACTGCCCAGGTGTGCTGTGAGCATCCCTGGTGTGCTGTCAGCATCCCTGGTGTGCTGTCAGCATCCCTGGTGTGCTATAAACAGCCCAGGTGTGCTGTGAGCAGCTTTCAGCATCCCAGGTGTGCTGCTAGCAGCCCAGGTGTTCTGGGAGCATCCCAGGTGTGCTGCCAGCAGCCCAGGTGTGCTGTGACCATCCCAGGTATGCTGCCAGCAGCCCAGGTGTGCTGTGACCATCCCAGGTGTGCTGTCAGCAGCCCAGGAGCAGCTTGGAGCCGGTGGAATAGAGCAGGGTGGGTTCTGAGGGGAGGGAGCCCGGCCACCCCCGGCCCTGCTGCAGAGGGTCACTAGCAGTGGGCCTGGGCTGTCCCAGGACGAGGAATGGGGTTTATCCCTGAAAAGCCAAGTGCTTTCTCCAACCCCAGTGGCATTTCCCAGGTAAGGCAGGTGAGCTGTGTATTTCTAGATAGCCTAAAAATGCGATTATAACCAGGAGAAGGGAGCTGGGAGCGGTGCTCGTTGTCCCTCAGGCACAGGGGCCGGGTGATGGAAATAAATCCCGGCCAGGATTGCTCCTTCAGGGAGGGCTTTCCTCCCGTCCCGCTCTGCCCTGGGCTCCTGTCGGGGTGGGAGTGACCAGGGTTCTATCACACACGTGAGGGGACCAGTCAGGGCAGTAAAAACCCACAAAGGCCAAGGAGCTCTGCTCTGAGAGACTGAGGGAGGAGAGAGGCAAAGCGGCGCCCAGGCTCCTGCGGGGCCGCGCCTTGAGCAGCTTCAGGAGCAGCCTCGCCCCGACCTCAAACATGCCGGCTTCCCATCTGCCTCCTGCTTCAGCAACGCCCCCAGGCCAGCTTTTATCTCGTGCTTGCCTTGCTTGCAGTGGAGAGGACGCTGGGGCTGTGCTGGGGTCCCCTCTCCCGTGACGCTGTTTCCCTCTGGGTGTTCCTGAGGGGAGCAGGGAGCAGCAGGGCCAGCACCCCCAAACTGCGGCTCCGTGTCCAGCCTGCCCTGGGAGAGCTCCTCGCTGCCGCCCCGCTGTCTGTGCCGGCCAGCAGAGCCTTCCAGCGCTCTGCTTTCCCCAGGGCTGCAGAAGGAGCTCTGGGAAGGACGGGAGAGCCGCTGGGGATGGGCCCGGAGCAGGAGCGCAGGCAGCCGGCTCTGGGTGCGCTCTGGGACAGCAGCACCGCCGAGGCTCCCAGTGAGCCCTTCCCTGCCCTGCAGCCTTCCCTGCCCTGCAGCCCTTCCCTGCCCCGATTGCTTCCCCCGCAGCTTTTCCAGCCCTCCATGGCCAGGAGCGCTGCTGCTGCCTGTAGCTGATGGCCAGATTCTGTCTCCCGTGTGATCTGTTTGGTTTCAGCTTTTCCAGCCAGCCAGCATTCAGCTACTCTGAACTTTGCTTGCATAAAACAAAAAGCAAAACCAAAGAAACCCATTTCAGCTGCCTTCTCTTGTGGGGAGGCTGGGGTTGTTCCAGGGTGACAGCCTTAGGTGTGTCTGTGCCTCACCTGGAGCACAGGAACTCGTGTAGAGCTGGAAACATCCCTGGGCAGGGTGGGCCTGCCTCCTCCTGGAGTGAGAGATGTGTTTGGGAATAGCAGGAGGGTTTGGGAAACATGGCAAAGCCAGCTCTGGGTTATCCCTGTGTGTGTCCGTGGTGCTACAGAGCAGCTTTTGCTTTTTAAGGAATGAGATTTTCAGTCTGAGTGATGCTGCAGGGATTACACATCCCAATCCACCCCAAACAATCCATTTTCTTCTTACTCTGGAGCTAAGAAGCAGCACCAGGTTCTGCACTAAGTGCAGCATCAGGGCAGCATCCCAAAGCTTGTAATGCACCATCTGTGCTGGTTTATAAGGAAAATTGAAATTGCATGTGCTGGGAGATGGAATGGGAATAATTGGCATTTTCAGAGTGTTTCCAAGCCCTGTCCACCACGGGTTCCACAGTCAGCTGCTAAGGAAGGACAGGGGCTGTTAAATACAAATATAATCCCCAAAGATGCAGGTACAAATTGTAAAATTGTCTTTATTTGTCTGCACCTCCCACCTTTGCTATGGGAAAGAGACAGAAGGTATTTCTGAAATGCTTTTAATGTTCACATCCTTTTTTCTTCCAGCTCTCTCCAGGCAAAATTCATCCTGGTGAAGATTTGCACCTTCTCCTGTCAGAGCCGCAGGAGTTTGTCACCTCTTGGAGGTTTGACAGATCTCTGTGCTCAGCCTTTCCCAGGCTGGAAGTGGCTCAGTTTTCCCTGTTTCAAGAGCCCCTCAGGGCACATCCCCAAATTTCCTTCCAGCCCATCCCTGTCCAAAACCAGGGTGGCCTGTGTGTTGTCTGAGGGACACAGAGCACTTTCCTCTTCTCCTGATACCAACAAGACAAGACAGGGAACACTGGGGAGGATTTATTTTCCATTCAGGAGAGCGTGTTCAAGGTGCCGCCCTTGCAGGAACACGTGTCTCATAAAGAAATCATCAGTACTGCAAGCAGGGCCTGCTCTGGGGCACCTGTCACATGTGACACTGCTGGGGGGCAGCTGGGAATGGCACTGGGGGGACAGGAGGGGAACACAGGGCTGGGAATGACACTGGGGGACAGGAGGGGAACACAGGGCTGGGAATGACACTGGGGGGACAGGAGGGGAACACAGGGCTGGGAATGACACTGGGGGACAGGAGGGGAACACAGGGCTGGGAATGACACTGGGGGACAGGAGGGGGACACAGGGCTGGGAATGACACTGGGGGACAGGAGGGGGATCGCAGAGCTGAGGACACACACACAGGGCTGGACATAGAGCTGGGGACAGACACACAAGGGGATGGACACAGAGCTGGGACACACAGGACTGGACACAGGTCCTGGACAATCAGAGCTCTGGACACACAAAGCTCTGCACACCCAGAGCTCTGGACACAAGCAGATCTTGTTCACCACCCACAGACCCATAACACACACCTAGAGCCCTCTGGCCTTGTTCCTGTTTCACAGCTGGGACAGAGACACATTTTTGCCAGGATCTGGTTTTTCCACCACAAATTGTGGCACTAAATTAATTTATAAATAACCTCTGAGAATCAGCTCCAAGACACTCAGGGCTGCCTTCATGGCCAGCCCTGGAGCCAGTGGAGTCAACTTCAGAAGAGAAGTTTCCTTCTCTGTTTTTCATCTGGAGAAGCAATTACAGGATCTATTGGTGTATTTGCTTCTCTTCTTAGCTCAACTTGACAAAAGCTGTTCAGCTTCTATTCAGTAAATCCTCAGAGGGTATGGATGGGCATTCAAACCTCTGCAAGGTCACAGGAGATCAAAAAGCAGCTGGCCCTTGCCCACAGTGTGGTCTGCCCTGGGTGGAAATGGTTTGGGACTTAAGAGGTGCCTCATCCTAAAGACAGCAGTCTTTAAGTCTGGTTTTATAGAGGCTGGGTTGACACCCTGAGCACTGCAGAAATGTGAGGGGAGCAGCAGGTTTGAACAAAGAAGTCATTTACAGGAGTCAGTCCCTGCTGCTGTGTCACAAAGTCCTTTGTCACTGCTGTTCCTCCAGCCTGGCCTCTCCAGATGAATGGTCTGGGCAGAGCTCTGCTGAGCTGCACTGCCCAGCCTGGTTTAATCTCAATGTGGTGCTGCTGACCTGGACATTTGATAGCTTTTCCTTCATCAGTCACTCTTGTGCAGGGAGATATGAGTCTGAGGAATGGCAGCACGTCTTGGAGTGGAATTGCCTTCCACACATTTGAGCCATCACACAAGTCCTCTGTGCTCTGTTTGTTTGGAAGTTGGATAGAGCAAAGGGCCATTTGCTCTGGTTTAACTCCTCAGCAGCCAAACTGTGCTTTTTCTGTGCCAAAAAAAGAGCAGCCTGACAGCACAGAGCTCAGGTGACAGGAAAGTGGGTGCTTTTTACAGAGCCTGGTTTTTACACAGCCCTAACTCAGCAAAGGACAAGACAAGCAAATTGCACTGATAGTGCAATTGTCAAAATCTCTGTCACTTGCTGCCTTATCTGTCCTAAACCAGACTGTTTGTGTTTTGTGATTTATTTTAGTTGATTTGTGATTTATTTTTTGGCCTGGCTGGAGCCCAGCTCTGCTGTGTTGGTGTCCAAGGCCAGCTGCAGAGGGCTCTGGCATTCCCAGGGGATACCCAGGTGACACAAATGCCTGGGACAGTGCCCAGGAGCCCTCCCACCGCCACAGGTGGGACCAGGGTGGGGCTGTGTGCACAGGGAACAGGGAGGGTTTTTCCCTGGGCTTTGTCCTGACTCTGTGATTCTTCTGGCTTTTCATAAAAAGCCACATTGGTGACAGGTAAAGGGGGGGTGAAGGCCCCACTCCTCCTGCAGCTCCAAGGGGAGCTGTCCCCACTGCCTTAACCAAGCCTTGTCCCACAGCTTTTTCAGGGAATATGTGACCATCACTCTGCTTTCCTCAAAGTTTCGCTCCCCCACAGATCCAGGGCAGCACGAGAGGAGTGCCTGGCCAGCCCTGCTGCTGCGGTGGTTTCACGCAATTCAGAGGAAATCCCGAATCTTTGGACCAGGAAAGGAGAATAGGAGCTCATACAATAAATACCCATAACTGCTGGGAGCCAGGGGGGCCAGGGGCTCTGGCTGGGCCCAGCAGGGATTGCTGCCCTTGCCCAAGGACTGAGCAGCTCCCCGAGCCCCAGCTCTGCTGCATCTCCTGCTGCTGCTGGGACAGGTGACTGTGGCACCCCAGCTTTGTGTCCTGGTGACAGTGGCACCCCCAGGTTTGTATGCCAGCCCCTCCCTGGCTGCCATGCCCTGGCTGTGCCATGCCCAGCTGGGGCAGGAGGAGAAGGATGGAGAGGAGCAGAAATGTTGGCTCGGGCTGGTGTTCCCCTGTTCCTCCTGTCTGGATGCACCATTAAAGAGTTGGATTGTGCTGCCTGCTCACAGCTGAGTGCTTTCAACCTCCACAGGTGGAGCAGGGGGTGGAGCAGGGGGGTAACAACACTTCCCTGGCAAAGGGAAATGGGTGCTTGGATTCTGCCCTCTGGGATGTGCTGACTGTGGATTCCCAGCACAGGGAAGCCAGGCTGGGGGGGCAGGGGCTGAGTTCTGGGATCTCCTGCAGGAGAAATTGGAGCCCCTTGCCAAAGGCTGCTCCAGCAGAGCCCACACTGACCCCAGGGCTCATCCCACTCCCCACACAGAGCCCCTGGGAGGGAGGGGTGGAAGCAGGGTTACAGGGGGTGGCTGGCACTCAGGGAATGCCCAAAAATCCAGAGATAACAGCCATGAGAGGAGGGGGACCTGCTCAGCACTGGGCTTTCTCCTGACTCTGTGATTCTCCTGGCTTTTCATAAAAAGGCACATTGGTGACAGGTAAAGGGGGGTAAAGGCCACACTCCTCCTGCAGCAAACACAAGCAAAGGCTGATCCAAACTGCTGCAGAAATGCCAGTCTGAATGTCTGAATTCCATCCCTCACCCCAGTTTTAACCCCTCTGCCATTCCCAGGAGAAATTCCCAGAGGGCAGCAGGGAAAGGGCTCTGCCCTCAGTGCCAGGATTGTTCACCCCCTGCACCAAACCACACCATGTGAACACAGGGGCTGCTCTCTGGGGTCTGCCAGGGGTGCAGAGAGTCTGGAAACCAAGAGAAATGCTGTGCTGGGCTCCCCCTGTGCCAGTGCAAACAGATGTTCCAATAAATAACCAAGGCTGGGAGGGTTTCTATCCAAACCTTGTGGAGGGATCCTTCAGGTGGAACTGAGCATGGAGAAGCTGCCAGCAGAGCCACCAGCAGCTCTGTCCAGCTGTGCTTGGAGTGAGGAGGCTCCAGGCTGAGGGGCTGGAAAAAGCCTTGGCAGCAAAGGCAGAATGAATGGCATGGGAACACTTGCATAGGTAAAATATATGGAATTTTTAAAAAAACTGTTCCTCTTGACTTGTGGTTCGTAACGAATTAAAGCTGCTCTGGACAAACCCTCATTTCTGTTTGGCTGCAGTGCTGGAGCTGGGGAGGGCTGGGCTGAGGTGGCCTCAGGGACGTCACTGCAGGGCTGGGGCCAGCACCAGAGGGCTGAGGGCTCCCAAAGCAGCTGTGACCACAGGCAGTGTGTGCAGAGATCCCAGCGCTGTGCAGGGGACACCTGGGGACACAGCACAGCCGAGAGCCCCTTGGTGCCTCCTTCCCACCCCAGCTGGGCATTGGTGACAGCACAGCCCCTGTGAGGCGCTTCTGGCCACAGGTCCTGCAGGGATGGACACGAGCTGGCTGCCCAGGCTCTCTGCAGCCTCTCCCAGCCCCTGGAAAGGCACCCTGGGCATGCAGGGCCGGAGCAGCTCTCACCCCTGGGTTCACCCAGAGCTGAGCAGAGGGGCAGGAGCAGGGGTGCCTTGGTTGAGGAGCTGGGTCAGGCTTTGCTCCTGCTGGACACCCACAGACCCCCAGTTTTAGTCCTGGTTTCGTTGGCTACTCCCCCTTTATCCTCACTTCTCAGGGTTTCACTCTGGGCTTCCAGGATGTCAGCCTTTGCCAGGAAACAAAGCTCCAGTCCAAGCACCACGAGGGTTTCAGTGCAGCTTCAAATCCCCCCTCCCCGAAATGCTGCAGGAAGAACAAGGCTGCCAGGGAAGGAGGGGATCTCAAGTGCACTTTATTGAGCTAAAAATAAATTTATTCAAGGAAAACAAAGTCCAACAAAGATGCGAGGGGATGATGGCAAAGAGATGATGGCACAACAAGCCAGGAGAAAGTCCCTTTTCCTATTTCCATTTTCCCTTTTCCCTTTTCCCGTTTCCCTTTTCCCTTTTCCTTTTCCCTTTTCCCTCTTCTCTCTTTCTCTTTTCCTTTTCCTTTCCCTTTTCCTCTTCCCTTTTCCTTTTCCCTTTTCCCTTTTCTCTTTTCCCTCTTCCCTTTTCCCTTTTCCTTTTTTTTCCCTTTTTCCCTCTTCCCAGACTTTGTGCTGAAGCCACAGGAGGGGTGAGCTTCTGCTGCTGAGAAAGAGAGGTTGTTGGGAAGCAAGTGTGTTATAAATGATATCCTCAGGAAAGCTGGAGTGCAGCAGAGCTCACATTAACGAGGCAGAATTAAAGAAGGGCTCCATCATATGAGCCTTACCCATGGTTCTGCTGGCTTCTCACACAATTAAACTCGGAGCTGTGGGGCTGCTCCTGTGGCCTGTTCTTTGCCAAGGCTGTCCCACTCTCACCCTGCGAGGCACAGCTAAAATTAGCTGGGCAAGAATTGCACAACCCAGCCACAAATTAGCAGATCCAGAGCATGATGCTTGACATTGTCCCAAAGTCCTCAGTTCCCACTGAAAATAAAGCTGGTCTGGAGACTTGGACTTGGCAGGAGAAGGGAAGCTCAGAATAGATGTGGCTGCCTGCTCTGGGTACGGAGAGTGCTGGCTGCATGGTTTTTAATAGCTTCTGTTAATGAAAAGTAAATTTTGAATACTCTCTCCTCCAGATTTTCATCTTGCCAATGCTCAGATGATGCACTTTCAGATGGTTGAACTTCTCCTAACCCCAAACAGTTGGAAGCTCCACGGTAGCCACAATCCCAAGGTTCAGCTCCACATCCCCAGCAGGGCAGGTTGTTCCCAGGCTGGAAAACCATGGAACAAACCCTCCTGGTGCAAGGGCCAGGATTGCCTTTTCCTCTGTGCTCAGCTACAGAGACCCTCAAAGCAGCCCCATGGCAGTCCCAAACTACCTCCCAAAACCAAAGGTGACATGGAGATGACCCAGACTGGTTGGATTGTTTGAAAAATGTCCAGCAAAAAATACCTGAGAAGAGCCATGAAAGGCAAATTTAGATTTATTTCAATGAGGGGCAACCCCCATTGCCTGGCAGTGCCTGCCCAGCCACCTCTGCTTCCATCAGAAACAGGAGGACAAATCCCTTCCCTTCCTTTTACTAAGCCCATCTTCACTTAAAATGGGAGAAAAAATAAATGTTTCTTTCCAAATGAGCAATCTGCACTTTTATTTTCCTCTTTCTAAGGGCACCATTTTTACCCTCTGGCTGTGGGTCAGAGGGAGAGCAGGGGGAAGGAGTCTCTTCTCCCCAAAAGCAGCAGAGGAATCCAAGCAAAGCTGCTGAGAAAGTGATGGCAAACCCCAACCATTCCAGGGTAACTCTGAAACCATTGCCTTTGCTGCTGCATTGCTGGTTTGATTTCTCAAAATCAAAATACACCTGGAGAAAGTTCCTGGGGAAGCATCCAGGCCAGAGAGGGCCTGTGCTGGAAACCAACACCAAAAATCAACACCACTGCAAGGGCCTGTGAGAGGAGACAACAACTCCATTTCATTTCTTTGTCCCCATTCTCTCTCTGGCTGGGATCTCTGACAAACAGTGGTGAGGGGGTTTCTGGCAATTAAATAAATCCAGGCAGCTGGGCTGCTCCCTGTCCCTGGGTTCTGACTGCCCCTTAAGCCCTTGTTGTTAATGGGGGGGTTAAAAGTTGGCCCTTTTGTTCTCCAGAGTGCTGAAAATGCGGAAAATTTGTATTTTTGCTGCATGCCAAATTCAGCAGAACAGGGAAGAATTTGATTTTTGCTTTCAGGCAACGTTTTTTGTATCACTATTTCCATTTATTTGTGCAAGTGTCTTCCCTACTTTTGCTTCTGCTTTGTACTGGCAGCTCAGGAAAAGCAGATAAGGGAAACTGCTTTTAGTGCCTGCAAACTAATTTTGTGAAATCAATTAGCACATTAATGAATTAAAGAGTGTTACCATTTTCACATTTCTTCTCCCTGATAATGCCAAACACTGGAATTGGAGGGCAAAGATTTGCACAGTTTGTTATTGCTGGGAGCTTTGCTAATTATTTTTTTCCTGCATCTCTGTCCCAGGAAATGCCATCAAACCCTGGTGAGGAGGGAAAGTACCAGGCAGGGTTTATTCTCCACGTGGAAAACACGTGGAAAAGGCATCCCAGAGGGAAATCAATAAACCACAGCCCTTCAGGGCCTTGTTATCCCAAAATGTGAGAGCAGAGATGGTGCTGGAGAAAGCAGCCAAGGGGCAGGAGGGGAGGGAAGGAAAAAGGAAAATAACCCCCAGTACATCACTGGCATGGTGGTGAGCCCTCCTCTGGTCAGGCAGAGCTGAGGAGCTCCTGACCCAAACCCAGCTCTCTGCTCAGTTTCCTCATGACAAAGCTGCAAGGGAATTGTATTTCCCTTCACTTCCCTCCTGGCTCCACAGCCTCTCTGCAGGAATTTCCCTGTCTGGGGGGAGCAGGGAGCCAAATTCACACATAAAATTATTTCTCTGTGCTTCTTACAGGCCTGGGGTCTCGAGGTTGCTGAGGGAGAAGGGGGATTTGCCTTCCCATATTTTTTATTTGAAATAATTGAATAAAAACTCTTTCAGAGCTTAGAAGATCAAAGCCACCCAGCAGAGCATCCACAAATGTCCCTCAGCTGGAAGGGAGATGCAGAGGATCCAGAGGGAATTCACAGGGCAGCATTATTTTCCTTTCAGTGGACACACAGATCACACCCACCACACAGAGGGATCACCATCCCCTCCTGGCTGGGAGGGAAGCAATTCCAAGAGTCAGTGGTCGAGGACAAACCCCTGTACAGCAACACAGCACAGCTTTGCCAGGCCAGGGCTGAGGATCAGAGCAGGCACAAGTAGACGAGTGTCTGAATTCCCTCCTCCATCCAGGATCCCCCTTTTGCCCAGTGCCAGGCTCAGAGGGAGCCAGGAGCTGATGGGGGAGAGCTGGAGGGGAAAAATGTGTGGGGTGAGTGCAGTTCAGTGGCGCTTCATTCCTTCAGCTGTGATTTGGACTCTCCCAGTTTTGGCTGCGCTTTGAAACGGTTTGGGAGTGGGGGAGATGAGACTTCAGGAGCTGCTTCCTAAAAATTGCTGGCTCAGAAGAACTGCCAGGGGGGAATTTGGATTGAACAATCTGCATGACATCACAGCTTTCACCCAAAATAACAGGAGAAAACGAAATTTCCATCAGGCTCAAAGCAGACCATTGATGCTGCAGCCTGTGAACCAAGGCCTGATCCTGCCCCTCACTCCCAGAAGGAGAATTGGGCAGGAATTGGGCAGGAATTGGGCAGGAATTCCTTCCCACACAGGCACAGTGGGAGTGGGAGCAGCAATGCAAACCCCAGCAGGGTTTGGGGTCCCCAGCCCTGGCAAGCAGCAGAAGCAGCTGGGAATGCTCCCCTGGGCTGAGCAGCCCCAGCTTTGCCAGGGCACCCCCAAAAAGGAAATCTCACCTTGGAGTTCAGAATAATTAAGTTAAACATTCAGTTAGCATATAGTAATAATATATATTATTATATATAATAATAATAAATATTCAGCATATAGCAATAATATATATTATTATATATAATAATAAATTGTCATGGTTTGACACTGGCACTAGCCAATGCCCCATGAAAAAAAGCACTCTCCCCGGTGTCTGCTGTGAGACTTTTGACCAGGAATAAGAAAGAGGCAGGCTCCCACTTAACAAAAGAAAAAAAAACATTTATTAACTAAACTATACAGACAATAACTAAACTATACACAAAGAAACAAAAAACACACAATGGAAAATGAAAGCCCCACAAAACACTTCCCTCCTCCTCCCCTCAAACTCCCAACACAATACACTTCCCAAATCAACAACCATCAGTCCATCACCACTCTGTACACAATCAATTCTCCATTCATCAAGAGGAGAGGAGTCCTTCTTGCTTGGCCATGGTGGCCTTTTCCAATTTCCAGGCTCTCTCACCGCCTGGATGAAATCAGGGCTGTTTCCAGGGTCTGTTTTTTAAGGATGCACTGTCCCATTCCAAAAAGAAACACAATCACACCTTCTGGGACATCTGTCCCCCCCATATTTTACCCTCTGGGGCCGGAGGGCTAAAACACCAACCCAACATCTTCTTGGCTCCGGGGCATTGCGCCCCCCTGGACGCAGTCTCTGTCTCACAAGGAAACACGGCTCTGTCCATGGCTGTACAAAAAGAGTCCAGCAACAGCCACTCCATCATCTCTCTTCCCACAAAGACTCTTCTCTTTTCATCCACACTCTCCCTCACTTGCTCCACTTGCTCATTTCATTTCTCTCAATCACTCTAACTCCTTTTCCGGGACAGGGTAATGCCCTGTAAGCTTTCATTGTCCACAAAAAAACGAAAAGCTCTAAAAACGGCAGGACTCTTTCACAGCGCCTTCTCCCCCCCCCCCCCTTCTTCTCCACAGACACAGGCACACAGGCAGCCCATATCAAATTTCAAGATAACAGTCCCGCTCGGTCTCTCTCGGTCTCTCTCTCCCTCGGTCTCTCTCTCTCTCTCGGTCTCCGGGGGGGGGGGGGGGGGGGGGGGGAAGAACTTCACAGCAGCTCCTGGTCTCTCTTCCACTTCCACCCTTGGGGGGGGCCAGGCCTACCTCTGCTCTCCCATGCCGGATCATACGGTCTCCCTCTCTCTCCCTTCTCAGCCCGCAGCAGCACTCTAATATCCAATTTCAAAACCAAGGTCCCAGAACACTCGCTCTCTTTTTTTTTTTGGGGGGTCTCCATCTCTCCACCCTTCCACCTTCAGGGTACCCTCTCTCCCGATCTTGGCCTGGGCCCAGCCTACCACGTGGCTGCCCCTCCCCCGCCCAGCAAGCGCCGGGCAGGGGAGAGCTCTTCACTCTCTGCCGCCGATGTCCCAAGAGCCCGTGCCTGCGCAAACACCTTGCTTTTAAAGTGGACTTGGAAGATGACTCATTCCCAGAAATCCCATTGACCCGGATTTCCGGGTCAAACCACCACATAAATATTCAGTTATCATATAATAATAATAATAATAATAATAATAATAATAATAATAATAATAATAATAATAATAATAATTCAGTTAGCATATTCAGTTAAATATTCAGTTAGCAAATCTCCCAGAGAGGGAGGCTCTGCTGGGAAGGGCCACAAAGGCTCCAGGTGCACCAGGCCCTGCTCACTGAAGGTGCTGGGCATTCTCTGGGAGGATGTTGCAGGGTCAGCTCTGAGGGTTTTTAATTTTTTCTCTTTGTTTTTTCCCTGCCTTGCATTTTTTGCCTTTGTCTCCCAGAGGCTCCTATGCTGGGTGTCAGCCCAGCTCCCACACAGGGCAACAAGGGCAGATCACAGGCCCAAAATTACTGCCCAGAGAAGAAATGTAAGCTCCAATCCAGAGTCCTCCAAACAAGATCAACACTCTGATCTCACCTTTGGAGAGGTTCAACTTCTCTACCCAACCCCAACCCAACAACCTGGCTTTGCAGCTTTCACTACAGACACCTCACATCTTGTTTTTTAGCAGGTGAAATCTGCCTTTAGAGGAGGAGGGCTCTGCCTCCACAGCCCAGACTCCGCAGGCTCCTGCTCCACAATTTCCTCCCAGCTGCTGTAGGTGCCCCATCTCCTGTCCAGGCTCTCAGTCCTGAACCAGCCCCGCTCCAGGGCTGCCCCTTCCCAGCTTTTGTCATCTCCCAGTCCCCCAGGGCTCATTAAGGGCTGAATTAGACTGTCCATGGCCCTAATTAATCCTTCAGCTCTCTGGGAAGCAGCCAGGGCTTTCTGAGCCAGTGCTCCTTCCCCGGGGCATCCCCTCCCTGCTGGGATCTGGGGCTGCAATCTGCAAATCGAGACAGGCACCTCTCCTGCTGCTCTTAATTGCTGTTAATTGCAGTGGCCAGCACTGAGAGGGGACACTGCAGGACGTGCTGGAGATGCAGCTTGGACTCGGCTTGGAGGTTCCCCCGAGAGCACAGGGAGGGTTTAGGTGCAACCCCCACGTGTGGGGATTTCTGAAGGACAGGAAAGCTCCACGCAAGGGCAGAGCCAGGGTAAGACCTGGAGGAGTAAAATCAGGAATATCCCATGCTGAGACCTCTCAGGGATGCACAGGGTGGGATTTTTGGGGTGTTTGTACAGTGTCAGATTAAGCTCTTTTCTGACCCAGGGATGGAGCAGCTGAGAGACATTTTAAGAACTTCTGTTACATTTTCAGTCTCATGTGAAGGGTGAGACAATACAGATGTTATAATTCACACCATCACCATCAGAAGCCACATATTTCCTAATTACAATACACTAAAGGTGCTTTTTGACCTATCAGCTTTAGCCACACCATGCCTTAAAACCAAAAATCTAAAAATAGCCCTCATGGGTCCTACTACAATATATCTTTCATAGTTCTGTTTCTCTGAAGTATCCAGTCTTATTTACAAGGCCATTCTTTGTGTCCTGGACTGTAAAATAATGTGTGAGTTCTGTCCCCATCTGCCAGGGCTGGGGCAGTTCTCTCTGTTCCTGGGGCAGTTTTTTCTTTCTCTCTGCCACAGCCAATCCTCCCTCCAGGAGATCTCTGCTGTCCATGGCCACTGAGTGTCCCTGCAGGGCTGATCCAATTCCAGCATCCCATGGGGAGATGCTGCGCCCAGGGCAGGAGCCAAGCATTCCTCCCTGGATCCAATCTGAGCCTGGCACAGCACAGCAGCCTTTGCCCCCTGCATTGCCAGAGGAGCAGCTTTCTGCTGCCCTGCATTGCCAGAGGGAGCCCAGGCCCATCTGCAGCAGCCCTGGAGCTGCAGAGGAAAACTCCCCCCTTGTGCAGGATCCCTGCTGCAGCAGAGCCACAGCTGGCACTGCAGGAGGGCTGAGCCCCCATGGGATGGGGCTGTGCCACCCCTGACACACAGGGGACAGGGCATGGTCTGACTCTGGCAGTGGTTGGGTTTTTTTTGGTTTTTTTTGTTTTTGTTTTGTTTTTTTTTTTGTTTGTTTTTTTTTTTGTTTTGTTTTTTTGTTGGTTTTTTTTTTGGTTTTTTTTTTTTTTGTTGTTTTTTGGGGGTTTTTTTTTGTGTTTTTTTTTGTTTGTTTGTTTTTTTGGGTTTGTTGTTTTTTTTTTTTTTGTGGTTTGTACTATTGCTAGTACTCAAGCTACGTCAGGGAAGGTAGCAGTTGGATATCAGGAAGAAATTTTTCACCAAAAGAATAATAAAGGACTGGGATGCTCTTCCCAGGGAGGTGGTGGAATCACCATCTCTGGATGTGTTTATAAGAAGGCTGGCCATGGCACTGGGTGCTGTGGTTTGGTGGAGGTGTTGGGGCACAGGTTGGACTCGATGATCTCAGAGGTTTCTTCCAGCCTCATCATTCTGGGATTCTGGGATTCTCTGTGATTTGTATTTTTTCATTTTCCTAATAAAGAACTGTTATTCCTACTCCCATATCTTTGCCTGAGAGCCCCTTGATTTCAAAATTATAATAATTCAGAGGGAGGGGGTTTACAGTTCACATTTTCCATTTCAGGGAAGGCTCCTGCCTTCCTCAGCAGACACCTAGCTTTCCAAACCAGGACACTTTAAAACTTGTTTCTAGCTCCATTTCTCTCCCAGCAATGTCTGTCCTATTCCATGGCATTTCTAAGTCAGCATTTCCTATCTCAAGGTTTCCATACAGGTGCACTCTGTGTGAGCCTTCTGCCAGGTTGTGAGAATTCCCTACAAATTCATTTCCAGCATTGCAGGGCCAGGAGCTGGACTGGGTGATCCTGATGGGAGCACATTCTGTGATTTCATGACTCCAACAAACCACAGAACATCTCTGCCCCTGATGGGAAAATCCATTGGGATGCAGTTGGGGATCCCAAAGTGCTCCTGGCAGCTGTTCTGAGTGTGTGGGATGGCTGGGCCCAGAGAAATCCTACAAATAAGATGTGTCCATGCCCTCAGGGTGCTCTGACAACCTGGGAACACGCTGATTTCCTCACAAACACGTGGCAATGCAGAGAATTAGAGAGAGAACTCTGCTGGAGGTGTTCAGGAGCTCGGGACACTCCTCAGGTCCTGAGGGATGGGGTGGCTGGGCTTCACACTGAGCTCGGCCCCAAAGCTGCCACAGGGCTTTGGGAAAGCATTCTGTGAAAAGGGAACGGGCTGGGGGTGGCACAACATCTGGACACAGCAGCAGCAGCTGTGCAGGCTCCCTGCAGGATGGATCTGAGTGGAGCCACCGCAGGAACAGCAGCAGAATTCCCCTTGGAATGGCCTGGCCTGGGAGCTGAGCTGTGGGGCCACCTGAATAATGGGGCCACCTGAGTTATGGGGCCACCTGAGCTGTGGGGCCACCTGAGCAATGGGGCCACCTGAGCCATGGGGCCACCTGAGCTGTGGGGTCACCTGAGCCATGGGGCCACCTGAGCCATGGGGCCACCTGAGCCATGGGGTCACCCGAGTTATGGGCTCACCTGAGCCATGGGGCCACCTGAGCCACGGGGTGACCTGAGCTGTGGGGTCACCCGAGTTATGGGGCCACCTGAGCAATGGGGTCACCTGAGCTGTGGGGTCACCTGAGCTGTGGGGTCACCTGAGCCATGGGCTCACCTGCAGGAGGTGAGGGGCTGGCTCAGCAGCTGAGGGTGGGAGCTGTAGGGTCCCCTGGGGTCACTTTGGGTGCTGCCACCCCTCACTGTGACACCACCCGTCCCACCAGGGCTGTGGGGACAGAGCCGGAGCTGCTCTGAGGGCATTGATGGGTTTGGCCACAACCCCTCCCCAGCTCAGCCCTGCTGCAGGCAGGGACCTCCCAGAACACCCCACACAGGGCACTCATCCCAGGGAAAGGCTGAATCCCAGGGGAAGGATGGGCTCAGGAGCTCCACCCTGTGCCCCCAGCCCTCAGCAATCTCAAGGAAACAAACAGCTTTACAAGCTTATTCTCAGGAAAAGTCTTCTCATTCTTCTGGGGTGACAAATTCAGGAAGTGATCCCATTCCACAGCTGCACAGAAAATCAGCTGTGGGCTCTTATTGCTGCAGTGGGAAACCTTGCTGAGCACTGCCAGACAGCTCAGAAAACAGGCAAATATTCCACATTTCCACCATCAGTTTGAGAAAAGCCCTGCTGCAAGTGCTGATCAGGGGGAATAAGGCTGCTCCAGACTTGCCTTTTCTTTTTTTTCTTGACACAAGAGCAGAAAAGCTGAACTGTCGGAAGTGTGGTGCAGCTTTGGCACTGCTTCCCCACCCAAGAGGCTGCTCAGACCCTGAGGTTCACCAGGAAGTCTCAGGAGATTCTGTTTATACCAGAAACAAGTAATGAGCAGAGAGCTGCAAGTGCAGCCCCAGTTGCTACAGCAGCATCGAGAAAAGTTGGGAAATGATCCCAGACCAGAACTTGGCTTCCCTTGGCTCTGTCACCAGGGTGAAGAAAGCCAAAAGCCCAGAGGTGCAGACCTTGTCCTGCCAGTGCTGATATTCCTGCTGGCAGGTGCAGGACAGGGTCCCTGCAGTTCTGTCTGCAAAAGAAAATACCTACTTTGATTTTTGGAAATATCCTTGGAGCCAGAGCTTTGTGCCCTGCAGAGGACAGATCCAAGAAGCCCTGGATTCTCCAAGCAGAACAGGAGATCCCTTTCCTGTGGATCTTATGGCACCTGTCCCATTTGCTCAGCCATCCCTCTTGGGTTTCGACCCCCTGGCAGTGCACAGCTGCAGGTGGGGGCACTGCTAAATAAAGCAAATTATCTGTGTCCTGTTAACCCCCACTTTGGCTGACAAACTCAGTGTCTCTCACTGTAACTCTCCAAGACAAGAAGGGATTTTGGGGCAGTGCTTGCCGGACTGCAGGGGGTTAAGAAGGGATTTTGGGGCAGTGCTTGCTGGAGTGCAGGAGGTTGGGCCCCACCTGCAGCATCCCCAGGTGTGAGGGGGGCCAGGGCAGGTTTGGGATGCAGCTCTCGGGGTTGTGTCAGCAGCCAGGGCTCTCATTATGCAAACAGCTCTGATTAGCACCACAGCCAAGGCCTTCTGCAATCAGGCCAGCTCATGGCTTTAGGCTTCCCGCTTGAAGTTAAAAATAGTTGGCCTTTGTTTCACTGCCAGCCTGGGCAGTGCTGACCTTTTGTGTGTGCCCAGCCTCTCCCTTAACATTTAGAGATGCACCCAGCCCGGGAGCTGCTGCTCTGCTCCTCTGCTCTGCCCCCTCCAGCTCCTGCTGCTCTCCTCAGCACCAGCCCTGTGCTGAAGATTGCAAGGCAAGTTGTTTTCCATTACCCTCTGTATGGCAGTTGTCTTTTGTCAAGTGGGCAGTTTGCCTTATCTCTCTCTTTGAGTGACCACAATCACTCCTCCCTCGGGAGGGGACATTGCTGATAACAGCGACTGAATGTCCCTGCATGGCTGATAAGAACTGCAGCATCCCATTGGGAGATGTGAGCCCAGAGGGAGGAGCCAGGCATTGCTACCCAGATATAATCCAGAGGTTTTGAGACACCAGCACAGCTTTCTCCACGGGATTCCCCAGAGGAACAGCAGCTGGGATGTCTGGGGTTGATGATTCCTCTTCTTCCCCTGGATCTTCGGAGGAAGAATCCATCCTTCTCTACAGGATCCCTGCTCCAACAGAGCCACCCCTGACACTGCAGGAGGGCTGAGCCACAATTCCAATGGGACTGTGCCAGCACCCTGACCCACAGGGTGTCAGGTTGGGTTCTGACTCTGTCAGTGTTGTTCTAGTGTACTGCATTGTTTATTTTATCCTTTTTTTTTCCTTCCCTATTAAAGAACTGTTATTTCCTGCTCCCATAATTTTGCCTGAGAGCCCCTTAATTTAAAAGTTATAGCAATTCAGAGGGGTGGGGAGGGTTTACATTCTCCATTTCAGGGCAGGCTCCTGCCTTCCTTAGCAGGCTCCTGTCTTTCCAAACCAAGACACCCTGCTGGGCAGCACCAGGAGCTCAGATTTGGAGATACCAAACCCCACAGACACTGGGAAATTCTCCTCTGGCCCTGGAGCACACACAGGTCTGGGCACGGCAGCCCTGCAGTCCCTGTGCTGCTCTGCACACCTCAAGCTCCGTTTGGCTCCCACTTTCTTCTTAGAAACTTGACTTTGCACCCCCTGAAATGCAGGATTTCCACAGATCCTTGCAGCTCCCTGAGGAAGGATCACTGTGTTGGAACACCCACCCCTGAACCTCCCCACTGGGAATTTCCAGGCCTTTAAGGGGTGAGCTGCCACGCAGAGGATATTCCTTTATGCAGGCTGGGAATATTCAAGGTTTGGCCAAAAAGGAGCATTGCAGCACATCAGATTTTATAAGCAAACTTTTGCTGGCAGCACCAAAACCAGGTGAGTTATCCCTGAGGCAGGAAAAGCCTCACACTTTGCAGGGAGCCACTGAGGGGCCTGATGGGGAACATGGACAGGAAGAAGTTGAACCAAAATCTAATAATCTGGTATTTTTACTGACCACAGGAAGTGAAATTCAAAATATAAAGGCATAACAGACACTGCAGACAGCAGCAGATGCCTTAACTTTGTCGCTTTAAAATGTGTCCAGAGGAAGAATTTCCTCAAAGAACCCAAGTGAGAGAAGCATTTATGAGAGCAAAAAATGCAATTCATCTTCAACTCATCCACCTACAATTTCCCACCAGGCTGGATCTTCTCCAAGCAGCTGGGAGCAGTGGGGACCATGACATGTGGTGGCTTCATGCCCCTGTCCATGGCTGAAGTTGGTCCTGCTTTGAGCAGGTGAAGCTTCAGGAGCCCCTTCCAACCTGAGAGCCCTCAGTTACCTGGAGAAAAACTTCTTAGAAACTCCATCTTTTGCAATTTCAGAATGTGGGACATGAGTTTGTAGGGAATTCTCCAAGCCTGGCAGAAGGCTCACATGGTGTGAATCTGTAAACTTTGAGATAAGAAATGCTGACTCAGAAATGCCATGGAATAGGACAGACATTGTTAAGAGAGAAATGGAGCTAGAAACCAATTTCAAAGGATGGCCTTGTAAATAAGACTGGATATTTTGGAAAAAAATAGAACTATGAAAGGTGCATTGTAGTTGGACCCATGAGGGGTAATTTTAGATTTTTGGTTTTAAGGCATTTGCAGCAGGTGTGGCAAAAGCTGATAGGCCAAGAAACACTTATAGTATTTTGTAATTAGGAAATATTTGGCTTCTGATGGTGATGGTGTGAATTATAACACCTGTATTGTGTCACCCTTCTCACGAGACTGAAAATGGAATAAAAGTTTTTTTAAAACTCCTCTCAGTTGCCCCATCCCTGGGTCAGAAAATCCAACATCAGAATGCTGTGCTTGCCCCACATTTGTCTGATTTTCCTGCTCTGCCCTAATGGTCACACCAGGAATTCTGGAATGCTGTTTCCAAGCAGTTTGTGTGCTCCTCCTGCCCTCTGTGGGACGAGGTGTTCCCAGCATCAGAGGGAGATGGAAGGGCTGCACCCCTGTCCTTTGGAGATGTCACAGCTGAATGTCTGGGAAATGAGGGGTGCAGTGCTCCAAGCCTGGCTCTGGGGCTGCATCCCTGTCCTTAAGAGATGTTGTAACAAAATTCCTGGGAAAATCCCTGAGGGATGCAGCCCCAGAGCCAGGCTTGGAGCACTGCATCCCTGTCCTATGGAAAAGCTGTAACCAAATTCCTGGGACGTGAGGGATGCAGCCCCAGAGCCAGGGCTCCTGCAGAGCAGCTGAACCCCCTGTCCCACCCAGCCCCAGCAGCACCTCAGCGTCCCCAGCTGCTTGAGGCAGCCCTGGGTCTGGGGCTGAGATTTTCCTTAAATGAAGATTTAAGGGAAGGATCCCCCGGGCAGGGCAGTGGGGAGCTGGGATGGAGACTGAGCCCACACAACATCCTGACACAGGATGAGCCTGTGAGTCAGAGGAAGTGGGAATGACTGGGAGAAGGATTAGGAGTGGCTGCAAATGACCTAAATTTGCTGAAGACCATTGAGTTTCCCTGAGCCATCTTATTTGGGATCGAGCGTGCAGCAGAGCAGTTCACACAATTCTTATTGCAGATCAAAGCCAAACAATTCTGTGTTATTAAACTACTTTTTTAAATCCCCATATCCTGTCCTTGAATGTGATTCTGACAACAGCAGTGGTGGAAATATATCAGCCATTTAATATAATTCCTTTCAAGGAAACAAGAGTCACTTCAGTTTCTGAAACAAGCCCAGGAATAATTTTCTGTGGGAGAAAACAGACACCGATTATTTACTGCCATTGACGCAGAAAAATTTCCTCAATTACTCCTGGTGCATGTCAGGTATCAGACAGAGCAGGATGGATCTCAAGAGCATCTCTAGCAGAACTTCTCTGAAGAAAGATCTTCAATTTTTTCCACTCTTAAGTACTGAGAAAATATAAAACCAGGCAATGTATCCACTAGAGAAAAGGAGCAGAACATCATACAGGGAAAAGACACTTGATGATGAAAACAGAAGATGCTGAATTAATTCTGTAATGTACCAGTGCTGCTTTCCAGGAATCAGGGACAGCTCAAGAGATTCCCATTACTGGGACAAAGGTTAATGCACTGCAGAGTTTGCTCACTTTTCCTTGAGCACAATGAACAGCTGCAGATGTGGCTGAAAGGATTTGTGGCCACTGCTGCCCTGACCCATGGAAGTGGCCAAGGGGTTCCCAAAGGTGGCAGTGCTGGGAGAGAGCAGCGTGGGATCCCATGGGATCCCTGGGAGTGGGAACTGCAGGGATCACCCAGGGCACCCTCAGCCTTGCTCTGGGGACAGCCAGGTGGCACCTGAGCCACCCTGTGCCCCTCTTTGGGAAAACCCTCCCAGCAGGTTCCCCACCCGCCTGGGTGCCGTTCCAGGGGCAATGAGGATGCTCCAGTCCTCCCCAGTCATCCCAAAAAGCTTCCAAACCTTGAGAGAAGAGCTGTGCCACACCATTTGTGCCAAAGTGGAGAACAGCACAGGGATTGCAAGAGGAGTCACACACAGGGAAGGAACAGGCGACAAGAGTTTGATCCCTTGTGTAAAGCACTGAAAAGCCCTCGTGGCAAAGGAGGAAAAGGATCAGGGCTTCAGTTTGGTTGGTTCTCCACCACCTGCCACAAATCTGAAAATCAGATTCAATCACTGATTCAACTGAATCTGAAAATCAGATTCAATCACTTCCACAGGCAGGAAAAAGTAAAAAATAAAAAGAAGGAGAAAAAAAGTAAATAAAGAAGGAGGGAAAAGGGACAAAATGGTTCTGAATTAGACAGAAATGCTGAGCCTTGCCTGGAGACTGGACCCAGGGAGTTTCTGAGGGAAGCTGAGCTAACTTCTGGAGCACAGAATGCTTGAGCAGCCACAATGCACGTGGCAGGATTCAGCCAGCGAGCTGCACCTGGGCACAGCCCAGTCTGGGGGCCAGGGCAGGAAGTTTTCTGAAGCATCTGGCCCATGGAGTTTTCTGAAGCAGCTGGCCCATGGAGTTTTCTGAAGCAGCTGTCAGTGCCTGCAGAGCCCCAGCCCTGCTGGGTCCCTTCAGGGCAGCCCCCTCAGCCTGGCAGCAGAGGGGGGCTCAGGGTGCCCTGTCCTGGCCCTGCAGGGATGTGTTCTGGGGGAACAAGGCTGTGGAGCCAGGTTCTGGGGCAGCCCCTCACTCATTGCCCTGCCAGTGAGGAGCTCTGTGCTTTTAATAATCCATTTAAAATCCATTTTTAGCATTGTTTTGGAGAGGAGCAAGCAGTGAACAGCTGGGCTGGGGAAGCTCTGGGTGGACAGCACTGCATTAAAACCCCAAATCCTCAGGCTCTGCCATGCATCACCAAACTCCACTCTCCATTAAAATTGCACTTTTAACTATTTCCTTCATCCTTGGCTGCCTTCCAGAACAGCTGATTCTATAAATCTGCCCTGGAAACCATGAACCTCCTGCAGCAAACACAAATGTAGGGCTCAAAAGCAGTGAGGGGGGAAAAAAGAAAAATCAAAGCTCTTTATTCTGCAAAGTTCTAAGGTCAGTTTGCCCAACAATTCCTAAAGGGAACAGCCCCAAAGAGAAATACATCATTGTGCTCCTTACAAACCCTTTCTTTCCATTTAAACATTTTTGTTCTATCCACATCCACTCAGCTTACAAAGGTTTCCTCAGCTTATTCCAATTCCTTCCTTTCCATTGGCATGTCTTGCCTGTTGCCTTGGGAATTCTTGAGTTCTCATCTCACTTCATTTCCCAGAACAGGGCATGAGGACTTTGGGAAACTCACTCATAGGCTGGTAAAGAGAATAACTTTTATTTCCAAACTGATTGATAAACAGCCAGATTGCTGGAAGAATTTCTTAACTCTGATCTGAAAACCTGAAACCACTGCTGGCTGAAAGCAGCTCTTGGAATTGTGTCTGCCAGTGGTCATTTTGCAGGGTAAAAAGCTGAGCCCCCTCCTGTCCCTCCATGAAGTTCTGTCCTGAGCTAAGCAAGCAAAGAGCACCCACCGTGCTGCAAGGTGATTTCTGACTTGCAGCATTTCAATTAAGAGCAGAAACTGGTGGGTTTGAAATGGCAATGCTGCATTCTTCCAGGAACACCTGGGTGAGGAACTCTCCTCTTTCATTAATAATATTCTTGGGTCACACGCTGCTTATGTGTGTTTATCCACTCTGCGCTTTATTTAGAGCAACAGACTGAATTTTTTACCATTGTCCCCATTTATTTTTTTTTTAAATTTCCCTGTTCTTGTGGATTAGCTTAAATACAACTCAGAATCATGGCAGATCTTTCAATTTTCATTGTGGCCTGCCCCTCCCTCTCAGTTTTCCCTGTAAAACAGGAGCAAAGCTGTCCTGATGCTGTGGGAGAGGCTGGGTTGTTTTGCTCAGGGTGGGGTGGCAGGCACTGCACTGGCATCAGCAGGGATGGCCTCACCCATCCCATGCCCTGCTCCTCCGTGGGGCAGCCCTGGTGCCAGCTGCAGGGCAATGGGCACTGCAGGGCAATGGGCATTGCAGGAAAATGGGTGTTGCAGGGAAATGGGCATTGCAGGGAAATGGGCATTGCAGGGCAATGGGCATTGCAGGGGAATGGGCATTGCAGGAAAATGGAAATTCAGGGCAATGGGCATTGCAGGGCAATGGGCATTGCAGGGAAATGGGATTTCAGAGCAATGGGCATTGCAGGGCAATGGGCACTGCAGGAAAATGGGAATTCAGGGAAATTGGAATTGCAGGGGAATGGGCATTTCAGAGCAATGGGATTTCAGGGCAATGGGTGTGGTGGTATTTGCAGGGGTCCCAGGATGAGGGAAGAGCCAAGCATGTTGACTCCATGTTTCAGAAGGCTGATTTCTTATTTTATGAGATATATTATATTAAAGCTATACTAAAAGAATAGAAGAAAGGATTTCATCAGAAGGTAGCAAGGAAAGCAGAGAATGGAATGATTATAAAATCTTGTGACTGACCAGACAGTCTGATACAGCTGGGCTGTGATTGGCCATTAATTAGAAACAACCACATGAGACCAATCCCAGATGCACCTGTTGCATTCCACAGCAGCAGATAACCATTGGTTACATTTTGTTCCTGAGGCCTCTCAGCTTCTCAGGAGAAACAATCCTAAGGAAAGGATTTTTCATAAGTGACAAATGGGCACTTCAGGGCAGGGCTGCAGCTCCCTCCCTCCAAACCACCACAGCTCTGAAAACAGGCCTGGCCAATGAGTCACAGTCACCAATTCTCCTCCTCAACCTCTAAACAAATCCATTAATCTGAGAGCTGCTGGCTCTGTGCTGAACTCACCTCACCCCATCTTTACCGAAGGAGATTTCTTGGAAAAATTCTCCTGCACGTCACCGTGGCTTGGGCTGCAATTTCCAGCATATAAGCACAATAAAAATAGATGGTTCAGAGCATTTCAACCTACAGAGCACTACACTCTGATATTGGTTAACAATTTCATGTCTTTTTTTCTAGCAGGGATTCCAGAAACTTCCTTGAACACAGAAAAAAAACCCCAAAAAACCAAACAAAAAAACCCACAAAAAATCCCCCAAACAAACAAACAAACAAAACCCCACAAAACAAAACAAAACACAAAAAAACCCACTAAAAAAAAAAAAACCAACCAGCAAACCACCTAAAGCCCAAAGTGAGCAGCCAGGCAGCCCCTCAAGCTGAACCCACTGTTTTGCAGGGACACCTGCACAGGTTTTGTTACTTAGACACGGCTGAGCCATTTCTAAACAGTTTTTGCATAAATCTGATTGTCTACTGGAGGAAACCACAGAAAAAAAGAGGAAAGACAGACAAACAGGAGAGCAGCAGCTGAAGAGCTCAGCACAAACCCTCCAGCAGGGTCTTGAGCAAACTGCCCCAGCACAGAGCTGACCATGAGTCTCAAATCCTGTAAGTTTTTAGAAAAATGAGGCAGAGACCAGACAAAAACAGCTACTGCAGGTTAGTAAAGCCCTCAGCAAAGGATGAATGCACCCTGAGCTGCCAGTGAGGAGGGGCTCACCAAGCAGAGCCCTGGTCCCTCAAGGAATTCCACCCTGATTTGCACGGGCACAGCTCCCTCAGGTGCCTGAGTGCTTTGTCTGGACAGTGAGAGGATGTGAAAAACATCAAGAACAAACACCCAGTGAAACAACCAGAACCATGTGTCTGCTCACAGCCAGTGCAGAAAAGCAGCCCAAGGTTCTGGGAGCTGTTCCTGCAGGAACTGCAGCATCCCTGCACCACTCTGGCCATTGGCAGATCACCACCAGCACACTGGAGTTATTTGGATTCCCAGCCTGGATTTGTGCCCACCCCACTGTCACACACATCCCCCAGTCCCTCACCCCCAAGGGCTGCCTGGGGCTGTTCTGGAGGGGAGGCTTGGAAGGAGAACCCTTGGGTCCCCCAGGATGGCTGTGGTTCCTCCCATGGGCCTCCAAACCCATGTCCTCTTGATGCTTTTAGTTTTCATGTTTTCCAGACTCTGTACTGCGTTAGTTCATAACTCTGAGCTTCATATAAAGTGTTAGCAGCTCTCCTCACAGCTCAGTCACACAAAACAATCCCTTTCCAGCCCCAGAACCAAGGACACCACTGCAGCTTCAGGCCCAAAAAGTGCAAACAACAGAGAATTGAGGAGAGCAAACTGGGAGGATGGGACTGCTTAACCCAGAGCTGGAATTGGACAATTAACCCCAAAATGGAAATGGACCAAAACTGATAAAAGTGTGAGAACTTGTGACCCTCCTCCAGCTTGGGTGTAGCCCTGGCTGGGCTCTTGGGCTGCCCAAGGTGGATCCTGTGAAGACCTTTTAATAAATCCCCACTTTATTCCTTTAACTCTGTCCAGCCTCTGCTCCAGGAGCTCCCAAGAGATCACTCTGGCCCACAGGACCCCTCCAAGGTGTGCTCTGACCCCTCAGGGCAGCTCCCAGCCCCTCAGCAGCTCCTGCATCTCCTTCCCAGCCCAGCTCCTTCCCAAACCTCCCCCCAGGGGTGGAACTCCAGCTGAAATTGTCCAACACTTTGTTTTTCACAGCTCAAAGGACAATTTCTCTCCTAAAGCAGTGCGGAGCAGCACCCTAAGTCCTGGTTATTTGTTGACTTTTGAGTCAAATGCTGCAGCCTGAGATGTTCAGCATCTAAACTGGGGAGCAGGGAGTGAGGATTTGGGGAGCCTCTCTGGATACACACGGCCCCTGGCATTTCCAGGCAGTGGGAATGCAGCTGGCATTCCATGAGGAGCCCTGAATACCAGCAAGGAAACCTCCTGAGCTGCAATGCCTCCATTTCAGGTGGAGTTTATCCCCTCAAGTCTGGCTGATCCAGGAGTGGGGCTCTTCAGGAGCCACAGAGGGTCTGGGATCTGGGATCATTGGGATGTAAATGGATTTTTGTGCCTGGCAGTGTGATCCGTGCTGAAAGAGAAGGAATGGGAGCAAATCTAAGCAAAATTGTACAGCTGAGCCCAAACAAAATATAGAGGGTTAGGATGTATTTGCAGCAATGCAAAAATAGATTCCAGAGGCTGAAATGTGTCTGCTAAAATTATATTTTTTCTTATAGGAAACTTCCTTCAACAAATGCTGTCTGAGATTTTTGGGGGATTTTTTCTACTTCAAACAGGACTCATTTCATGCAGATATGGATGTCTAAAAAGAAAATATTTTCAATCTAAGCTGGACATCTAAGCTTGCTCTCCAAAGGCAAAGTTCTAAGTTGAGAGGCAGTTTCCAACCACCCCCTCTAAATGTCACTTTAAATCAGCACTGGGAGTGTAGTACATCAAGTATCTGCCCCAGCAGCCCAGAATGGTGCTGAGGTCAATTAATATTTGTACACTTTCCTTTTCAATTCCTTTCTGCCCAGTGCTGAAGAGGACGAGGAGATGAGCAGGAATTAGAGGGCGTTTGAAGTGGAGTCTGAGCTCAGAATTGTGTGTTTGCACTCAGCCAGAGAATGGAAACAGTAATGGGTGACCTAAGCCTCCCCTCAAGATTAGCCACTGCAGCAGAAACTCTAAATATAGAACTGAGCAAGGAAAGACTGAGAATTACTCATAAAACTTATCTGATGCATACCTGGTACCTCCCAGGAAAGAATGGGGGTGTTGCACAAAATTGGCAGCTGTTTGGAAGCTGCTCAGAAAACTTTTGTGAGCAGAAATGAAGAGGCAAAGTCAGTGAGAAAATTATTCCTTTGACTGAGGTTCCATTGTTTGAGTCCCTGCAAGACTGGAGCCAGGCTTTAAGGAAATGTTAATTGTGGCCAATTTTGTAGCTTCGCTCTGCAGCTTGCTAAGAAATTAAATGTCACCGTGTGCCTGAATGTGCTTTCTGAGAAATGAAGCTCTCTTGAAGTCATTTAAATTCCTAATCTTACTGAGTTTAAATGTTGTTCCTTGAAGTGAAGGAATAATTTAATGAAGTGCAGAGTATTTCTGCGTGGCACACCAGAAATGTCCATCTCACAATCTTTTATCACATCAATTTTCTGTTCCCACTCTGGCTTGCAGTGCAGTGACCAGGAAATGGTGGAGCTGAGATCCTTGGGGCAGTGAGCAGTTTATCCTGGATTCCAGCAGAGCAGATCTGGCCCCTCTGGGGCTCTGCTGGCACAGACCCATGGACACAGCCCTGGGGGGAGAGGGGCTGGGATGGTCTCCAAGGATCAGCTGCTCCAGCAGTGGCACATCCCAGCAGAGGGACACACAGTGCCCCAGGCACACCCTGCAGGCAAGCAGGGCTGGGGACAGGAAGGAAAATCTGAGGCTGGAGCATCCAAGGAAGCTGAAGGTCACAAATCCACAGGGCTGGCGAGAGGCACCCGTGGCTCCTGGGGGAGCTGGAACCGCTGAGCCACCTCCATCACAGCCAGGAATTTGTGGCAACCCAGTGAAGTCCCACTGCCTGGAAAAGGGGAACAGGAGCCCAGGGTTAAAGAGGGGAGAAGAGGAGGAGCTGGGAACTCCAGGCCAGTCAGGCTCACCTGTGCCTGGCAAGAGCACAGAGCAGATCCTCCTGGAAACTCTGCCAAGGGCAGGGTGCCTTCCCTGGGCTGAGCTGCTCAGAGCCCACCCCTGCTCTGCAACATATCCAGGGTTGGGGCAAATATCAAATATTAAAATATATTATATATATTAAATATAATTAATTATATAATATATTTTTCTATTATATATATCGATATTAAAGATATGTTTTAATATAATAGTAAATATTCAATGTAAAATTAAATAGTACAAATAATTAAATATTTAAATTATAATAAATATAGTATAACATATAATATAGTATACTATATATATAGTATACATATAATATAGTATACTATAATATAATATAAATATAATACAGTATAACATAACATAATATAATAATATTATGATAATTCTTTTCATTTAAATAATTAAATATTTACTGATGTATTATAAACCTATATTAATATACATAAATATGTATTAAATATCTATATTAGTATGTAGACAAATATTTAAAATATTAATATGTATATTATATATTAAAATCCCTATGCCATTTAAAACCTTCACTGTAACCTGCCCACCTGGTTACTGGGGATATTTCTGTGGCATTTGTTCAGGGTCACATGGCTCATGATCAAGCTTCATTTGATTAATCGTGTAAGCACTTGAAATTTTAATAAAACCAAACATTTCCCCTATTTATCTCATTTTTTACATGTTTGTTTAAGTTGGAAAAATGAACCCAAGAAGAATGCTGGGGATTGCCTGCAGCAACTCATTTGTAAAGTGCAATTTTCCCTCCCCCTCTCCCTGTGCTGCTCAGGAGGGATCGTTTGCCTGCAGTGCCAGGGGGCCAGGCCAGCAGTGCCCATTTCTCACCCTGAGAAATGATTCCCCAGCCTGCTGTGCTCCTCCCAAGCTCTGCAGCTGGGACCAGCTGCTCTGGAGACCCACCTGGCACAGGGAGCTTCTGGCATTTATTCAGCAGCTGCTCCAGGTGCTCAGCGAGGCTCGGCTTCCCTGCAGCATTTCCAGGGCAGTTCCAGGGGTTCTGCCCTGGGGGTGGCAGTTCTGAGGCACAGAAAGCTCCAGGCCTGTGGGGTGTCCCAGCTGGCTGGGATAGCTGGGATGCCCCTGGTCCTGCTCCTGGGGCACTTCTGGGGCATCCTGACGGACTCTCAATCCCAGCATCACTGAGGAGGAAGCAGGGAAGGTGCTGAGGAATCACAGAATTCCCAGAATCACAGGGTTGAGACCTCCAAGATCATGGAGTCCACCCCAGCCCCAACAGCTCAACTGAATCCTGGCCCCCAGTGCCACATCCAGGCTTTGTTGAACACACCCAGGGATGGGGACTCCACCACCTCCCCGGGCAGCCATTCCAGAACTTTATCACCTTTCTGTAAAAAACCTTTTCCTGCTATCCAACCTGTATTTCCCTTGGCACAGCTTGAGGCTGTGTGCTCTGGTTGTGTCAGTGCTGCTGGAGAAAGAGCCCAGCCCCAGCTGAGCACAGGCCCCTTTCAGGAGCTGTGCAGAGTGATGGGGGCAGCCCTGAGTCTCCTTTTCTGCAGGCTGAGCACCCCCAGCTCCCTCAGGGGTTCCTCTCAGGGTTTGTGTTCCCAGCCCCTCTCCAGCCTGTGAGGAGTAAAAAGAGGAGCTCGGATCAGTTTGCCAATGATGTGTGTCCTCCCCAGCAGAGAATTTCTGTGTCAGGTACAGGGAAGTGATCAATCCCTGGCACTGATGCCTCAGGATTTGAGCTTTTATATCTTTAATATATTTGTAATCCTGCAATTCCTTAGTGTATAACTCTAAACTCCATACACAGTGCGAGCTGCTGTCTTCCCATTTTGGGCAGACACAACAATTCCTCTCCAGGCCTGGGAATTAAGGACACCTCACTGCCTCAGGCCCAGAGAGATGGAAACAAAAGTGAGTTGGGGGGAGCAAACTTGGGGTAACTTCATTAGCTGAAGCTGGAATTGGAAAATTAACCCAAATATGCAAATGGGCAAAAAAAGTGTGAAAACCTGTGACCTGTGGTCCATTTTGGGTGTAGCCCATGGGGGACTTTTTCTGCCCTGAATAAATATATATATATAATAATACATATAAAAATAAGGCCCTTCAATAAATATAATCACTGTTTTAATCCTTAATTTGGTCTGGTCTCTGTTTTTAGGTGTCCCAACAAGGCACCACAGGAACAGGGACCATCCTGCAAGTGCAGGGAATCACCTGGGCTGGGAACCACTGTGGCTGGAGAGCTGGAGTGAACAATTTACCCTGAGAATTACTCTCTGTGGTGTCTCACTCCCAGTCCCCACATTATTGTCACCATTGTCTGGGTGGAAATGCTGGGTGCTCTTCAAATTGGAGAAAATCATTAATAAATGTCATGGAAAAAAAATGCCAAAGCTGCATGGAGGCCTCTGGTGCTGCCTGAGTGTGTTGGCAGTGGAAATGTGAATGTGTTGTCAGCCCTCAGGATCCCCTCTCTGCCCTTCAGCCCCGCTGGTGGCTCTGGCCAGGGGAGGAGAGGCTGCTGGGCAGGGCGGTGGTGCCAGGGCAGGGGGGACATTGGCATTCACATCCTCTGAACAGAGACAGACACAATTCTCTCTCCCAGGATTTTTCCTGGGGAAGGCAGTGAGAAGCTCAGAGAGAGAAGAAGGAAAACAATTCTTGTCTCTTCTCACTGCCCCGTCGTTTGGCACACGTGGAATGTGTTATGGAGATTGCTTACCCAGAGTGATTTGTTAATTGGACACTGCTGATGGTTGTTTGGATTGATTGGACAATTCGGTCAAAGCTGTGTCGTGACTGTCTGAGACAGCCATGGGTTTTCCTTTAGTATCTCTTTAATACAGTATAGCATTAGTGTAATAGCTCAATAAAGCATTTATTCTGCCTTCTGGAATCACGGATCCAGAGCACATCATTGCCAGGCTGGCGGCTCCCTGCATGGACAGGCACAGCCAGCAGGGCATGGAGGAGCAGTGATCACCTTTCTGCTCCTATTTAAGCGTCAGGAAACTCCTTCATAGCTGATCTCAGCCCGCACTCCCTGCCCAGCTACCCCAGCAGTGCCCTTCCCTCCCTCCCTGCTTCCCCGTGGATTCTCCTCAGCTCATCTGTCAAATATTCCATGGATGTTCTGGGCAGTCCCCACCCCGTCCCCGTTTCCTGCCGCGCTGGAGCCATGCTGGCAGCCCTGGAAGGAAACTGGCAGCGTCACAATGGAGCTTTATCAGCCCTGAACCTGGAAATATTTCCTTTCTAACGTGACCCCAAGGCAGTTCCCACACCAGGCTGCTCAGGACTGCCCTCTCCTCCTCCAAGTCAGCCCCGAGGTGTTTTGGGACTGACAGCCACCAAAAAGGGGCATTTTCCATAAAGAGGCAAAGCTGAGTGAAAAGCACAAGGCTAACAAAAAATCCCTGCCCAGGGATTTATCCAGCCAGGAAGGAACAGGGGGAATGTTGGGTGGTGAAACAAAGGTGAGCTGGATCTTCAATTCACCCCTAGATCTTCAGTTCACCCCTAAATCCTAAATTCATCCTTAGATCCTAAAGTCACCCCTACATCTTCAATTCATCCCTAGATCCTAAATTCATCCCTGTCCCCACAGGCCCCCAGCTGGGTAATAATTAGCATTGGCTCCATGCTTTTCAGGAGGCTGATCAATCACTTCATTTTATTTTACTACACTTATTAAGAAACCCATTGCTTCCAGACAGTCACAATACAGGTGGACCCAATTGGTCCTTGAATCTAAACACCAGTTAGGTGGCCAATTAAGAAACCACCCTTTGGTAAACAAATCTCTGTCACACATTCCACATGCTCACAACAGCAGGTGCAGCAAGTGAAGGTAACAATTTCTCATTCTTTTCCCTGATCTTCTCACAGCCTTCCCCAGGACAATGCCTGGGAAAGTTGTGCTTTGCTGTCTGTGGCCAGAGAGCTGCTGCCACACATCCCTAGATCCCAAATTCATCCCTAGATCCTAAATCCATCCCTAGATCCTAAATCCCTGCCCAGATCCTGTGCGCAGTGGGGAGGGCAGTGCCCTCCTGGCAGCTCTTGCCTGTACCCCCATCCCATCCCCACATGGAGTGCCAGGTCCATCCCCCATCCCTGCCAGGAACAGGAGCACCAAGGCTGCAGAAAGCCCTCACCAGGCTCCTCTTTGTGCCCTCACCCCTCCTCTCTCTCAGCTGCAGCCAAATCCCAGTTTTAATGCAGTTCTCCCCTCTGAAAGCAGCACAGACACGGCAATTTGTCCCCAGCCCATTCTTCAGATCATTTTCTCCCCTGTAAATGAAACCCTTGAGCGCCCAATTCCCCAAGACAAGGCTGGCCCTGGTGGGCAGGGATGCTCTGCTGATAGAGGCACAGGGATGGAAATTGCCACACAAGTGGGAACAGCTCTCATCCTTTTAATAATCTACCAGCAGCACAGGCAGAGATATTCCTAAACTCTGATTTTATCATGATGGCATCAGTATCAGAGATGTGTTTTTCCTGAGGCTAGACAGGAGAGAAGGGAAGATATTGTGTTTCCTTGACTACCTTTCATCTGCCTTTAAAACATAATTTTCCTTTATTAGCTGCTTTCTTTCATTGCAAGTAAAATAACACATCCTGAGCCCTGGTAATAACTGTATGCTGGTGGCCTTCCCCCTTCTCTCTCTGCTCTGCACAGATTTCCTGGTTTCTCCTCCTCTCCCTCCACACTTTGAACCAGGAAAAATTTTTCTATTTGTTCACAAATAGACAGGAGAAAATGTTTAACAGGTGAGGTGCAGGGACAGGTTTTGACTAATTGCCAAATGTCTATAAAAGCAATGATTTTTCAGCTGGAGCTGGGCTGGTCCTGAGGGGAGGTTGAACCTTCCAGGCCTAAATTGCTGCTCATTGATCATCCCACCCCAAAAATCCCCTCTGTCTCCTTTGTCTCGTCCCTGGGAACAGGAAAAGTGTGGAAGAAACAATGAGCTCTGTCTTGTTGACACATATTGAGCTAATTCAAATTCAATAATTTTGTCCAGAATGGAATTTAAAGATATCATCTATTTTCTTTTCTGCTGCTCTTTGAGATGCAGTAGTTTGAAATAAACACTGTTATTGCCCTTGAATGATCATTATCTGGCACAAGGCAAAGCTCCAGGGGGCATTTGGGGAGCGAAAATTGGGAATTGAATCCACCTGGAGCTGCTGGGCAGGCCCTGATCCTGTCCTGGCACCACAGCAGGGACAGCAGGTAAACTGTCACAGGGGAAAGAATCCTTATTTTTATTTTATTTCTGTCCTTCAGCCTGCAGGAGGACACCTGCAGGTTCACTGAAAATTACTTTTCAGGCAGTCAGGTCCTTCAGCGTCACAATTCTCAATGTTTTGTCCACTTGGAGAGAGGGGAGCAAACCCTGGGTTTTCTCTGTGCTCTGTTAATCCCAGGCACTCTTCCTCTCTCCTGGCAATCCTGGGAAAATCGGTTTCTGTCTGGAAAGATCCTTCCTGCAGCTCCTGCCACACTCCAGGGGGATCAGGGGGGCTCTCCATGTTTTCCCCTGGCTCTCCCAGCTCTGTGCACTGCTCAAACTGGAACTGCTCTAAAAAACTCCCTGATCTCTCATCTCTTGGGCTCCAGGGGCTCCCACATCCTCTGGATTTCTGGAGAGAGCTAAAAAAAGGTGTTGAGTTTTACACAGTTGAGTTTTACACAGCTGAGTTTTACACAGTGCCTCCAGACGGAGCAGGATCCCACCAGTGATTCCAGCTGATCCTGGGACTGATCACTGGGGTTGTCAAGGGCAT
Source organism: Calcarius lapponicus (assembly GCA_039654755.1). Taxonomy (NCBI): domain Eukaryota; kingdom Metazoa; phylum Chordata; class Aves; order Passeriformes; family Fringillidae; genus Calcarius; species Calcarius lapponicus. Next base: position 18,312,366 of record CM077467.1, on the reverse strand, counting down.
CCCAGCTTGCATCAGCCTTGGGCAGGAAGTAAATAAATGCAGATTATTCTTGTTTTAATTCTAAGGTCTTGTGGCAAAATCACACGTCTTGTTTTTCTCTTTTTAAGCTTCCTGAGATATTGGTGAGATATTTAAAAATACAGTTATTTATAAACAACGTGCCAATGGAGACATTTGTTAAATATTTGCTGCACCATAGTCCCAGATGAATTTGCCACCATTCCCTTTCCAGTGTCTAGGTAAGAACATGCTGCTGCTCCTGCTGGATGGAACGTCCTTCCTTGGACATTCTCAATTTTAGGGCAAGAAATCCCACTTTTGGGACTGGACATGCTCAATTTTAGGATGAGAAATCACACTTTTGGGACTGGACATGCTCAATTTTAGGATGAGAAATCCCACTTTTGGCTCTGGGTGCCTGGCTGGGAAAGATGGATTTTTCCAAAGGAAGGAAAACCTGTCATGTCTTTGGATCCCTCATCTTTTTCCTTATTCTGCCAGGATCCACCCAGAGGGCAGGAAATTTGTTAGGATAATAAAACTGGGGTTTGCTCACGTGAGTGTTACTCTTTAAATTTCAGATAAGCCTTGAGCTGGCTCTGCAGAGGTTTTTGTGCCCTGCTGGAGAACACAGACCATCCTCTGGTGGGTGTTCCCCACCAGAAGGAGCAGTGACTGCCCTTTGAGCAGCACCAGGGGCACTGGGCTGTGTCAGATTAAACCCTTTTCTGACTTAGAGATGAGACAACTGAGAGGTGTTTAAAAACTTTTATTTTATTTTAGTCTCGTGTGAAGGGGGAGACACCACAGATGTTATAATTTACGTTATTACCATTAGAAATTAGCAGTTTCTTAATTACAACACACTATAAGTGTTTCTTGGCCTATCAGCTTTTGCTATACTGTACTGCAAATGCCTTAAAGATAATCATCTATAAAAATTAAATATTAAAAAAAAACTTAGTACCTTACAGTTAACCAATCCCTAAACAAATACTAAAAATATTACTTAAAAACTAAAATAGGTAAAAAAACTGTTCTAAACTTTGTCTACGAACTCATTTGCACAGGGATGTGGGGATGCAGTCACAGCAGGGACAGCCCCTCACTGGAGGTCCCACCTGGGCCAGGTTTGGGGTCTCCAGGACCAGCAGTGGTGCCTGAACCCTTTGTTCCTGCTCATCTCTCCTTTACACCACCCAGCCCAGCCTGTATCGTCCCACTGCTCACATATGCAAGAAGAAAACCTGCAGGAACAAACCCAAACCAAGATTTGGGGTGTGGATTTGCCCATCCTCAGCCTGAGGGTGCTTTTCTGCCAGAGGAGTCTCCTCCAAGGCTTTGTCCTGCTGTCAGAAGCACTGGGTGGCACTGAGCTGATCCCACAGGAGCCACTGGGTTGAGGAATTTTCCTTCCTAATTCAAGACCTGATCATTGAGAGCAGACGTGATGCAGACACAACTGGAAATAAACAGAAGCAGAAGTCAAGCCCAAGGTGAAGGCCAAATACAGGCAGATTTCAAGGAACTGTCATGGGGCAAGCTTTAATAAATAACTTTTCTTCTCAGGAACTCCTCAGGTATTCTGTGATTCAGCACTGGGGTGTGAAGGGCATCTCAGTTTGCAGCAGCCTTGGAAAAGAAGTAAATAAATGCAGATTATTCTTTTTTTAATTCTAAGATCTGTTAGCAAAATCACACATTTGTTTTTCTCTGTTTTAAGCTTCCTGAGAGATTTGTTTGAGGCTTTATTGAAATGTTGTTAAGTTCCATCTGACCTGCTGTCACTGCACTGCCACAGAGCTGGGGGTGAATCTGACACAAGAGCTGCTCCTGCTTCCCCAGCCTGGGATTCCTTTGTGAGGGGAAAACCAACACAGGGAATCTGGGAGCTCTCACCTGGGATTCCCCCTCAGTGATGGCTGCAAACTTCCCTGTCCCATGGAAGGAGAGCCTCTGGCACATCCTCCTCTCTGCAGAACACATCCCCAGGCAGAGACAAATAACCATGAGACCCTGCACCAAGAGATGCCCAAAGCAAGAGATGTTCTTCCCATGAGTGCCACACTCAGGGTGTGATGAGCCATTGTCTTGAAAAGCCAGGTGTCTGCTGAGGAGGGCAGGAGCTTCTCCTGAAATGGAAAATGTAAACTGTAAATAAACCCCCTCCCTCTGAATTATTATAATTTTGAAATTAAGGGGCTTGCAGGAAAAGATATTGGAGTAGGAATAACAGTTCTTTACTAGGAAAAAAAATTTAAAAAATATGCAATAATAAAAAACAACAACAGGACCTGTCCCCTGTGTGCCAGGGGGTGGCACAGCCCCATCCCATGGGGCTCAGCCCTCCTGCAGTGCCAGCTGTGGCTCTGCTGCAGCAGGGATCCTGCACAAGGGGGGAGTTTTCCTCTGCAGCTCCAGGGCTGCTGCAGATGGGCCTGGGCTCCCTCTGGCAATGCAGGGCAGCAGAAAGCTGCTCCTCTGGGAATGCAGGGGGCAAAGGCTGCTGTGCTGTGCCAGGCTCAGATTGGATCCAGGGAGGAATGCTTGGCTCCTGCCCTGGGCGCAGCATCTCCCCATGGGATGCTGGAATTGGATCAGCCCTGCAGGGACACTCAGTGGCCATGGACAGCAGAGATCTCCTGGAGGGAGGATTGGCTGTGGCAGAGATAAAGAAAAAACTGCCCCAGGAACAGAGAGAACTGCCCCAGCTCTGACGGATGGGGACAGAACTCACATCCCCAAACCATATCTTACAACCCAGGACAGCCATGAAAAAAGCAGAAATGGGGAGGAGAAACCCCGATGAAATATGTTTTCTCCCATATGAGGGGAAGCCCCTATGAGGTTTATCACTGGCTCTGCAGTTTCCTACAAGATTTAGATGGGGTAAATCCCCTCTAGTTTGGGGTCTTGCTGCAGCTCTGCCCTGGGCTGTGCTGTTGGCAGCAGGGCCAAGGCTGCTTTGGGAGGCCCTGACACCTTTTGAAGTTTATCAGTGAACCTATTCTCTTCCAAAAGAAGCCCCATTTATCCCCATTCTCCTCCAAAAGCTCCCCTCAACCACCCTTCCCACGTGTTGTAGAGATAGACTCAGCTTTGCCGTGTTGATCTTCTTTGGGATCCCTTTAATTGCAATTTTCTGGCTGGCAGCCTCCCTGCCAGTAATCACAGAGGAAAGAATGGTCACAGAAGGAGGAAATTCATTCCTGTGGTGAGTACAGAGGCAGCAGAGCCAAAAGTTTTAAGCCCTCCTCCAAAGTGTGCTACACATGCATTTCCTTTTTGCAGGGCAAACCATTTAACCTCTTTACCTGTTTGTCCTCATCTCCAAAATGAGGAGGGCAGAACTGACCCAGTTCTTATTATAAAGTCAAATGGTTTCAAAGCATTTTGAAGTCATTAAATAAAAGGCCTTGCAGAAGGACGATGCGTTGCTCCTGCTGGAACACATAACAAGAGGTAAAATAGGAAACCAAGGGAAAGCTGAAATCCCTCCTGAAGCTTTGAAAGGTTCAAGCTCTGCCCTCAGATTGCAGTGAGAGGAGTGTCCTGAACATGCTACACCTATTTAGGATGAAGAAGCAATGGAGCTGACAGAAAAGCAGCTGCCTGTCTCTCCTGCTGAGCGAGGCTTTCACACCTTGAGAGCAGCTCTTGCCTGGGTGAGAAACACACACAGCTCTGGGGCAGCTTCGCTCCTCTGAAGGCTCCTCAGGTGAGGGGCTGACTCCAGGTTTTGTTTTGCTTTTTCCTTGTACAGCTGAAATTATTCCACTGCAAAGCTGCTCAGGAGGGAAGGGGTGATGCTGAAAAAGCAGACTGGAGGTTCAGGGGGGGAATTCACCTCTTGGACACCAGAGCAGAGCTCACAGGAACAACTTCCACAGGGTGCTTGGCTGCTCCACCGTGCCCAGCCTTGCTGGAAAGGAACCTTTAATGCTCCCCTTCAGCCTCAGCCACATCTGCCTGCATTGGTCTCAGAACAAGGCACTGCTGCTGCTGCTTGGAAATTCATTTAGGGATGTGTGGGTGCTGTTGAGGTCAGGATCTGGGTATGAGACCTTGACTCCCAAGGGTGCACAAAACACCCTTGGAAGAGCTGGTAGGAATTTCTAACTGGAGGAAGCTGGAAGAGCTGGTAGGAAACTGGAGGAAGCTGAGAGAGGCAACCCCAAAATCCAGATTTTAACCTCAGTATGAAATGAAATGAAATCTTGTATGATCAAATCAAGACCCTGACACTCAAGAGCAAGAACCACACAGATATTCATTGCAAGCCCTAAGACAGCACAGAGACTTGGTGAAGCTGCTCTGGAGGCAATTAACAAGGGGAAAAGATGATCCTAAGATATGGAAAAAGAACCCCAGCCTCTTCTGAATGCCCCAGAGATAACCTGAGCACAATTTCCACATGGACACAAGTCCCAGATCTCCCCCCCTGGTCTCTGTAGAGCTGACCTGGTGTTTCTCAGTGCATTTATTTCAGCGGGATTTACATTTTTAATGCAGTTCATTGTCCTCCTGGTGGGATTTCCAGCGTTAAAGTGTTTATTGATCCTGAGGAAAACAACTGCCCATGACAGAGGAAAGAAAATTAAATGCAACATCGATGCTCCTCATCTACAATCCTCCTGGAGGGATTGTGGCTATTTTTCTGTGAGCAGGAGGTGTGCTCTGTATTAATGTCCTCCATCCAAGCCCAGGATTTCATTCTTCACAAGGTGCTGCCTCCTCTCTCACTCCCCCCCCTGCCATTATCAGACAGCATCTTGGGCAGGAAAATGTTTTATAGGATTCTCGTTTTTCCTCGGAGGGAGGAAGACAATTATGACTGTCTCTCCAAGATTAAAAGCTTTTCCTGTGCATCCCTGTATTTAGCTCGCTGGAGGCTGCTTTGTTTAGGCTTTGGGGTTTTTTCCAGGATGTTCTGTCTGCCACCAGGGAATCTTGCAGCCCATGGATCACACAGCTTGGGTGCTCTCAAAGCTGACCTGGAGCCACTTGGTTCAGAGCAGGGGAGTTGCTTTATCTGTGGCTGGAAGGATGTGGGATGTATTTATAATCACAGCAGCATCTCCACCCTGTTCCCATCAGTAAACACAAAACTCGGGGCACTTCACCAAGCAGGGCCTGCCAAAAGGCAGCCACAGCCAGGAGTGACCTCAGACCAGGCTTTCCATGGGAATTCTGCACAGGGCTGGGGGCCAGGCTCTGGTGTCCCCCCCTCTGTTACAAGTTCTGCAGAGCCTCCAGAGGCAGGGCAGTGTTTGGAGCAGGAGGGAGGAGGTGCTGGGGTGAAGGAACAGAGCCCAGGCTGGGCTGCAGCCTTGGAGCATTGTTCTGCACAATCCTAACCCATCCTCAACATCACTTTGATTGCCAACACTCTGGGGCTTTTTCAGCCCAAATGATTTTTAAATTGCTGAGATGAAGTGAGCCAAATACCTCAGATGACATTCCTGGGCAGCTGGAAATTTGGCTTCTTCCAGTTGGTGTCAAAGCCTAATATTTATTTAATGCCAGGCTTTACAGTGCTCGTTATTACATTCAAATATTTTCTTTCCATCTCAGGGAAGCTGCCAACTCATCTTAGCCAAACGTGACTCCTGCAGCCCGAAGTGGTTGCCTGGCCACATGGAGCCCATTCCTGGGGACAGGATGAGGAGCACCGAGTGATTTCTGTGCTGCAGAGCCAGGCAAGGCTGAGGAGCTGCTCAGGGCAGCAGGTGATAACAGGATCATCTGCTCCCAAGCCAAAATGGGGCACCCAGGGAGCAGCAGGGGCTCCATCACCCCGTGGAGCTGAGGGCTGGCCTGGCTGACACCCAGGGGACTCACCCGGGGCTGGGGGATTGTCCCAGGAACCCCCGCCCAGGCAAAAGGGAAGGGAGAGATCCAAGTCCCACAGTTCTGGGTTATTCCAGCTCTGCTCCCTGTCTGAACAGCCTTCTGGTGCTTTAGTGCTCCTGAGCCCGTGGTTAACCCCAGGAACTGATCTACTAACCAATGCACAGCACCAGGGATGGTGAGCACCTGCTCTTGGGGCTGCTGGGGAACCACCAGGAGACTCTGGGGGAGAGACAGGAGGAAAGAGCTCTCCAGAGGGACCAGACAGCTCTCCATGCAGCTCTCTGTGAGGGATTAAAGAGATCTCCATGAGGGGTCAATGAGATCTCCATGAGGGATTATAGAGCTCTCCATGAGGGATTAATGAGATCTCCATGAGGGACCAGACAGCTCTCTGTGAGGGGTTAAAGAGATCCCCATGAGGGATCACACATCTCTCCATGAGGGATTAAAGAGATCTCTATGAGGCATTAAAGATAACTCTGTGAAGGATCAGACAGCTCTCTATGAGGGGTTAAAGAGATCTCCATGAGGAACAAACAGCTCTGTGAGGGATTAATGAGATCTCCATGAGGGATTAATGAGATCTCCATGAGGAACAAACAGCTCTGTGAGGGATTAAGGAGATCTCCATGAGGGATCACACAGCTCTCCATGAGGGATGAAAGAGATCTCTATGAGGAATCAGACAGCTTTTCATGTAGGATCAAACATCTCTCCATGAGGGATTAAATAGATCTCTATGAGGGGTTAAAGAGATCTTCATGAGGCGTTAAAGAGATCCCCATGAGGATCAAACAGCTCTGTGAGGGATTAAGGAGATCTCCATGAGGATCAAACAGCTCTCCACGAGGGGTTAAAGATATCTCCCTGAGAGATTAAAACATCTCCATGAGGGATCAGACAGCAGCAGGGGTCAGTGGGTGAGCTGTGATGTGGGGGACTCCCCAGAACAGGCCATTCCTGACAGCTGTCAATCAACCTGCAGATCCTGCACTATAACCAGTGATGAGCTCTTGGATAATTGCTTTATGGTTAATGTGGAATGCCAGGAAAAGTCACTGTGGGGCAGGAAGGGGAGGATGGAATGAGTAAGTGGAAATAAATCCTGTGGTGTTTTTAGCTCAATACAGGCCTTGGAAATCCTGTGAGCTTTACAGACACATTCCATGTTTAGAAACAAACAAACAAAAAGGATGTACTACAGAAATGCCATGGAAACATGATACAGAAATATATAAAAATACTAAATATTAAATAGATAAAGTACATCCCTCGAGAGATGTTCTGCAGTTTGGCAGGCCCAGCCCTAAGGCTGGTACAGCCCTAAGGGTCTCAGCCAGCCCCCAGACCCTGCACAGGGGCCAGGCTTTGCAGAAGCCCCTCCTGAACCAGGAGACAGAGCAGTGTGCACAGCAGCCCAAAACCTCACTGGCAGGAAGGCCACAAGGTCCATGGCTGCTGTCCCAGCTTGAAAAATTCAGTGTTTATTCTGTTTCCTTCTTCCACGTCAGTGATAAAGTTCTC